>NW_010729084.1:7107988-7179291 GCF_000365185.1 Nelumbo nucifera
CAGTCTCGGCAGGCTCGGTGGTGGGCTCTGCCACCATCTCGAGCCCCTGAGGCGCCATGTCTCCCTCCAAGTCGATGACAGGTTGAGCACCGGGGAGCTCGGGCTCCGGAGCCGGGGCCTGTGGAGGCTGAGCCTCGGCAGAGGCATGCGGGGATTCGACGCACGCTTTCTTGGCTATGCGCTTCTTCCTCTTCATCTAGCAGAAGAGCCTCTGACTGTCTATCTTTTCCACCTCCATGGGACCTGCAGTGAAGCTCGGCGTTAGTAACCCTGAAGTAAGTATGCGAACAAAAAAGCCGAAGTAAAGACAAACCTACCCGGGCTCAAGTCGGCCTGGATGAGCTTCTCCTCGGTTGTGAAGTCCTTGTAATTCAACCTGAGCTGAGCCCACGACTGAAGTGACTTCCTAGTCTTCCCATCAATGATAACACTAGGGTCTTGAACGGCCACCCTCTAGTCGGTGGGGAAAGACCACTCCGTGCTGCTCCGAACTACGAAGTAGTCCCGCTTCCAGGCTGGGACTTTACTCGGGAGCTTATGCATTAATTAAAACCCGGGCGGGGAGACAGGTAATAAGCCCGCTTGTGCCCGGGGAGAGCGCCCAAAGCGCTCTTCTTTATTGCCAAGATAGAATAGAGGATATCTAGGTCAATGGGGAAGGCGCGGTCGAAGCAGAGGGAAATGGTCCCAACCACATTCCGTATGGAATTCGGGTGAAGCTGGTCCAAGGTAATGTTAAAGTGCACCAACACCTCAACAATCAGGGGGTGAAGAGGGAGACAGAGTCCGACATCTAGTTGCTCCCTGAAGACCACGATCTCATCAGGACCGTGCTCCCATGGAAAACTGCCGATAGGAAGGCTGTAAGAGTACTCCCTAGGAAAGTGGAACCTCTGTATGAGATCCTGAAGTCTCTTTAGAGTCATGGTAGAAGGGCCGAACTGATCTGGCACCCGACCTCGGTGGGAGGTGGATGCTAGATTACTCGAAGCCACCCGTACATTGGACAGCTGGGCAGCAGAAGAGCCACCCTGAGCCGAGGTACCCACCTCGGGCTTGTCGATAAGGCTATCTACACTAGACGACATGAAAGCATGAAAGGAAAGAAAGTTTAGAAAAGAAAAGGAAGCTCGGGGACTCACTGCAGAAAACACGAACCAAACTAGGGAAACAACTGAACTAGAAAACCCGAGCTAGGAACCTCAAACGTGAGCTCAATACTAACGCTGAAGACTTTGTGGCGAAGAAACGACCAAGGGTCCCCCACTATTTATAGCCACCGCATCCGGGCATTAACGGTCAAGATTAAGATGATCCAACGGCTCTCAAAGAAACCGGCTACGGGTTTCCTCGAGGCGAAATCAGTTTAGCACGTTTTTTGGCGTCCACGAAGTCCAAATCGTGTGATGTCCGCGCGTAAACCGAACGCGACCCGGGTTTCTCTTGATCAAGCCGGGCACTAGACCGATCCAGCTAGGCGAAGCGCACGCCGGAGTGGCATGAGTACCGAAGCCAAATCCACCCGGCGCATCATGAACTCCCCGCACTGGGTCAACACCGCCAGCACAGGGAATGGGGGGCAATTGATGGAGGGTGATTTGGCCCGACCTCGTAGCACGGGTACACGTGGGCATGACCTTGCTCAAGCGATGACTCAGCGTGACAGCACAGCAAGCGCAACCGCAACTCGGTGGGAAGGGCTCACCGAGTTCAGCCTGGCAACTCGGTGGGTTAGGCTACTCGCCGAGAGCCGCCTGGCCTACACCTCCTCCCCGAGGCTGAGGCGCTTCGAGCTACCTCCGAGCTCGGGGCCCCCTGACCTTTCCTAATGCCCGAGCTCCTCCCAGTGGATTTTGGGCCACTCCCAAACAGGAACACCCTGATCCGCCTCTAGATACCCCGAGGTAAAGACACCTCGGGCCAAACAGCTCAGTGTAGCTTGCCACGGGCAGCTCTTCAATTGTAGGATAGCTCGGTACAGGGTAGATCGCAAAAGAGCAGTTCGGCATATCGTAGGAAGGTCTCCTGTCCGACCACCGTACCTAACAAACCTGGAGACTACAACCACGTCTCTCATCAGACAGTGTTGTGCCCGCCACCTTTGAAGGGTGTCTTACATCTGACAAGTACGTACCCTGCAACGACGGCCCCGCGCGTGCCACCTCAGCCTTGGCTGTAATGGCTGCGGCAGGTCGACAATGGTGGTTATACCTGCCCTGTCAGAGGCTAGTGGACCTGATTCAACAGAGTTCTGTTATAAGTAGCCCAATCACAAAGAATAGAGGTAACTTTCTGATAATCGTGCTATCTGCACTCTTAGCTTTCCTCCTCTCCTTGCATTTTTCACAGAACTCTAACTTAAGTGTCAGAGTGTTCCYGTCGGGCAAGCCCCCGGGGATTCATCATCTTCTCCATCTCAGGTACCTTCCAGGAGCCATGCAAGTGCCAAATAGGAGTGACCGGATTGCGCACCGACAACTATTTTCTTGACAACCTTAACGAGCATTTTCTTTTGGGATGAATCCATATCTACACAAGGAAAGCACCGAGTTAGTTAACAAATCAAGCAAGATTTCACTCAACAATAGGTAATGGAAATGTCACCAGGGGCTCGGCCTTGATTTTCTCGCCTAGCTTGAGGCGGTTGAATAGCACCTCACCTTCTTTGGAACAAGGCGGCTTTTCCTTGGAAGTACCACTGTCCCTCACCAGTAGGATATTTCCTCAATGTGAATAGGTTTTTAAAGAGATTCAGCATCAATGAAACTCCTCGGCAGTGTGCTACTACGAGGACGGAGATGCAAAGGAAACCGAAACCCAACACAGATAATGCTCGTTAACACAACATCGCCTCCCTAGTTGACCAAGGCTATAACCCACATGAGGAATCCTAACCCTATATCCGTCGGGGACATGATATTTGTCACAAAGTCTCTCTATATCCACATGACGGAGGGTGCTATCCAACTCTTAATGTATGGCTTTAACGCCCTCACCCTCAGTTTCATCCCCCTTACCCTCGGCTTGATTCCCCTCGGTCTGGATATCCTTAGCTTCAGTCAATCCCTCTTCTTCCTCACCCTCCAGGTTCACTACCGGAGTTCCACTAGGAGTGCCACCCCTTGGATCCCTCGGCCTCATCAACCTTGTACTATCCTCTACTGATGAGTCGAAAGTTTGGTCACGCTCGGCCCCGCGAGTAGCAACCCTCCTCTATATGATCTTCCCCTATGGAGTTTGGACTCATAGAATGTGGAATAAGATTGGTTAGGTGGGATCATGTCAAGAAGATCATAAGCCTCTCGATTGGAGTCTAAAGTAGACATGATTGAGGATGAAGTCTTACCTAAGCAAAGATAAGGAACGGTGTGTTCAAGAAAACAGATGCAAGAAAGCTGGTCGAGGTGATTTGGAAGCTCCCAAGCAACAACGCGAATGCAAATGGCAGGCTTCGAACCCATCCTCCACCCTTTTTATAGGAAAACGGGCAGTCCAGATCTTCTGCATCCAATAATCGCCACTATTTCAACTCAACTACTTCGTCGATGATCACCACGTGGCACTAGCCTTGAAAACCGAAACGATGCCAAGAGGTCTGACCTGGTTCGTCTCCACCCATCGGGTCAGACCCCCTCAAACCGGCACCTCCATGCGTCCCGAGTTGTGACCTTCACCGACAGACGAAATTCGGTTCCAAACCACACCCTTTACAAACGAATGAAGACTGGAGTGACATCAAGCACAACCACCAAGCTTCATCTCTCTACTCCCTTCGCCCAAAGCCAAGGTCAATACGCCTAACATGGCATTGACCTTGGCTTTGGCATGGGAGTAGGGGCAATTGATATGGGTATTATTGGTCACTCCGTCAACGGATGACAAGTGACATTCCCCAAGTGCAATTTCATTATCTTAGCCAGTTAGCCTCATACAAAGGGCACTACCATCCTTTCTCACTGTCATCAATGCAAAGGCGTTCATTGCAGACGTTACGGCCCCAACCGAGCCCTCCCCGCGCATTTATGGCAGGGTAACGCTCGGCTACGCGGATCACTCTCCCATTAACTCCCGCAATCACGATGCTTGGCATGTGAGGTCATTACACTGCACACACCATGTTGACTCTTAGGCGACACCTACCATATAAGAGACGCATGGCCTTAGGCATCTCTCTTATGCACACTTGCACTCTCAAACTGTTCTTGCTTATTGAGACCTCGGCCCCCTTTGAGCCCTCGGTTAACTTGACTGTCAGAGTCCTCGCTCTTGGGACCATATCTTGGGGACTCTAATGTCTTTTGACTATTTCCAATGAGACCCTCGGCCTCTTCACCTTGGGAGTGATGAAACTGCCTTCATCTCCATATTTGGCAGTAATAAAAAACATGTTCTTGAACTCTCTTTTTATTTTTAAATGTCAAAAAAGTTGGTTTTGTTTCAAAAAAACAATAGATGTTTTTGGAACCATCAAAATAATGGTTTTTAAAACAAAAACAAATTTTATAGTGTAGAAATTTTATGATTTATGGAACATGATATTAAATAAAGAGATGAAAACATGCTTTTGAAACAAAAAATTTAAGAACATGTTTTTTGTTTTACATATACAGCCAAAAAACATATGTTTGTGTTTTTGTTTAAGAAACAATCCTTTTACAAACCAAATGGTTTTTATTTGTTTTTGGAACCAATAATAAGAAAAATAATTCACATTGTAGAACACTCGCAAAGATGATATTCTTTTGATGACTTCAGGGATGAAGTTTTTTGACGTACAACTAACAAAGTGGTCTACTTAGGCCCACTTTCCCATTTACCTAGATAACTGAATTTACCCAAATAAATGCATTTACCCATATTCTTTTGTTTCTCAGGTAAATAAGATAATGATCATTTTAGTCATAATTTTACTTAATCCCCACATGAATCTAAAAACAAATATGAATATCTCAGTCAATGAAAACCAAAATCAAAATCCCATTGATCAGTTCCCCCTCTCAAAATCCAAACATCAAATAGGGCCTAATAGCAAATGAGGCCCGGGAAATCCATAATGCGTTCCATTAAATAAAAAAAAAAAACAATGTTTACAAGATAAATTTGCAAGGTTAGTTATCTCCCTGTTATCGATTGAGGACAAAAATATATATTTACAGGAGATGACGAATCAGTATACTAATATACTATTGACATTTCCAACATAACTAAATCATATTATCTCAAATTATAGCTCCTGATTATTCAGTACAAAAGGATAAGGCAGTAACATCAACAATTCAAGGTTCAAAGTATTGATACGTATCGGCCTGTATCGATTGATATGTATCGTTTTGGGACCTCTTGGATACGCCCCTACAGTGGGTGTATCGGGGGTCTAATCGATTCAAGGTGTGAAGGAGGCCTAAACTGGTTCCCTTGAATCATTTGCGAAAAAAAAAACCAAAAACTGTATCGATTCGCCCGATACGCCCATACCGGCGTATCAGATGTATCGATGATTTGAACCTTGCAACAATTAAAAAAAACAATAATCATTTGCAATTGCAAAAAGACTGGTGGCTTGCAAGTATAGGACAACTCAACTCAAAATCGATTGGGATGATTGATGCCAAGTGGTATAAATAACGTCGTTTAGAAAGACARCAGACAACCTCTGAAACCATAACACAAATACACAGTAAGTTTGGCAGCCAAGGCACTGATTCAACCGGTGCAATGCCCCCTTTTGGTGGCAGCACGTTTATGCTGCATGCCGAATACCAACCAGGGAAGAGAAAGAGGAGGGTGGAAGGATAAGAAGGCGAGAAGAGTCGCATGACTAAGACACATCCCACCGTCAACACCCCCCACAATCCACAAAACATAACCATTTTTATAACCTAAACTAAGTGAAATGTAAACTGCCGGACAGTACAAGGGGGCATCCGTTTTTTGGATTTTGAGAATGGGAGAGTTGGTCAATGAGATTATGAATCTTTTTTTTAGACTTGTGTAAAGACTAGGAAAATTTTATTTTCTTAGGTATCACTTACATACCCATATGTAAATAACTTTGCCTCGAGGAGAGAAAATTGTTGATGATGCACGATCTAGGCACTCTTACCTGGCTACTGGCTCCTTGTTGGCAATGGACGACACCTGAGAAGATGGAAAGAAGGATTCCCGGGGATTTACCTGGTGGGAATACTCCGAAGCTTAAGTCAGAACGTTGGGGAAAGAGAAAAAAGAGAGTGCGGAAGCTAAGAGTGTAGGTCGCGCTTTATCACTACGCTCAAGAGATGAGCTCGCGAGCAAGTAAAGACTCAGGTTGAGGATATGAGAATGCAGAAGTATTCAAAAGTCTCAGTGAGAGCCCTTCTCCTTTGCCTCAGAGGCTTTTATAGGGGAGCTACTGTCAAATCGGGTGTAACCGCCACTGGGTCCTTGCTGCAGCCGTTACCTGCCAGGGCTGTGCAGGTGATTGTTACATCGTACCTCTTGCTCGGATGAGTGACACGTCTTAAAGGGGCAGGCACGCTTCTGCCTGTTGAGAGACGTGGGTACAGTCCATGTCGAAAGGACAGGGACTGCGTCGTCAGTTAAGAGATGTGGCGCAGACTGATCGGGTACGGTTTGTCAGATAGAAGCTTCCTGAGAAACGTCCACGCCGCTCGCTCGCGAGCTACTTTGTAGCGAGCTTGAGAATACTTTGGGGTTCCCTTTGTTAAGGTCGGTCACTGGAGTGATTCTTCCGTTTAAAGGTTGGAGCGGGCGGGTTTCTCTAACGAGCTGAAATAGCAGGAGTATTCCCTTCTCAGTAGCTCGGGGAATCTAGAGCTCGTATTGTAGCGAGCTCTCTCCACAGCGAGCTATGTCGTAGCAAGCTTTTATATAGGCTCATTACTTAGTCGCTATTAGGCTATGATGCTAAGTTGTGGTCCGCGCTGAGTCAGGTCCATGTGTCATCATTTCATAGGTCGGGTCAAATCATCCTCCATCAATTGCCCCCACTCCTTAGCACAAGGAGTTTATGAAGTATGATGGACTGATTTGACCGAAATTCAAACTTTATTGACTGCTTACATTAAATGCGTTCGCGGGAATTGGGGGATTTTCTGACCTTTCGTATTCCGAAAACGTGCTAAGGTGGCTTTTAACTCCGGATATCGTGTAGCCGTCGTTACCTCAATCATGGAAGAAGTGCAGCCAATCGCTTTTCGGTTTCAGAAGGCGTGCGGTCACCATGCTTGCGAACCGTCAGATCTGCCTTGATCTGGGCCGTTGATTCGGAGGCACAGAGTCTATAAACAGGAGGGCCCTCTGGGTCTCACTCTCTCACGCCATCTTGCTGTCTTCGTATTCTGAGGTCGCGCATCTGTCAAGTCTACTCGAGTTCCTCACTTTACTTTGTCCCGTCCTTTTCGGTGAGTCTCGATCGCTATCAGTCATGTTTGGGAACCCGTACCATAGTCGCCATCGGGGCGGTGGCCAGGATGATGATGCTCCCTCGAGTTCGGGTGGAGCCTGGGAACAGGGCCTGGGGGCTCGGGAGACCTCCGGCGACGGAGCCTCCACTTCCCGGGGAAGGGAGCCCAATACTTTCGGCCCCTCTTCTATGACAGTGGGGAGGCTTAGGTCTTTAATCAGCTATTTCCACCTTGCCAGGGACCTTGTCTACTGCCTTCCCACTAGTAACTTCCCGTGGGAGCACGGTCCCAACGAGATAGTTATCTACCAGGAGCAGCTCGAGGCTGGCCTGCGTCTCCCTCTGCACCCCTTGATAGTGGAGGTGCTGAACCATTTTAACGTCACTATCAATCAGCTTCATCCCAACACCATTCGGAACATGGTTGGGACTATATCCTTGTGCTGTGAATACTGTCTTCCTTTGAACCTCGACATTTTTTCTGCTATCCTCTATATAAAAAATGCCTCCCGGGGCTCCACCGGAGAGGCATCTCTACTACTTCTCTCCCCGCCGTGGCTACAAGCTCTTACACGAGCTACTGAATAAAATTCCTGCCTGGAAGCGGGATTATTTTTTGGTTCAAAACCCTGAGGGGTGGCCCTTCCCTACTTCTTGGAGGGGCACCATCCAGGACTCCAGGGTCGAGCACCCTAAAACTCAAAGAACGATGCTGTCCTAGGCATTAGTAGGCTTCCTCTGTTCAGACTACTTGACCGAGGAGAAGCTCGTGCAGGCCGGTTTCAGCCCGGGTAGGTTGCCTCTTTAAGTCGCGTAGTACCTTGTCACAGTATTGCGTATATACATATACTTTGTTCTTACCGAACTAATACCTTCTGGTTTCTTCTTGGCAGTCGTCATGTCTGGTGTTGACTCGCGCCGTCTCCTTTCAAGCAACCAGAGGCACAAAGTGAAGAGGTCGCGCCCCGACCAGACTCCCCCTCCAGGGGTATCGAGTTTGGGTCTGCTGAGCCAGGCTTCACCTCTCTACCGCCCGAATTTCCGCCACCCCCATCCGAAGGAGGTGCTAGTAGGGCCACCCTCGAGGAGGGCGAGCTCCCGCAGCAAGAGGTAGCCCCCCCGGGGTCTTCTCTGTTGTTTCCCTACCCGCAACTCCCAGTGGGGAACTGAGAGGGGGTAAATGACTTCGTCGTAGCTCGTCGGAGGAGCCGAAGAGCGATCTACAACAAAGAGGTGGCCAAGTGGGGAGCGATGGAGCCTGGGGATCTTGCCGTGCTTGCCGCCTCTCACTGTATGGTGGTAAGTGGTCCTTTTCTTATCCTTTGTCTTTCCTTCCCTTTTTGCTGTCCTTTGACTCCGGTCTCTTTTTTGGCAAGTCAACACTGCCATACATGCCATGGCCCTCCAGACGCACGTCCACTCCTGCGACGCTCGTAACCAGAAGGTCAACATTCAGAAGCTCCAGGGCGAGCTCGACCGGACTTGGGGCGAACTCCTTCACACCCGCAAAGGGAGCGAGTCCCAGGAGCTGCTTGTCCGAGACTAGGAGGCGTAGATTGCCAGGCTTTCTGAAGAGAGCGTGCGCTATAGGGAGGAGTTGTCAAGGGTGGTAGCAGAGAGGGAGCTCCTTCGCCAACAGGTTCGGGACTTGGAGTCCACTCTTTTGAAGAACTCGGAACTTCGACAACATGGTGGAGGTCGAGMGAGAGAAGGCGGTCTGGGACTTCAAAGACTCCCAAGAATATCATGACCTCCAGGTAGAGTATGGCTCAAGTTCGTACCGGTCCGGGTTCAAGCTCTGCCGGTGGTTGGTGATGCTGCACGATCCGGGCACTCCTAGCTAGCTGTTGGTTGGCTCCTTGTTGGCAACGGACGACACCTGAGAAGATGGAAAGAAGGATTCCCAGGGATTTACCCAGTGGGAATACTCTGAAGCTTAAATTAGAACGTTGGGGAAAGAGAAAAAAGAGAGTGCGGAAGCTAAGAGTGTAGGTCGCGCTTTATCACTACGCTCGAGAGATGAGCTCGCGAGCAAGTAAAGACTCAGGTTGAGGATATGAGAATGCGGAAGTATTCAAAAGTCTCAGCGAGAGCCCTTCTCCTTTGCCTCAGAGGCTTTTATAGGAGAGCTACTGTCAAATCGAGTGTAACCGCCACTGGGTCCCTGCCGCAGCCGTTACCTGCCAGGGCTGCGCAGGTGATCGCCTTAAGTTGACAATATCCCATGCCCGAGGTACTTGTTTCCCTTCGAGGGTCTCGAGTTCGTATGTTTCTTCCCTAAGAACTCGTTTCACTTGGTAAGGTCCTTCCCAATTCGGTCCGAGCTTGCCAACACCGGGTTTAGGTACCATAACCTTCCGAAGGACCAGTTCGCCAACGTGGAGGTTCCGCTTCTTGACCCTGGCGTTATAGTACCGGGCTACTCGTTGTTTCTAAGCTGCAGTCCTGATATACGCGAGGTCCCTTAATTCGTCGAGAAGGTCGAGGTTGGTACGTAGCTCGTCTCCATTTGCCTTATCATCGTAGGCTTCTAGTCATAATGAGGGAATCTCAATTTCAACTGGGATGACTGCTTCGGTGCCATAGGTGAGGTTGAAGGGAGTTTCTCCTATGTCTATCTTCTCTGTGGTTCGGTAGGCCCATAAAACGTTGGGTAGCTCGTCTGCCCATAGTCCTTTAGCTCGATCTAGGCGCACTTTTAGTCTGCGAAGAATAGCTCTGTTCGTAACCTCCGCTTGACCGTTCGCTTGAGGATGTGCGACCGAAGTGAAGTTCTGTCGTATCCCCATGTCTTGGCACCAGTTATGGAATTTTATGTCCTCGAATTGCTTGCCGTTGTCAGAGATTAKCACCCGAGGTAAACCAAAGCGGCACACTATGTTCTTCTAGAAGAAGTTCTGGACGTTTCGGGCTGTAATTGATACAAGAGGTTCAACTTCTACCCACTTGGTGAAATAATCCACTGCTACCACTAAGAACTTCCTCTGGCCTGTCGCTGGTGGGAACAACCCAAGTATGTCGACCCCCATTATGCAAAAGGCCATAGGCAGGTGAGGTATTTTAGGTCGGTAGTGGGTTGATGATGGATGTTGGCGTGCTTCTGGCACTTGTCACATTTCTTGACGAGTTCGGTGACATCTTCTTTCATTGTTGGCCAGTAGTACCCTTGTCGTAGTGCTTTTTGGGCGAGGGCTCTACCCCCCAAGTGTCCGCCGCACAGGCCTTCATGAGTGTCGCGGAGTACAAGCTCAGCTTCGGAAGGTCACATGCAGCGCAGGTAGGGGAGCGTGTAGGATCTTCAGTACAGCCATTCGTCTATTATGACGTATTTGGTCGCCTAATGCTCTACCCTTCTAGCGGCGTTGCGGTCTACAGGGAGGGTCCCGTGTAGCAGGAAGCTCGCGAGCGGATCAATCCAGCTCGGCTCTGCTTGAACGACGGGAGCGACCTCCTCTGCCCCCCCGAGAATGCTAGGCCGAGGCAGGTCCTCTATGTACACGGTCCACATGGTGTTATCACTGGTGCTGGCCAACCGGGACAGGGCGTTGACCTCAGCATTCTTTGACCTTGGGATTTGCCTGATGAAATATGACTGGAAGTTGAGCAGGGCCTCCTGTACTTTGGCTAAGTAAGCAATCATGGTCAGTTCGCAAGTTTCGTATTCTCCTGTGACCTGATTGACCACGAGTTGGGAGTCGTTGCAGATGATAATGTGCTTGGCTTCCATTTCTTTGTCTAGAGCTAGCCTGACTATCAACTCTTCGTACTYTGCTTCATTGTTGGATGCCGCAAACTTGAAACGTAGTGCGTACTCCAACTTTGTGCTGCTTTAATTTACGCAATATACTCTAAGAACTTACCCGAAGCGACTCCAAAAACACACTTGTTCGGGTTCAACTTCATATTGAATTTACGCAGAATTTCCAAAACCAAGTTCAAGTCTTGTATTAAATCACAAGAAAGCTGGGTTTTGACAACCATGTCGTCTACATAACATTCCACCTTTTGGCCAATTAATGGCTCGAACAGTTTATTTACAAGTCTTTGGAAGGTTGCCTCGGCATTTTTTAACTCGAAGGGCATGACCTTGTAACAGTACAGGCCGAGCTCGGTTATGAAAGTAGTTTTCTCCTCGTCTGCTGGGTCCATCCTGATTTGATTATAGCCTGAGTAGGCGTCTAGAAAGCTCAACAACTCATGCCCCGAGGTCGCGTCCACTAGGCGGTCAATCCTGGGGAGTGGGAAGCAGTCTTTTGGGCAAGCTTGGTTTAGGTCGGTGTAGTCGACGCACATGCGCCATTTATTGTTAACCTTTTTCACCAGAACGGGGTTGGCCACCCAGCTCGGGTAATGGACTTCCTTGATAAAATCGACTGCAAGGAGCTTCCCGACCTCCTCGTCGACTGCCCTCCACCACTCTAGGGCTAGGTTACGTTTCTTTTGCTTAACGGGCCTAACTATAGGATCAGTATTAAGCTTATGAGTTATAATGTCGGGATCTATACCGGGCATTTCTACTGCGGACCAAGCAAAAATATCTAAATTCTTAAGTAAAAAGCGTACTAGTTCAGACCGCAGGGGCTCCTCGACGGATGCGCCGATTTGAAGCGTTCAGGTAGGGTCCTCTGCCGAGGTCGGAATGGAGACAGTCTCCTCCGTGGGCGCAGCTCGTTCCTCGCTCTGCTCCGAGGGTCACTCTAGCTCGAGGTCGTCGGCCACCTTGGCTTTTCCCTTGAGGGCGGCAACATAGCACTTGCGGGACTCAAGTTGGTCACCTGGCGCTACCCCAATACCAAAGTCTGTGGGGAACTTCATGGCCAAGTAGTAGGTGGGCACCATAGCCCGTAAGGCGTGGGTAATCGGTCGGCCTACTATGCCAGGTGCCGACTTCCAAAGGTACCGTTACTCTTCCTAGGGGCCGAACTTCCTCTCCGCTGAAGCCAACCAGAGGAGTGTTTGCGGGCTTTAGGTCGCTCTCCCGGAGTTGGAGTTTGTCGAAGGCCGCTTTGAAGATGATATCCGCCGAACTGCCTGAATCAACGAGGACTCGCTTGACTTTGAAGTCGTTGACCTTCATCTTTATGACGAGCGCGTCGTCATGAGGGTAGTGGACCCTGCGCGCATCGTCCTTTGTGAAGAAGATGGGGTCTTCTGTCCTTGGCCGTTTTGGAGGGTTCTGCGCTTCCTTGCTGGATTCACGGGCTGATGTGCGAGCTGCTGCTAAAGTGCAACCCGCCACAATCGATCCCCCGATTATGACGTGGATGATTCCCCGAACTGGTCTCTCTTTCGAGGGGCTGCTTCTACGGTTGCTCCGCTTGTCGGCTGGATTCGGGGGCGTCTTTGCCTTGCTCCCCCTATCGACCTGCTTTATTGTTATTATTACTCTTATTATTTTGTACAAAATTTCGTAAATATCCACGACGGATGAACTCTTCTATCTCATCGCGGAGGTTTTTACAACTCTCGGTACTATGATTGTGGTCTCTATGAAAACTGCAATACAAATTTTTATTCCGGGTGCTAGGGTCGGCCTTCAGCCGAGGTGGCCACTTCACATACGGAGCGTCCTTTATCACCATGAGGATCTCGGCCCGTTTTGTATTGAGGGGCGTGTAGTCCCTTCCTGCTGTCGCCTTGAGATGGGGGTTTTGGTTCCCTTTTTCTTTTTTCTGGGGCCTGTTCGCCCTTCTGGTTGATCTCTTCCTCAGTTCCAATAAACCTATCCGCGAGCTTAAGGAACTCGGCCACGATTTTGGATTGGTTGACAACTACGTGCCACTTGAACTCTTTTTGAGTGATACCTTGCTTAGCTACTGTGAGGCGTACCGCGGGATCCAGGTCGGGTATCTGCAAGCAAGCATCATTGAACTGCTTGATGTAGCTYCGGATGGACTCCCCTTCCTTTTGCACTATGCTGAGGAGGCTTTCCTGAGTTCGCGGGCATCTCTTGTTGGTGACGAAGTGGGAGGTGAAGACCTGCGCCCGGCTTCTTATTGACTCTGGTGCGAGGTTTCGGTACCAGGTGCGGGTCACTCCTTTGAAAGTAGTGGAAAAGGCCACGCACATGCAGGACTCGCTAGCCTGTGCCTGGTGCATTTGGGACTGGAAGGCGTCCACATGGTCATTTGGATTGAAAGACCCATCATACTTGTCCAGAGGAGGGAGCTTGAAATCCTTTGGCATGGGAACGACAAGGAGTTCTAGAGATAACGGGGAAGGAACTGAGAGGAGGGGGTAGCTTTCACTTCAGCCGAGCACACCTCCTCCTTTCCTTTGAGCTCGGGAGAGGCTCTAGAAGCGGTTCGGTGAGCTCGCCGGCGCCTTCGCTGCTGCTTTGTTGGTTCGGCGTTGGTGCTCGATGCCTCAGTGTTGCCGAGCTCGATAGGCTCGGACTGCTGGTGACGGCTCTAGACCGAAGGGCCCTATCTGTAGCCTGCTACTAGGACATCGAACGGGTTGTCCGCCAACGGGAGCTGGGGGCGCAACTGAGGGTTCAGCAGGGATCGCTCCTACAATAGAAGGGAGAGGAGCAATGGCAGGTGCCAATGTAAGAGGCACATTCAGACTGGGGACTCCGTCCACGATGAGGGGGACGATAAACTGCCCAATGCAGATAGTAGGAAGCCGGAGCTGCGCTTCCCACTGGCGTCCTAGTTGTTGCCACGTCTGGTATTGCTGGAAGAAGCCATGAAGAATACTAAATTTTTTGGAAGAGAAGTGTTGTAAAAGCTTGGAGGAAGGCTTTTAGAAGCGGTTCCCACAGACGGCGCCAAATGATGTTGCACGATCCGGGCACTCCTAGCTGGCTGCTGGCTGGCTGGTTGGCTCCTTGTTGGCAACGGACGACACCTGAGAAGATGGAAAGAAGGATTCCCAGGGATTTACCCGGTGGGAATACTCCAAAGCTTAAGTCATAACGTTGGGGAAAGAGAAAAAAGAGAGTGCGGAAGCTAAGAGGCCGGGTTGGCCTCAATGCCATGCCGGTTCACAATATACCCTAAGAACTTACTCGAAGCGACTCCAAAAACACACTTGTTCGGGTTCAACTTCATATTGAATTTACGCAGAATTTCAAAAACCAAGTTCAAGTCTTGTATTAAATCACAAGAAAGTTGGGTTTTGACGACCATGTCGTCTACATAACATTCCACATTTTAGCCAATTAAGGTGGAATGTATGACCCGCATGCATTGCACCAAGTCCTCCAGTTGGTTCGGGTTGGCCACTGGAGGTGCAACTAAGGGTTCAGCAATGATCGCTCCTACAATAGAAGGGAGCGGAGCAATGGCAGGTGCCACTATAAGAGACACATTCAGACTGGGGACTCTGTCCACGGTGAGGGGGACGATAAACTGTCCAATGCAGACAGTAGGAAGCTGGAGCTACTCCCCACTAGCGTCCTAGTTGTTGCCACGTCCGATATTCCATCAATTGTCAACACTTAGATGAAATAAAAATGATYATTTTAATAATAGCTTTTTTATCTTTTATAGATAAAAAGGTCATTGTCTTATTTACCTGAAAAATAAAAGAACATAGGTATATACATTTATTCGAGTAACTTACCAAAAAACGAATGAGCCTAAAATTTAAGAATTGTGAAATGTGGACTTGTCATTAACAACAGCAAATCTAAAGCGGAAGCCAAATATATATACACACGTGGCTCTTATTAATTCAGAAAAAAAAAACATTTCGTAAGTGATTTACTCCCATTTTTAAATAGAACTCAAATCACTAAAAAAATTGAGTGTCAAACCACTCTTTCAAAAGCGCGGATAATTAAATAAAAAGCTAAATAACCGTTTATCATTTCTATAAAAATAAAACTTAATTTAATCTTTTAAATTAAATGATAAAAAATGGGTGTTAAATAAAAATGATAAGCATACATATGTAAAAAAATATATCAAAATACTAGTGCATACTTGATACGGGGTCATGCCTAGTTTAACTTCAATCAAAAAGTGCACTAAGGGCCACATTAGAACAGTATCAAAGATATACCACATTTCCTTTTGCTATTCTCTTTTTTATGGAAACAAGACAAGAGATCGAACCCGCAGCTCTAAGTTGAATGAGTTACAGGGTCATCTCCAGTTTTGGGTTGCACATCTTTCATTAACAAGGTCAAAAAATAGTCGGTAACTACAACAAAATTTCCAATGTACAGAGTAGGAAACTACTAGGAAACAAGCTCCTATAGTCATGCAATTCCAATCATGTCATCAGAGTAGGAAACCACCCAGAAGCTTCTTGTGCTTAGTCCTCCAACGAATCACCAAATAAATCATCATCATCATCATAACCAAACTTTGTTCCCCGCTTTCCACTTGCATTACCAACAGAATTTGCCTGAGCACCTTTAGATACAGCAGTTTGTCCATCACCACTACCGCCTGAAGCATAAGCCCAGGATGAACCCACTTTACCAGAAAATGAGTCTCCATAAAGGTCATCATAAATTCCACCACTCTTTGGAGCAGCTCTGACCTTGTTCAATACTTGCTGTAGTTTATCAGTCACGCCTTTTGAGGCGAAGTTTTCCTCTTTTGATGAGGCTTGCTCCTTCCCTTTCGGTATAACAGTGATCTGTACTAGGGATTCATACTTTCCAACAAGACTACCTTCTTTGACACCAACTGGACCAGGTTCAGTTTCAACATCTGCCCCATCAGAAATTCCAACAACTTCAATCAACTCTCCTCCAACTTGATCTCTGAAAGCAACTTTTGCTTTCCTAATTCTTTTAGAGGCTCTTTCCAGCGGCTTGCCATTATCAGTCCCACCCAAAAAGTTCCCTGAACCCTTGCCAGATTTAGACAAGTCTGATTTGCTCAGACCATAACGATTCAAGACTGTGTTGTAGGCTAAAACAGCTTCTTCATCAGAAGGATCTGGAGAGGGTGGCAGATTGATTTCTGAGGGTAGAAGAGGAGGAGGAAAAAGAGCTGCATTGTTCTTTCTCAAAATATAGCTTCTTGTTGATGCAGCAAATCGCAAGGATTGTCCCACTTCGAGCTCAACAGGGCTGTCCTTGGTCAGTCTCTCATTTGCAACAAATGTACCATGGGCAGACCCCAAATCGATTACATATATGCTGCAGGGGAAATACAAGAAGTCCATAAATGATAGTTGCCAAAATCATACAACTTAAAATGCAATCTATGATTTGAAACATAAATTCCAAGGGTTTTGGTTTAAATCTTGCCACCGAATTCCTTTTCTGAAAATCTATCTATTATTAGTTAAATGCCATGATTTGTCCAAGTTGTTAGATTAAAAACACGTCGATATAAACCTTTTTTTTTATCAGCACATTGATATAGACCCATTGCTACACCGTTTTCTTTTTCTTTTTCTTTTTCTTCAGGGGGCTTTTATAAGCCCTTAAATAGAATAAACACTTGTTTGGGGATTTGAACTTATTTAAAGAACTTTTTGAGTGTATTTTCCATCAATAAGTGGGTTAATTAACTTTGAATTTGAATTTGGTAATACCATTTCCCTCCTGCTGTTTCCAAGTGACAAGCTCGGTGGTAGGAAAATGGGGGCACTTAGTAAGCAAGGTAAGTACTCAGTAGGCAGTATGCATGAACCAAAGTTAAACTTGTAAGAAACTATAGATTTTGAACAAGTTACATATGCAATACTGATTTAAGAAAAACATGTCAAAGAATTGAAATAGAAGAGTCGCCAAAGAAACTGAAGAAATGAAAAGGGAGAGCATATAGAATATCTAACCTGCCATTCTTGTGTGGAACGACAGCAGCATGTTGGCGTGACACAGATTGATGATCCAGCACGAAATCGCACATGGGAAATTGCCTCCCGAAAATGTGCCTCCTTTTATCCAGATTAATTCGACCGATGACTTCTCCATCCTTCAAAACATCAAGATAAAAAACACCCGGTCGGGGTTCTATTGCCCAATCGGGAGGCTGCCAAGTCGATTGCCCGCCACCAACCTGAGTAACTGGCTGAGCTGCTACTGCTGACACTGTCTGTTCATGTCCAACGGGTCTTTGAGGTTGATGGTGTTGGTGCTGGAATTGGGTTTGCAGGTCCGACGGTTGAGGTTGGAAAGATGAAATTGAAGAATGTGTAGATGTTTTTGCAGCAGATTGGGTAGATGTTTTAGGAGCTGAGTTAAGAGTCACAGAGAATGGCTCTATTGATTGCGCTTTCTTAAATCTATCGAGACCCGCTCTCCCATACATTTTACCTTTCTACTCAAAGTTAAAGGCACCCTCTTCAACAGTTTACAGGAACTTCACATGAAACTATAGTGGATGCTACTTTTGCTCAATGGAGCAGGCACTTACACAACTGCAGTCATCTGTGACCTATCACCACATATATGATTTCAACTTGACAGAAGCGCCAACTGGATGCCGCAAGTAAAACAACACTCACTAAAACCCTAACTTTAGGACCAAAGTTCCATCAAATGGCCTGAGGAGAAAAACAACAGAAAGGGGAGAAACCAAGGAATCAGAAACACTGAGAGACGTAAGTTCCGTTAGCTCCATCAGTCACCAACAATCTCAAAAGAAGAGACAGAGAGAAAAAGAAAAGAAAAACCTACTATAAATCAAAGAAAATTAACCGTCATGCATAAATTATTGTTAGTTATAAAAATGTATATATATCTAACAATATATAGGACCCAAAGAGGAGAGAAGGGGGAAAACCTAATTTTTCACCCAAATCATGAACATTTGCAGGTTCTTGTAATCAAATCGAATAAACAAAAATGAACCAATCAAAGTTCATAAATAGTAAGAAAAAGATAAACAGATAACAAAATAAAGATCCGAAGGAAAAAGCAAAAAAAAAAAGAAGTCTGGAGGAGTACAAGTGATACCTCAATACGAAGCGGATTTGAATGTTTCGATGTTGGGTGGAAGAAATTGCGGAGGCCGAGAACGGAGGCAAGAGGAAGATTAGAAGAGGGAAGGTAAAGCCATACCCATACAGCGCAACGCAAAAGAGGGCTCCCGAAACAACGACTGCTCCGTCACTCTGTTTTTATATTCTGAGTTTTGCTGGAACAGTGGCATGATGGAATCGGAATTCGCATCACCTGCCAATATGACGTTCCAACACCCTCCAAACATCATCCGACACCCACACATCTTCACCATGAGTTCGAGAGGAGCCAGGATCAGCTCCTCACATATGGGCGCCTCACAGACACATCTACCGTGTGTTGGGAACATCTCCCGTGAATAATAACTAATAAATATCGGAGATGTTCCCAATGCATAGGGTGTGTGTGTGAAGTGCCTGTGAGGCGCCAAGTGTGAGAGCAGACACACATGGGGAATTCACGGCAATTCTATCCACCCTTATTATCCACATAACATCACAGACACACATGAAGAATATCTCATTCTCTTACACGTTATTATGCACAGGGAGTCCAATGCACATGAGATCGGCTTTAGTCAATGCAGAGCTCATTCGAACACATTCGAACAGCCCTTTACAGTCTTGCATTGGAAATATCTATATATCTATACACTTTATTTCATGGGGAGATATTCCCAATATAAAGGCCATAATGACTGTTCCAACAAGCTTTACAGTAACTGAAACTGATTTTAATATGCATTCTGGAATCTAGATGGGCATAAATAAGAGAGAAAGAGGCAAAGGCCAAGAAGGGGATGATCATGGGCCAGGCTTAGCATCTATAATAATGGTTTTAAGCCGGACCTGGCCTGATTCCGAGCCTATGACTTTTATTCACAATATTCAACATATAATATTTTATATTTATGTCATGGAATATGTGTTTAAAATTTATTTTGTTACATGTTTTAATATAATAGATTATATATAATATGTATTATAGGTTTCATAATATTTATATAAAATGAAATAGCATATATAAAGATGCATAGATAATATTTATGTAATATGTGCGAGTCTTGGCCGAGCCTAAACACAAAACTTAAGCATAGGCCTAAAATTTTCAAGCTGGGATTTTCCAGCTCCAGCTGAAAACGATTACCCCTAGGCCCTGGTTCCATTTGTTTCAACTTGAATGGGATAAAAAATTTTATTTTCTTTTTCATTTACTCTTATCTCATGTAATTCAAAGTATTTAACCATTAATCCGTTTGATAAGCTCAGTGATCATGGGTCAAACATCAACTCCACTTTTCTATATCTTTGTGTTTTTAATTATTTTTATCATTAAGTAGCGGGAAAGCTCCTACTTCACAGGGTAAAATAAAAAAAAAATGACATTTGGAGATGCAATAAATTAGGAGTTTACATCTCCGCCCCACAGCACATCCCTGTGGTATATTGGAAACATCTCCCGATGATAGTACTAGTCTCGATGATGTCAGCATCGGGAGATGTTTTCAATACACGGCGGGGATGTGCTGTGGGGCGACTTCTTGTGGGGCGGAAATGTGATCTCATAAATTAATTTACTTTTTTGTTAAACAAAATTACTATAACTATATTACTATGGTTAATAAAAAAACTATAGTGGACCCCATTTTGGTTTAGGACTGTCAACGGGTCAAATGGGCCTCCCAGCCCCAAATGGGCTGAGTTGGGTCACCCCACATCACTTGCCCCCCACTCCCGAGGCCAAGAGAAAAATTCAGCTTCGACTGATGGGAGTAGTAATGGTGAGCGCCAGTGGGCCCAGTAGCCGAGGTGTAACCTGCAGTGGCATCCTCTTTCTCGTCTTTGCCTGGTTCATCTTTATAAGTTGGGTCGAAGCTGCGAGTGGTCTATAGCACTGTTGCTTCGGACAAGTGACCTGGGAGGTGCGCTCAGTGCGGATGCTCTGGTGCCATCATTTGGGTTGAGGACCTATGGAGACGAAGGCTATTTAGGCCGAGGGCTTGTGAAGCCGAAGGCTGTTTAGGCCGGGGACCTGTGAAGCCGAAGGCCATTTAAGCCAAGGGCCTATGAAGCCGAAGGCTGTTTAGGCTGATAGCCTATAGGGCTCGAGGATCCATGCACAGGATGATCTTTCGGTTGAACCGATGTGCGTACTCGTGGGAACGGGTTGCCCAGATCGGCGGGTCGCTGTGGGCAGATGCGCTGGTCTGTCTTGAGTGTCGTTTCATCTTCCGTTAGATTTGAGATGATCCGAGCCGTTATCAGCGTGTCGCTTCGCCTTCTGAGGCTGAGCGTCACGTGGCACGCCATGATTGGGTTGTGGAGGCAGTGGCTTCTCAGCCATTGGATCTCGAGAAATCTGGGCCATTCATTCCTCTTTAAATAGGGGCTTCGACAATAGAATTCTTGTCATTTTGCCTCCAAGTGCTTTCACCTTCTAGTGAACTCAGCTCCCAGATTCTCTAGTCTTCAACACTCTACCTTCACTTCTTTTCCTTTAACTCCCCCTTTTAGGTAATTTCCAACAACGTCTTTCTCAGATTTTGAACCTGAGTGCTATGAACTAACTTCTAAATGTATCGGAGGGGAGCTCCATTCGAACCCCTTCTCCCCTTTCCACTTTAAGCCCTTTTGTTTCCGTTCCCCTTCGGTGCGAGGTGGAGGTGCTCCGGGAGAGGGTAACCTCCGGGGCAGCCAAAGGCATCTGCCGAGGCAATGACCCTCCTTGTGAGAGTGCTCCATCTGTGACGCCGAGGGAGGCTGAGGGGTCCTCCCAAGCCAAGGGGGAGCAGGACCCGAACCTTGTCATTGGGATGAGGGTTGAGAGTGTTGTCGGGGTGGCGGCCGAGACTGATCCTTCTCACCCAAAATTTGAAGGTTCTTTGGATTGAGATAAGGTTAAGGCCCTGATGAGGTAGTACATCATCCCTTCATCCTATGGAGTGAGGGCACCCGAGGCGGGTGATCGGCCGTGGACTCCTAAGGAGGGGGAGATTTGCGTTTATCAACACTTCCTCCAATTCGGTCCGATTCCCCCTTCATCCGTTGATCTCTAACCTGCTAAGGGTGTAAGGGATTACCCTTAGCCAACTAGTGCCCAATGCAATAGGAACCATTATGGCGATGCTGGTGGCGGCCCGACTCCAGGGTGTGGAGCTGACGTCGAAGCTCTTTAGGGCGGTCTTCGCACTGAGGAAGCACACTTCCGAAGCCGGTGTCTTCTAATTCCAACCCTGCAAGTCCAAGCCCGTAGATAGCCCCTCTTCCGTGCACAACTGGAAGAGTAAATACTTCTTTTTGTCTTGTCCCGAGGGCTGGTCCTTCAAGTCGTTGTGGGGAGAAGCCAACTTGTCTGCGGAGAAAAGTGTCCCCTTGCTTATGAGTGAGGAGAGCGATGATCTCGCGCGGCTACTCAACCTGGGGAGAGTCCGAGCCCAGCCCTTGGTGGAGGAGGAGGTCCCACTGGTTTTCGTGGGGCTCAACTCTACCCCCCCCCCCTCGGTAGGATAGGCCATGCAATCCCTTTCCACATTTTCCTCATCTTCGTCTTTGTGTAGTGGTACTAACTACTGTTTTGTTTGCAGAGGTGCCGATGGACGCTCGGAAGGCTATACTTGATCGTGCCCGCGTGATACAGAAGGAGCGGGCAAAGGCTGGCGGACAGACGCCTTAGAGGCCCACCAGGGGCACACCAGCCCAGAAGGAGAAGGCACCAGCCCCTGCAAACAAGGGGACGAGAGCATAGGTCCCTGCCAAAGGGACTTCTTCAACAGCTCCCCCGAAGGGAGCCACTCCACAGATCCCTGTGAAGGGGAAGGGACCCATCGAGGAGGGCCAGCCAGGGCACGAGGAGCAAGCACCGCAGCAGCCGACCGAGGTGTAGAGAGAACCTACCGACGAGGTCGAGGCAGGGAGGAAGAGGCCAGCCGAGGGGGCCGTAGGGGGTCAACCGCAACAGAAGGTGGCCCGCATCGGGATTTCTATCGGTGACGCCCCGAGGAGGCCCCACAAGGAGTAAATGAGGTCATTTTCCGCTCCCACGCCGTTTTAGGAGCTCGCCCAGCGGTCTGACCAAATCTTCCACCCTGAGTGGGAGATCCGCGAGGGGGGCTCTATCCGCAACGTGAGAGTTGGCTCGGCGTTGGTGAGTGGGGCTCTCTTGGCACGGAACCGCTTCCAAATGCTGGGGATGGCCCCGAATAGGTTGTATGAGAAGGGGCTGCAGAGCTTGGCCGAGGTAACAAGCCTGGCCGAGGTAACAACTTGCTCCCCTTTCCTTTCCTTCTTTTCTTCGTTTATCTGTTGGGTGCTAACTGTTTTCTCGTTGCAGGTTTCTCTTCACTTTGTTGGGCTAGGGGATCGGTTGAAATTGACCCTAGCCAACATGGACAAGCTGGAGGCTGAGAAAGACAAGCTTCAGCAAGTCACCACCACTGCCGTGGAGAAGCGCCGCGAGTTCCAACGATACTTCAGCGACGAACAAAAGCTTCGCATGGAGGCCGAAGAAAAGCTAAAGAAGACACAAGATCTCCTCTCCCAAGAGCAGATGGAGAGGACTCGTGTAGAGAACCTCATTTTTGAGGCTGAACGATGTCTCCAACAGGCCGAGGTAGACATCGCCGAGGTGAATAAGCGGGCGGCCGAGGCAGCTAAGAGGGCTGCAGAGGCCGAACAAAAGGCAGTCGAGGCTGAGAAGAGGGCCCAAGAGGCAGGGAAACGAACCGATGAGTTGGTTGGTATCGCTTCCCAGGCTTACTTGGACGGGATCGAGGACACCAAGAAGGCACTTGCGGCGATGCTTCCAGACTTTGATGTCGAATCTTTGAAGGTGATCCCTAACTCTCCCAAAGAGGATGTTGGTTCTGCACTTCCTCCTTCGGCTGGTGGTGAGGCTTAGGCTAGGATTTTTCTCTCTTTTTTTTTGACATTGTACATATGTTCGGCCTGAGGGGCCATGAGACAATTTTGTAAAGCCAAAAATTTTGTACATAATGAAAATTGGTGGCATTTTTTATCTTTGCCTCAAATGTTGTACTTGTGCTTTGCTGTGTTGTTTTTCCTTGTATTTTTTGCACTGTTTTTGCACTAATGCTTTTGTTGCCGAAGGGTCCTTGCCCCTCCAAGAGAAAAATCACAGCATGAGACAAGTATAGTTCTCTTTGGTTTACTTTACTTTGCACATCAGGAGCATGGCGGAGGGGTGGCTGAGGCGAGGCCTCTACAGCTAGGCCGGGGCTTGCCTAGTCTACCACTCTTCATAAGCGCTCACTTAGGCAAGGACGAAGAGGCCTGTGATGGGGGGAGGCCGAAGTGGAGCATGAGGCTCGCTTGGCTCTCCTCCCTTCCAGTAAATAGCAAGATGACCTGTCGATGTGAGAGTAGGGCCGAGGCTGAGCTGAGGCTCGCCTATCTCACACTCTTCTAAGTATTGGTTTCGGCGAGGCCGAAGTGGCCTGTCGTACTGGCGGGTGGCCGAGACAGAGCTAAGGCCCATCTAGCTCTGTGGGGCCTTGGTAGAGCTGAGGCTCGCCTGGCTCCCGTATTCCCATGCATTAGCTTCGGTGAGGCCGAGATGGCCTGCCCTATTGGGGGTGGCTGAGATAGAGCTAAGGCCCGTCTAGTTCCATGGGGCCTACACAGAGTCGAGGATCTCCTAGCTCCCGTATCCCTGCGCGTATGTTTCAACGAGGTCGAGCGCAAAGCTCCGAGGAGGCTGGCTTCCTTTGCTGGTAGCACTAAGTGTGAAAGTTCAGGAGCCTAGCCGCCGCCGAGGTGGGGCGCTGAGGTACATGAGGCCTTTGGCCATCCTGGTGTATTCTGATGCATTAAGTCACAGTTAGGGTGTTCGCTACTTATTCGTTAAGTCTTGGCGTCGATCTAGCGAGGGGTACAGTCCTCGGAGGAGGCCATGCGCCCCTGTTAGTCGCAAGGTCGAAGAGTTGTAAGAATAGTAGGTACACGCATAGAACATTGAGCCGAAGAGGAACTTTGCTTCATTCATCAATAGTTTCAAAAAGATATTACAATCACCTGTAATACATCTAGAGGTTCTTCGAATTCCATATCCAAGGTATAGGTCTTCCATCTAGGTGTTCCAGGTGAAAAGTGTCAGGGCCGACGACTTGCTTGATTCTATAGGGGCCTTCCCAATTGGGGCCCAGCTTCCCTACTCCGGGTTCGGGGACCATGACTTTTCTGAGGACAAGGTCTCCCTCTTGATAGTCTTTCTTTTACCCTGGAGTTGTAGTAGCGGGCCACTCGCTGCTGGTAAGTAGCTACCCTTATCTGTGCTTGCTCTCAAGCTTCTTCCAGTAGGTCTAAGTTTGCTCTGAGGGCTTTATCATTCTCGGCCTCATTGTATGCCTTAACTCGGAGTGTCAGCTGGCTGATCTCTGTTGAGATTACTGCTTCTGTGCCATAGGTTAAGCCGAAGGGAGTTTCTCCCGTGACTTCCTGAGGCGTAGTTCGGTAAGCCCAGAGTACACTGTTTAGTTCTTCATCCCATATGCCTTTAGCTCGGCCCAATGTAGTCTTCAACCCATCCAGTATTGTCTTGTTCGTGACCTTGGCTAGGCCATTGGTTTGAGGATAGTTTATCGAGGTGTATTGTTGCCTGATACCGAAGGAGGCGCACCACTCCCAGAACTTGGTGTCATCAAAATGCTTCCTGTTGTCGGTGACCAGCTTGTAGGGTAGGCCGAAGCGGTAGAAAATGTTTTTCCAAAAGAAATTTTGGATGTCTCGCGCCGTGATGGCGGCCAAAGGCTCAACTTCTACCCACTTGGTTAATTAGTTTATTGCAACAACGAGGTACTTTCTGCCCCCCGTGGCCGGAGGAAAGGGGCCAAGGAGGTCCATGCCCCATTTGGTAAAGGGCCATGGGCTGCTGAGGGTTGAGAGAGTGGTGGCCGATCGGTGGCATAAGTTGGCATACCTCTGACATGGGTCACACTTTTGCACCAATCTAGCTGCATCCTTGTGGAGGGTAGGCTAGAAGTAGCCCTTCCTTAGGGCTTTTTGGGCTAGGGCTCTCTCGCCGAGATGATTACCGCAGATGCCTTCATGTATTTCACGTAGCACATAGTTGCCCTCTTTCCGACGAAGGCATCGGAGGTAAGGCAAAGTGAAGGATCTTCGGTATAGTTTCCCCTACAGCAGGGTGTAGTGGGCTGCCTGTCGTCTGAGTCGTTTTACCTCATTTCTGTCTTCGTGCAGTCGTCCAGTTGATAGGAAGTTGACGATGGGATCCATCCATAAAGGTTCGGCCTCTATGGGGTGTACTTGGACTTCTTCAATGGAGGACTGAAGTAGCTTCTCGACGTGCACGGCCCAACCAGGAGTTCCGCTCGAGGTACTTGCCATCTTGGAGAGGGCGTTGGCACGTGCATTCTCGGCTCGCAGGACCCATTGCAAGGAGAAGCGTTGGAAGTGGTGGGCTAAATCTCGGACTTTGGCGAGGTACTTGGACATACTTTGTTCCTTGGCCTCGTACTCGCCGTTCACCTAATTCACCACCAGTTGGGAGTCGTTGAAGGCCTCAACATATGAGGAGCCGAGGTCCTTAGCAAGCTGCAGACCAACGAAGAGGGCCTCATACTCAGCTTCATTGTTTAATGCTGGAAAGTCGAACCTTAGCGCATACTCCAGGGCAACATCATCTGGGGTGAGGAAGATGAGGCCCGCTCCGCTTCTTTTAGCATTGGAGGAGCCGTCAACAAAAAGCTTCCGTCGAGGTTGAACCTCGTCGCCCACATTATCCCCCTCAGCATTTTCTATGGGCTAGCAAAGGGCTCGACTGAAGGTGCACTCTACTATGAAATCTGCTAGAGCTTGTGCTTTGGTCGTGGGCCTTGGTTGGTACTGAATGTCAAACTCAGATAGCTCGATGGCCCACTTCGTCAGGCGTCCCGAGACCTCGGGTTTGGCAAGGAAAACCTTAAGGGGCTGGTTCATCAGGACCACTACAGTGTGGGCCTAAAAGTACGATCGAAGTTTCCTTGTTGAAACCACGAGGGCGAAAGCCAACTTCTCTACCTCGGGGTACCTGGTTTTGGYGTTGTAGAGGACCTTGTTGGCATAGTAAACTGGCTTCTGCACGCCATCATCCTTGATGAGGACTGAACTAACTGCTTCATCTCCAACCGAGAGGTATAGGTATAAGGTTTCCCCTTCAGCTGGCCGAGCTAGGAGGGGAGTGAAGTAAGGTACGCTTTGAGCTCGTCAAAGGCGCGCTGGCATTCCTCCGTCCATTGGAACTCTTTTAGCTTCTTGATGGCACAGAAAAAGGGTAGGCAACAGTCGACTGACTTTGACATGAAGTGATTGAGAGCTACTATTCGGCCAGTGAGTTTTTGGGTTTCTTTCACCGCCCGCGGGGGTGCCATGTCTAGTATGACCTGTATCTTCTCAGGATTAGCCTCAGTGCCTTACTGAGTGATGACGAAACTAAGAATTTGCTTGATGTGATGCCGAAGGCACACTTGCTAGGGTTGAGCTTCATATTGTACTGCCACAAGGTGTTGAAGGTCTCGGCTAGGTCCAAGATGTGGGTTCCGACCTTCAGGCTCTTCACTACCATGTCATCCACATAGGCTTCGATGCTCCTCCCCATCAGCTTTTTGAACACCTTGTTGATAAGGCACTGGTAGGTGGCCCCAGCATTCTTGAGGCTGAAGGG
Source organism: Nelumbo nucifera (assembly GCF_000365185.1). The sequence goes on from NW_010729084.1 coordinate 7,134,946, forward strand.
CATCACACGGTAGCAATATGTGTCATGTTCAATGATGAACGAGGTCTTCTCTTCATCATCAGGGTGCATCTTTATTTGATTGTATCCGAAGAAGGCGTCCATGAAGCTAAGTAGCTCGTACCCTGTAGTGGCGTCAACGAGGTGGTCTATCCTTGTCAAAGGAAAATTTTCCTTGGGGCAGGCTCGGTTAAGGTATGTGAAATCAATACAGATCCGCCATTTCCCATTAGCTTTCTTTACCATAACCACATTTGACAACTAGTTAGGGTAGTGTACCTCTCAGATGAAGTCGGCGTCAAGTAACTTTTCAACTTCCTCCTGTATGGCCTTCCAACACTCCGGTGCAAACTTCCTCTTCTTCTATCGAACTGGCCTAGAGCTCGGGTTCACACTCAGCCTGTGTGTAATGACCGAGAGGTCAATTACGGGCATGTTAGCGGCGGACCAAGCAAAGACGTCGTCATTGAGTCTGAGGAATCTTACCAGTTCGGATAGGCTCTTGTGGGGAAGGTTGGACCCAACGCAGACTGCCTTGTTAGGCTCATCCTCGTCTAGGGGGACTGAGACGAAGTCCTCGGCCGGCTGGCCTCGGCTCGCTTGCTCCTCCCTGAGGTCGAGACCCTCTAATGGCAGAGCTTCTTTATTCTTTCCCTTCAACACTGCCACATAGCACTAACGGGCRGCATGCTGGTCCCCGCAAACAACTCCGACGCCGCACTCGGTGGAGAACTTCAAGGCGAGGTGGTAGGAGGAGATGGCTGCCCGGAGTGCATGAAGAGTTGGTCTCCCCATGATGGCGTTATAGGGGGAGCCAATCTTCACGACCAGGAACTCTGTCATCTTTGTCACTTGCTGGGGCTCCGTCCCTACTGTGACTGGTAGGGAAATCTTGCCCTCTAGTTTGACGATGCTGCCAGAGAAGCCGACTAGTGGGGCATCTACTGGTTGGAGGCGCTCCAAAGCTATCTTCATCTTTTCAAAGGCTTCGTAGAAAAGGATGTCGGCTGAGGAGCCATTGTCTATAAGGATGCTTTTGACTACGAAGTTTGCAATGACGACCGAAACCACCAATGCATCGTCATGGGGGACTGCTACCCCCTTCAAGTCCTCGTCCGTGAAGGAGAGGGGTTCTTGCTTCTGCTTCTTGAGGGATGGCCCCTGGATGTTCAGCTGCCTGGCGTAGGCTTTGCAAGCCGAGGCCGAGGCTCCACCCGAGGCCGTGCCTCCTACTATGACGTCGATGACGCCTGCTGCTTGTTGGTGCTGCTGTTGTTGCTGCTAGGAGGATGAGGTATAGGCCTCGCCTCCGACGTACTGCTTGAGGTGACCCCGACGAATGAGGGACTCTATCTCATTTTTGAGATCATAGCAATCCTCGATGTCGTGGCCGGTACCTCAGTGGAACTTGCAGTATTTTTTGGGGTTCCCCCGACGGGGGTTCTTCTTCAACTTTTCAGGCCACTTCATAAATTTCTCCTAGCCGATCTGCATCAGAATCTATGTGCGGGTGGAGTTGAGTGGTGTGTACTGATTGTTAGCCAAGGCCGAGGCCGGTGGCTTCCTGTTGCTATTATTGTTGTTGCTATGGCCCTGGTCTCCGTTCTTCCTCTTCTTCTCGGGGGCTTCGTCCCGGTGCTCTGTACCCCTCTCAGGGGTGTCCGTAGATGAAGCCTCTTTGACGGTAATGTATTTCTGAGCCCTTTCTACGAACTCCAGCTTCGTCTTCAACTGGCTTTTGGCAACGGAGCATTTGAGAGTCGAGCTGGGGAGGAGCCCACTGATAGCGACATGCATAGAGACTAGGGGGTCGAGGTCACAGACCTCGAGTTCTTCTTTCTTGAAGCGGTCGATGTATGACCGCAAACTTTCTCCTCACTTCTACTTGACAGTCATCAATGAGACAACGCTTTTCTAGGGTCGTCGGCTACTGATGAAGCGTGCGAGGAACATGCTGGAAAACTACTCCCACGAGTTGATGGATCAAGGTGGGAGGCTCGAGAACCACCGCCGAGTGGCTCCCTTGAAGGTTGCCTGAAAGTTTGGCACATCAAGGCGTCGGAATATCCATAGAGGATCATGAGCGCCCTGAAGCTCTCTAGGTGGTCGTCCAAGTCAGTGTTCCCATCGTACAACTCCAAGGCAGGAGCTTTGAAGTTTGGAGGTAGAGGTTCGGCGATGATGTCAGGGGAGAAGGAATCCATTCTCCCTGTGTAGTTGCTTTGTCCGACCGAGGTGTCAGTTCGGCCTTCTTTAACCTATCGGAGCTTGACTTTGATAGCACCGAGCTCAGCTCAGAGTTCGACGAACTTGGGGTCGGGCATGGCCTACGCGCCATCCTGGTCTTCATGGACATGATGGTGCTCGACACGGACTCCGGAGTGCTCGGAGTTGAGACCGCGTGCTTCATACTTAGCACGACGGTCGTTTAGGACGTCCCAGAGGTCTGAGACATGAGAGGAAGAGGCTCGACGCCGGCCCTCGGCCCTGGAATGGGCACTAGGGTGATCACGACGTCCGCCTTCGTCCCTTGGATTGACCCTTCGACGTCGGTGATGCTGCTCGGAGGGCTGGCGGCTATCCTCTGATCGTTYCAATTCTTCCTCCCTTCGGCTAGGAGGTCTTGAGGTCTTGGAGAGTGGGTCGGTTGGATGACTACTACCAGACTTCGAGGGCTCGGCCTGTTGCATGTGGCTGAGGCTGGGGATAGGTTGGTTGGTGGACCAATGCCAGCCCGGCTGTGTTGATTCCCCAGCGGGGCGGTCACCCTTTGGGCGACCTCCTGCCTGGGGGTAGTATTACTCGGCTCACTGTGTCATGTATTCTAGGCGGTCGAGCACGGCTTGGAACTGCTCGTTGGTGACAAGGTTCTTCGTACCATGTTGGTTGGTCGGAGCTTGGGGACTTGTTAGCTTGTTAAAGTTCTTTTAGGGAACGTCCTAGCAACGCTTCCCATAGACGATGCCAATTGTTGATGCTCGGATTGGCCAAGGACAACAAAGTAATTTCGTCCCTAGGCTCCTGAGGCTGGTTGAAGGTTTCGAGGGTTCGGAGAGGTTGCTGCTGAGGCCGTGGTATGTAAGCCGAGGCGGAGGAGGCTCCGAGTACTGTAGAAGTCAAAGGCAGGTGACCAAGGTACTGCAAGACAGAATACGTCAGAGGCCCTGGGTGAGAACCTGAGGCAAAGTCTCCGACGGTCAAGTTAGTACGTGGTACGAAGAGGTGAAACAGAATATGGTTTGTGAGCCTAGTTCCAAATTCAGACTGTAGATTGTATATTCTTGGCCCCTTTAGCTGGAGGGAGGCACCCCTATTTATACTTGAGTTGCCTGGAGGTACGTGGAGATGAACGCCTGGGATGGGAGCCATATAGAAGCGCACAGTAGCCTTCGCAGGGTCATGTGAACACTTCGCGGTTGGCTCCGTACGAGGGGAGCAGGGTAACCCCTGATGTAGCGGATCTCGTTCCCGAATCTAGCGCTCGTGGGCTGGGCTAGGTTGGGTCACCCCACATCAGATCTCAACCAAAACTGATCCTGAAACCTTGCTTGGAAGCTCTGATTTTCTCAAATTAATTTTTTGGGAAATTGCTGAGTTTTCCTTAAACCCTTCTCAACTTCAAATTCCACTATCCAAATAAATCTTACCAAAACTCTCAAAAAGTTACCTATCAGCATTCATGTAACAGAACAAAAACAATGAAGTAGATCATACTTAGTACAAATTTTCTCAAAAGCTCAAAATTCAAAGAGAGCATAAAGAAACAAGGACAAAAATTAATCTACCTTTAATCTATATCTATCTATCTATACTACTTATAAAAGTGTGAATGAAGAGGTATTGGCTTCTGAATTTTTTTTTTTTACTAAAATGTACTTCCTCTTGAATTTAATTCATCTCCATTAAAAGGACAGAAAATGTAATTAAAAGAATGCCAATAAGTACACTCAATTACCTCTCATTAAGTCTCACATTTAAGTCATTAAATAAACCACATTCTCTCTCATTGAATCTAACATTTATATTTTTATTTATGATCATTAAATTCCACTAATAAATCCATACACAATAAGTATTAATAGAATAAAATCTTTTATTTTTAAAATAAACATAGAAATGAAATCATATTTTTCATCTAGGTGGAGGGTAACTAGTTCAACTATTTGGGTCAAATGGATAATTTCATGATGTTATAAATAAATAATACAAATTTAGAAATATAAAAAATACTTTTGTTTATCATGATTAAATTCCACTAATAAATCTATAAACAATAATTATTAATAAAATAAAATTTTATATTTTTAAAATAAACCTACAAATGAAATCATATTTTTCATCTAGGTCGTGGGTAAGTACTTCAACCATTTGGGTCAAATAGATAATTTCATGATGTCATAAATAAATAATACAAATTTATAAATATAAAAAATATAGAAAAAATTTGAAAAAATTGGACATGTTTTTATTATTATATATTTGTCATATTAAAAAATAAGTATGATAAAATAAACATAATTTTATTAATGATAGACATCAATTGTACAACTTAAAACCGATGGAAAATTAAACCATCTTCTTATCTAGGGGTGGGTTAGTGGTTCAACCTTTCAGGTCAAATAGGTTAACCTATGATGTATAATTAAAAATATTTTTTTAAATAAAATAGTACAAAAATATGAAACAATTTTGGGCACATCTATAATATTATATACTAATAATATAAACAAAAATAAGTATGATAAACAATAACTATTTTATCAATGATATAAATGAAATGCAAAATTTTAAAACAGTTTTAAAATGAAACCACTTCCATATCTAGATGGTAGGTAGGTCAATGATCTAACATTCTGGGTCAAATGGGTCAATCTATGATGTCATAACTAAGTAACGAATATTAGCTTTGTACAGAGCATTTTGATACAGTTCTATTGTTATATATTCACCATATTAAACAACAATAAATGTGAAAATAAGAATTACTTTTATCGATGATGAAAATGGAATACATGATTTAAAATCAACCAAAAAAGCAAAATGGTTTTTCCATCCAAGTGATAGGTTAGTGGTTAAACTAATGTCAAATGGATCAACACTTGATGTTATTATTAAATAATAAAATACATAAAATTCTAGAAAATATAGAAATTTATCGATAATTTTGGGTATATTGTATAATATTATATATTCATCATATAAAAAAGTGTGATTAATGAGAATTATTTTCATTAACGATAGAAATGGGATCAAATTAGGATAAAAAATAAAGCATTATTGTCTAACACATGACTCGACTAACCATGTCAAATGGTTCAATAGTTTAATTAGGTAGGTCATCGTAGGCAAGTGGCTTGGTAGGGATGCAAACAGATYAGACCAAATTTGAATCAGGGTATATTCAAATCTGATTTGATCCAAATATTCGACCGGATCTCATAAATATTGATTCGAATCCGAACCCAAATCCGATCAAGATGTCGAATATTCGAATATGATACAATCCAATTTAACTTTTTAAAAAAATAAAAATTATTAAAAGGAAAAGAAAATATAATAGTTGAAATAAACAAACAAAAAATATAAGTATATTTTCAACTATTTCCATCATATAAAAAGTTTACAAAAATGCAATATAAATAACATATTTATAAATAAATAATAAATAATGCATATATTATATAAAAATAATATATATAAATACTATATATATAAATAATTGATTTGACCACAATATTAAAAACCAATGTTCAAACAATATATTGGAATTGCATTTCCTCTTGGTAAACAAGTAATTTTTATTATCTCATAAAGTAAATAATAAAAATAAAAATATAGAATTTTTTTATAAATATTATAAAAATTGAACATAAATTAATATTATATATTCATCATGTTAAAAAAATATGTTTGAAAAACTGAGAATTATTGTTAGTAAAGATAGAAATGGCTAAAATACAATGAAAAAAATGAATTAATGTCTTATACATATTCCATTTTCCTGGTTAAATAGGTTAACGGTTCAACCAATAAGGTCATTTGGTTGCTGATTATTATCATCATCATCATTTGATACTACCACGTGCAAAAATAAAAATTACTTTTATTGAAGATGAAAATGGAATACATGATTTAAAATCAACCGAAAAAGGAAAAAAAATGGTTAATCCATCCAAGTGGTGGGTTAGTAGTTCAACTATCCATGTCAAATGGATCAACGCATGGTGTTATTGTTAAATAAAAAAATTCTAGAAAATGTAGATAATTTTGGGTACATTCTATAATATTATATATTTTTTATATAAAAAAGTGTGATTAATGAGAATTATTTTCATTAATGATAGAAATGGAATAAAAAACAAAGAGCATTAATGTATAGCACATGACCCTACTAACCATGTCAAGTGGTTCAATGATTTAATTAGCTAGGTCATTGTAAGTAAGTGGTTTGGTAGGGATGCAAACAGATCGGATTGGATTTGAATCATGGTATATTCGAATTCAATTCGATCCAAAGATCTAATCGGATCTCATAAATATTGCTTCGAATCTGAATCTGATCAAGGTGTTAGATAACCGAATATAATATGATCTGATTTAATGTAAAAAATAATAAACTATTAAAAGAAAAAGAAAATATAATAGTTGAAATAAAGAAAAACAAAAAAGATATAAGTATTTTTCAACTATTTTCATCATATAAGAAGTTTACAAAAATGTAATACAAATAACATATTTATAAATAAATAATAAATAACATATATATTATATGTAAATGATATATATAAATAATTGATTTGACCATAATATTAAAAACCAATATTAAAACAATATATTGGAATTGCATTTCCTCTTGGTAAATAAGTAATTTTTATTATCTCATAAATTAAATAATAAAAAATAAAAATATAGAATTTTTTATAAATTTTATAAAAAATTTTGAACATGCATTAATATTATACATTCTTCATATTAAACAAAAATATATTTGAAAAATAAGAATTATTGTTGGTAAATAAACAAATAGCTAAAATACAAACAAAAAAATGAATTAATGTCTTAATCATAGTCCATTTTCCTAGTTAAATAGATTAATGGTTCAATCAGTAAGGTCATTTGGTTGCTAACTATTATCATCATCATCATTTGATATTGCCACGTGCAACATGTGTGGACTTTTATTAGTTTGAAATAAAAGTGTAAAGGGAAAGAACCAGATGCTGCATTGAAACCACCCTTGAGAGCAGAAAGGTACATTTTCCATGAGAAGAGGTAGACGATGAACAAAACATGGAAAAGAGAGAGACATGTTCCAATTTGGTGTCTTGGAGGAGGAAGACCATTTCATTTTCCGATTTTAAGAAGGGGTAATTTTGTCAAAAATGAATTATTTTTATCCTGCTCACTGTTTTAATAATATGTTTCAAAACGTATCCGATTATGCAAATTCAATAAACTTCATTAATTTTTTTTTTGTAAAAAGTCCATATTTTTATGTTAATAAGTTAAAACATTTTTTAACTAATATATCTTATTTATCATCTATCAAATTTACTATTCAAACATAAAACATTATAAAAATTACAAGAAATTATATATATATATATATATATATATATATTTCCATAAAATAATCGGTTCTAGATCTAAATCAATTTTGAATAAAAATAAAAACCAACCCAATTATTAATCGAGACAAAATCATGAACCATAATTGTTAGATTTATGTTCAATCAATTTAGCTCCATCAGGTAGACCCAACCCATTGGTCCAGCCCTATTTTTTCTTAAATAAATTAATGTTTATATAATAATTTATTAAATTGAATAAAATAAATAAATACAAGTATATTGGCATGGGACTGATATAAGCTATCTCGAACTAAACCAAATCCGTTGATAACCCTAAATATTGGTCTCAAGGGGAGAGAATAATTTGTTAGTAAAATATTTATAAATAAATAAATAATTTAATAAAATAAATAAATGTTTATTAAAATTTTCTCTCAATGTCGAATCTGATTTATTTTATTGATTTATGAACAATATATTTACTTTTATTAAATAAATAAATGCTTAGATAATAATAATAATAAAATAAATAAATGAATAAATAAAAGTTGAGATAGAGAAGAGGAAGAGAAAGAAAAGTAGGCAAGAGAGATGGATGACATTTTATTTTATAGAATGGCATAATCGTAAATAATTATATGTGGCATTGCTGTAATTTTCGAATACCATAGAATCAATTACATGGAAGGCTTGTCTTTTATGTGGCACTCTTGTAATTTTCATAGAGACAATTACATAATGAGGTAAAAAAAGAAAATTTGTCTTATATGTGAGTCATATAATTTTTGAATACCATAAAATCAATTATACAAGGAGATTTGTCTGTGGCATTCCTATAATTTCTTGAGGTCATATATATATTTGACAAATTTTTTGTATTGTTCTATAGTTTTATTTATTTTATATTTTTTATTTGATTTATGATGTCAATAATTGGCCTATTTTAATTGAAAGGTTGAACGACTAACTTGCTACCACTCATTTGGAACCTATAAGTGGGAATATGAAAATAAAAATAAAATTACTAATAGATAATAAAACAATTTCCTAAAAACTAAGGAGATGTTTGGCACAATGGCATTGCATTTTAGATTATTCAATACAAATATGTGTGGGATTTCTTTTGTCAAAAATGTTTTGAATTGATCATACAAATTGTTATTTCTATCCAAAATGTCAAATTTGACGTTTAACCATAAATGACAATGATTAATCGCACACGTGCAATTTTTTAAGGACAAATTTCTTAAAGTACCTCCAAGGTTTAGGAAATTGACTTATTCACCCCTATTATTTAGAAATTGACTTAAAGTATTCCTAAGTTTTCATTGATAATCATTGATTACTGTTAATGAAAAGACTATTTTGCCCTTCAATCTTCTTTAAATTTTCAAATTGAAAACAAACACTATCCTAGGGATGGCAATTTTCCCCATTTCTCCGATCCCCGTGGGGATCCGCCCTAAATGGGGCAAGGATGGGGATGATTTTCCTCCCGTAAGGACTAGGATGGGAAAATTTTCATCCCCGTTAGCGGGAATGAGGCGGGGACGGGGAATGGGGATCCCCACAGGGATAAGGATTCCCGTGGGGATGGGGATGGGGATGGGGATAACCTTGTCCCTGTTAACGGGGACAGGGATGGGGATTTTCGCAGGGACGGGTCCCCACCCCGCCCCGTTGCCATTCCTACACTACCCTTCAGTCTTCTTTAAATTTTACCCTTCAATCTTCTCTCTCTCGTTTGTAATACGATTGATGTTTCATAGCTCTTTGACTTCGTTACTGACCGGTGACTGCGTCTCTTTAGTCGGGACGTCGGTTTTCCAGTAGCTAAATCCGGCGTTCAGAATCTTGCTAGAATAGGTTCCGCATATTTTGGTCACTCGTAGAATTTTTTTTTTTTTTTTTTTTTAAAAAGAAACAAGAAAAATCATGTTCCACACGAGATCAATGAATGGAATTCCATTACCAACAAAAAATATATCTACGCATTGAACCAACAATATATGACTAATATGAATAATACTACTTAGCTTTTCACTCCTTGCTAATAAGAAGGAAAATAGAAACATACAATAACTAAAAGGGTAGTGCATCAAAAACAAATCAATTGCATCCCTACGCTCAGCAGTACCTAACAGAAAGGAAATGAAACGATCTGCAGGAGTAACGATATACAGGTATCCTCTGTTTTCTAATGGTTCTAGGAGTAATCAAAACTTAATGGTTGGTGATAAAAAGGAGCCTGGAAAACAGCATGTCTAAGTTGCTCATGAGACTGAGCATACATCAATGCAGGACTAGGTCATTGCATATACATGGGTTCCCTAGAAGCCTGATTTAATTCCATGGAACAAAATTGCCCCATGGATAGATTTGAAGGTTTGTAGCTTAAGGATGTCTGAGTACTCTGTAATTAATTCAGAGGAAACTCGAATTCATACTGCATAAATGAAGGTTGAAAGATCTAGATGTTGAAAGGCCCAAAGCCAAATATCTGATTAGGCATAAGGTTTCTAACATACCTTTCATAGCTCCTGTCATAATCTCAGGCTAGAGAGTAATAGGGAGAGCTGTTGAAACAAGGCTGAGCACTGTGAAAACCCTGTTTAAGGTTTTCAGTGTTAGAAATAAAAATATGAAGAAAGCAAAGCATCAGTCACAAAAAAAGCAATATTGGGTTAAAAAAAAAAATCTATTTATCACGTGATGCCACATGTGAATAAATTGTGATGAAACACTAATGAACGTTAATAGCAAGGGAAATTTTAGACAATTGTCAAAAAACTTAAGCGTACTTTAAGACAATCAGGTGTTTGGTTCCATTTACGTTTATTCAGTAAATGTTTATTGATGGTGCCACATAGGTGCCATCTCGGCATTTTCTCTCTCTTGCTCTTCTACATACATCGAAAATGTAAAAAGTGAACTTTGGTTTATGTGCATGCCAGCTATTTGTAGAAGTTATTTTTTGAAGCTTCCACAAACAGCCAGGCGTTTATTCACTATTATGCTGAATTGGCGCCTAGTTGTCATAAACGGTTACAATTATTGCATTTCTCGCTTTTACCAGCAAATAAAGTACAAACGTTTATTCAATAAACATAAACAGAACCAAACACATACAATATGTAAACAATAAGGGTAAACTTAGTCAATTTCCTAAACCATAGAGTACTTTAAGAAATTTGCCCTTTTTTAATTGAAATGACACTCATACACGATGTGACTGACAACACATAAGGGATGGCAATTTCCCCATTTCTTTGATCCACATGGGGACCTACCCCGAATGGGGTAGGGGTGGGGATGATTTTCCCCGTAGGGGCGAGGATGGGAAAATTTTCATCCCCATTGACGGGGATGGGGCGAGGACGGGGAGAGCACTCCCCGCCCCACGGGGATCCTAATCCCGCTAATATAAATGTATATATGTATGCATACATCTATATATGTATATATGTACGCATACATCTATATATGTATATATGTACGCATATGTCTATATATTAATATTTCTTAAAATATGTTTTAATCTTTTTAATAGAATTGTAAATTTTAATTATTTTATTTTTTAATTTTTAAATAAAGTAAAAAACAAAAATAAAATGGTTGACATTCTCCCCATCCCCACCCTACCCTGCCCTGTTGCCATTCCTAACGACACATTTCTCACAAATTTGTTGATCAACCCAAAATGCGTGGTGCAATACCATTATACCAACACCCCCCAAGTAAAGCAAACAATTTTCTGAAATTTGCTATTTTATGTGTGATCATATGTAAAATGGATGGAATCATCACTAATCATAGGAAAAATGGCATTCCTTCTTCCAAGCAGAGATATGATGTTCTCAATCTATATTTGGCAATACTATATTCATCAACTTTTCAGGTTTATTTACCAAGTCGAGAGAAACAAGAAATTAATTTTCAATGAAATCCTCCATTCCCCCTTATTTTGCATGCATTCAAAGGCAGCCATAATGTGGTTTTAGCACAGACTGCTTCAAATCATTTGAAAATTGAAACTTGGTATGTAAAAAGGTTTTTGTTGCCGACCCTCCGATCCATGGCCTGCTTTCAACCTATAAAATACCATCCCATAAAGCTTTTAGCCTAAGGTAATGATGGTGCAGAAAACTGTTATCAAAGTGAAAAATGACTTTTGGATCATGCAACCTGCTTGAAGCTCATTCCATTTGCAGATTGATGTAGGACCAACTCAGTTCTAGTCCTCAGAGAATGTTGAATGGTCTTCTTTATCAGAGCTYTATGATTGTTAATGGCTGTAATGGATTTTTGAAGGAATAAGAGAGAAAATAGGGAGAGAAAGAAGAGAGAAAATACCTGGAATCACTCACGGGGTGCCTAAAATCACTCTAGGGCATGGGAATCACTCACCATAGCTAGCATAAGCTGAAGAAAACTCAACATAATTCATTGTCTTTGTATAAAACGTCTATACATATTTATAAACTCTAAACTCATAATAATCTTAGGAGTCAAACTGTTAGACTCAATAATCTTAGTAGGACTCAAACTAAGTTGTCATTATCTTATTTCAATTCAAAGAGTCAATAACTCTAATCCTACTTATGCAATGACTCTGAAATTTTAACATAAACAAACTATAACTAGACAAATTAAACCCCATCATTGTTCCCTACATAAAATTGTAAAAATGACAAAAATACCCCTATCCAAAAATACAAAAATACATAAATTTTCATGAAGTCCCAATTTTGACTCTCCATCTCCTACATCATTCTCCCCCGGTTCAAAAAAACTAGTCCTCGGGTTTTGAAGAACTTGAGGATGAAAAGTTGATATGTCCCAATTACAAAGGGAGTAAGACTTCCCACAGCTACATGCTTGGACTATAGAGTAGAGGCCACACAGAACTAGAAAAGGATCTTGAATGAAATGTGTTGCTGAAACATTGCCTTCCATAACCATCTTTGTTAAATCATCAATAACATTAGTTTCTTGAACACTTTATTCATCAACCAGCCTATGTGATGAATCTTCCCCTTGCTTATCCAAATTCTCAACTGCAACATTTGGAACTTTTCCTTCAACCTCTAGCTTAAGAATCACCATCTCTGTGTGTTCTGCTATCCTCGGTTCTTCAACAAGATCTAGGACTCCTTCTACATTGTTGATGTTGGGGGAATTAGTTCTAGTTGAACTTGTAAGGTAAAGTCACTTACCTCCTTACTAGGATCTACTTCAATCAGCATATTTTTATCTTGCACCTAAATTTCTTTAACTTGCTCCACTTCTATTTCTTCTTGATCATTAACCTCAAGTTGATCATAAGTGTTGGAAACTCCAGCAATTTCTGTTTTTTCTTGGCCTACACCCTCTTGATTTTTAATATCTACAACTTCTATAGCTTCATCCTCAACTTCAACTCTAGGATAGGCATCAACTTGCAAGGAATTATCTACTTTCTTTTCAACTTTGTACCTTTTTCCCATTGACTTCAAGTTCTTTGTTGTAACCTGCTACTTCTTCTTTTGCTTGAAATTAGTCAACTCCATATATAGATCATCGTGGAAGTCTAGTGGGATATACTTTTCTTGCAAACACTTCTTCATCTCAGCCCATGTACTAATTGGATCATCACCTATATTTTCTAGTCGTTTTTCAAGAGTTCTCCACCATACTTTAGCATGACCCGTCAGCTTCATGCGCGCAAATCTAATCCTTTGTTTGTCAAGCATATCATGCCAATCAAAATACTCTTCTAGTTCAACAATCCAATCAAAGAATGCTTGTGGATCATCATCTCCTTTGAAATTTGGTATTTCCCTTTCTCTTCTAACATGTTTGAAAATCTTGCTCTCGTAGCTAACATTATTAGATCTACTTTCTTCCACCATCTTCTCAAATAAGTCAACCAAAGACCCTTCATATTGTTTAGAAACCCAATCATCATTGATTCTAGACCTGTAAGATTGTCTAGAAGATACCTTGGGCCAATAGAATCGGTCACTGTGTGAGAACATACTGAATAAACCATTAGGCTCTGATACCAAACTGATGTAGGACCAGCTTAGTTCTAGTCCTTAGAGAATGTTGAATGGTCTTCTTGATCAGAGTTATAGTTGTCAATGGCTGCAATGGCTTCTTGAAGGAATAAGAGAGAAAATAGGGAGAGAAAGAAGAGAAAAAAATACCTGGAATCACTCACAGGGTGCCTAGAATCACTCTAGGACATGGGAATCACTCACCATAGATAGCATAAGCTGAAGAAAACTCAACATAATTCATTGCCTTTGTGTAAAACGTCAATACATATTTATAGACTCTAAACTCATAATAATCCTAGGAGTCAAACTGTTAGACTCATAATAGTCTTATGAGTCAAACTATTAGACTCAATAATCCTAATAGGACTCAAACTAAGTTGTCATATCTTATTTCAATTCAAAGACTCAATAACTCTAATCCTACTTATGCAATGACTCTGAAATTTTAAATATAAACAAACTATAACTAGACAAATTAAACCCTATCATTGTTCCCTACATAAAATTGTAAAAATGACAAAAATACCCTTCTGTCAAAAAATACAGAAATACATAAAATTTCATAAAATCCCAATTTTGACTCTCTAGCTCCTGCATCACAGATTCGTATTAGTTTTGTTTCACTCCACCTATTACAGTATAGTTTAGTGTTTTTCTTGTTTTGTCTCTAATTGTTTGTCCCTATTTGTTGGTCTCTCGATCATAATTTGAGCATTATTCAATGAAGTTTTGCGGTTTTGCTGGTTGGTTGGGGGGGGGGGATTAGGCAGTTTATCCATTGCTTTAAAATCAGCATCCTGACCAGTACATATGAAATTTGCCAAAAACATCTGCAACTTTATTCCCCTCTCTCAAAGTGTGATGAATGACCACCTCATTCTCTCAATCCTCATCTCACAAATGCTTCCAGTTCCAAAGATCCCAAGGTAAATATGACTAATCTTTCACCATTTTGGCTAGATTAGAGAGAATCGTATAAATCTCTACCTTCACAAAGTGCATCACCTTGACCAACTCTAGTCCTTGTAATAGCGCCATGGCTTCTGCAAACATATTGGTTTTGACACCATACCAGTGGGAGAAGGAAAGAATCATTTCATTATTTTCTCCTCTCTCCTCTAATGGTGCCACTACCACTGCTTGCCCTTAGATTACCACAAGAAGCCCCATCAACATTTAACTTCATATAACCAACAGATGATTGAAGGACATAAACATACCTCAAAGGCTGATGCTTCACCATGACTTCATCTAGGCCTAGACCTCACACTGGCAGTCTTTTTGATTAAAGTTTAACTCCTTGAAGTGTTTTGGGTAGTAAATGATGGATCCAGTTCAAGACCTTGCGGATCACAAACTGCGAGCAACTATAATGGCCTTCCATCCTCCTCTTGTTCTGTTTCCTCAAGATTTCCCAGAGGATAAAATTGGGAGCAAGACCTACTAAGTATCCCCATTGGGTGTTTGTCTTGTTGGCAAGTTCATGCTACCTGTTCAGTATGGTACTCTCTGACTCGGAGTCAATCAAAGTTACCCCCATCCATTGGGCAAAATAAGACCAGACTTTTGGTTGCCAAACAACTACCAATCGGCAAGTGATGCAAGGACTCCTTTTGTGATATCTTACAAAGCACACCACTACGCTGAATAGTTTTCATCAACCCGAATGCAACCATGGAAAACCACTCACATGTAAAAGGAGATATCAGTTGGAGTTCCCCCATTCCAGATCCATTTATGCCAACAAACCACTCCTCTACGTAGCTGGAGTAGAGGTTTCTTGTTTATAGAAAGCATTTTCCTTGTGGCAAACTAAGCATGTTTTCCTTGGATCTTGCTACAGAAAAGAACATTTTTCCTGAGAAAAACAAATAATATCATCCATGGCCATACATGTTTCACATTCAAAGATGAAATTATAAATTTATTATATAAAATGTTTTACTAAGGACGAGTATATACAGAAATGTACAATTCAAACAACTATGGATACAAGTACATGAATCATGTACAATTATTCTCATCTTGATCTTCTTAAAGCCAGTAACTTGCTCCCGCTTGATCAAAATACAAAGCATCTAGCTGCAATTTTTTGGTTTAATTGCGCAATTTACAACAGAAAAAACTTTTCATGTAAATCTATTGAGAGAAACCTACGCATCCCTTGTAACAAACATCTCCTTACCCATTCAGATAGGTCCTTTTGTGACTGTATGATCATAGGATATGTTAAATTAAGCTCCTTATGGACATCTGCATCGCCAATCCAAAAACTTTCCTGTAATGACATCCATTCTAGAATGGTTTACACAAACCATATTGATGCAGCATATCGGCAAGATGAAGATCAAAAGTTTTTAGCATTTAGATGTCTAGTCCTCTCAGATAGATAGGTAATTATTGCCTGCACTTGGATCACAAAAAATCCATTTCACCAAAGTACTGGATACCTCTGAATCCATGCATGAAACAGAGTATGTTTGTTGATCATCAAACAATGCATCAGAAAAATAACCCAGTGAAGTTTCATCATAATAATCCTGCACTGATGCCCCAAATTCTACATTCCTGTAACATACTCTTTCTCAAATAGACTGAACATCTTCTTCAGGCGATCTTGCAGATTTGATGAGATACTCTTTTTTATCTTTTTCTGATGTTTGGTGCTTTTCAGCCACCCAATGCCAAAGAATACTTGAACATATAGACATCCCTTAGATCTGGAGGCGAGATCCTGAATTTGATATCTTAAGTGAAGCTGCAAATCAGTGGAAAGGCACTGTCAATTCTCAACCAAGGTTCTAAAGCAAAGGAATAAAATATACCCAATATCCTCTTACAACACTGAGCTTTTATCAGAATAATGTTAAGTGGTGTTACATAATACATACAGTAAAATGATCAGCAAGTGGAACTCCTTGGATTGTCATGACCTCTTCAATGATCCATCCATTTCTATCAGAAAGAGGAGACTTTTGCTGAGTGCTTGTCACTTCTCCACTGTAACGAAAAAGAGATTTGTCCAATATGTAAGAAATTTGCCTTTCATATAGGTCAGCCTTCTCTAGTTCCCATGGTGTGTAACAATAGTTGGAACATCCAACTTGTTCCATTATTTTACGCTCCAAGGGACCTCCACCAAACATTTCTATTAGCAAGTTGATCTGCAAGTCACCCAAAAGATAACTTTGACATCAAATATTGACAGGAAAAAAATCCTAACACATGCAAATTGAATTCAACTTGGACAAGTACAAACTGTATAAGTGTCCCATTCAATGTTCGGTATACATGAAAACTGGGGAAGACTGAATAATCCAACCAAGGAGATCCAACAATCATCCAATCTACCAAAACATAGTAACTCAGGTGATCAATCAACCAACTGTGCCAACTTGTTGGCATTGAGGTTGTCTTGAATAGCCAGGGGTTGAATTTGAATTCTAGTCCTGACTCAATTCTGCATAATTCAGATGACCAGTCCCCCTGGGAATTTCATGACTACCATAACATAGTGACAAAGAACATGTTGAAGGGAGAGGAGATATGCAAAACATAATGACATTATCATATATGTGCATGCACGCACGCGCATGCGTGTGCGCACACACACACACATACACAGAGAGAGAGAGAGAGAGAGAGAGAGAGAGAGAGAGAGAGATCTCACAGGAACAGGAAGAAGACAGGAATAAACCTCTGACATCCTGGCATCCTCCACACCCAAGATAGAGCCATTATCTTCAGTTTGGAGGTTCTTTGTTTCAGATTCTTCTTCATCAATTTCCACCTTCTGCTCAGGACTCAAGAAATTCGCCTTCCATACAGCCATGATTGTCCTGTTTAATAGACATTAGCTGGTCTGTTCCAAATAAAAGAAAGCAAGATTACAGTACATGTAACTCTAGCTGTAACATATGATGCCCATCTAATTTAAAAATATAAACATCAATTGTACAATATAACATACAGTGCACAAGGAGACTATCCTAGTAAGTCAATGAACCATACACAAGATATGCATATCCAATAAACTCCAGGACCCTTAGCCATATAACAAGGATATTCTATTTTCTGACAGTGTGCCATTTCTGACAAGTGATAAGTGATAACAACACATCCTAAAATTGGGTCTGTGAAGGATCTCTGTGGTGTGTTTATATGTCTGGGTATTACAAATTGTAAATTTGGGTTTGTGAAGGAGTCAATCTGTAATTTTGAGTTATTCTCTAATGTTGGGCTTATATAAGCATTCTTTTGGTATGGATTAGGGTTGAGAGTGAGGGAAGAGAGTGCCTATTTTCATGGTCTTGTATTTCTGAGTATTCTCATAGTGGATTAATCCCTCTTCCCAGGTCCCAAGGACGTACAACTGGCAGAAACCATGTAAACCTTGTCTACATTCAATTTGATTCAATCTATTTGCTACCCTAAATCTATAATATGTACCCCCATACAACACCTTATATTGCATAAACACTTCTAGAATATTTGCAACCCTAAATCTATAATATGTACCCCCGTACAACACCTTATATTGCATAAACACTTCTAGAATATACTTTATAGCACAAAACACCTCTCATACACATCAAACATATGAAGAGATAGTTTACTAGTGCGTTGTTTATCCTCCAAGGATTTTTTGTTGTCATCCAGAAGGTAAACTTTAAGAAAGTGCACT
The DNA here is from genome assembly GCF_000365185.1 of Nelumbo nucifera. Next base: position 7,153,239 of record NW_010729084.1, read on the forward strand.
TTAGGCCAACTTTAAAGGTCTAATTCCACTTCAGGAAAGTCAACTTTAAATATGTAAGAAAATGCAATCTCTTATGGTTTGGGGCAGAATGGTAATAGGATTTAAAATATAATTGCAAAAATACAATGTCAAAATATATGATGCTTTATGCTACATATTTTTGGTACTGGGATGGGAGATCTCCTGGGAAGTCTTCATGATAAACCCCTACATTTGCATTGAACAGAATAGCATGTGTCAGCACCCGATTTTTGCTCGGTTCCCTCTCTGACCCACTCCTCACACTACAGATGCCCGATTAGACCCCACCATTCTCTCTAAAACATGTCAAAACCCTAAAAGACTAAATTTTGACTCAAACACCCTGAAATCCACAGTTAAAACTACAAGATTCCCTTTTGACAGCCACGATTGCGCCCCGTCACCACACTTATCATATGATTAGACCCCACTATATGAAACAAAACCTATAAACATCCAATCACAACAAATTTCAGCCATAAATTACTTGGTTTCACCATCCATCCATCAAAGATTCCATTTTAACAAACTAGGCGCTATGACTAAAACCCGCGATCCAAATCTCAACCTTAAATTCCTTGATTTCGTCATCCACTCATCAAAGATTCCATTTTGACGAACCAAACACTACAACTAAAACCCACAATCCAAATACCCTAGACATGATCAAAACCTCCATCAACCTCCCGATCGACCATCCGTCAAATTTCAAATCTCAAAATGACCATTTCACCCTTTATTTAAAAAGATTCCAAATAGACCAATCTTATTGGTGGTCAATCTCCAAATTCAAGATCTTCGTCATAACATATAACCCAACACCTCCAAACCCATCAAAACCTCCATCACCCCCCCCCGATCACCCATCCACCAAGGAAAAGATTCCAATTCAAGCCTTCTCGTTACCCGTTACTCTTAGAGTCACAGATCTATATCACAATACATCTTCCAAGACCCCCAATCTTCCTAAAACTCTCGTTGACCACCCATCAAATTTTAGCCCTCAAAATATTTGTTTTTCTCCTCCATCATAAAAAGATTCCATTTTGAACCTTTTCATTGGCCGAACCACCCATACCTCAAATTCCTTCGATCCAAACACATTTAAACCGATCAAATCTTACCAATTCGTCCAAGACATTCAGAAATCCGATCCTACAAAATGTCAACTCAAAATTCCTCGATCCGCCCATCCATCGTATGAACATTCCATTATGAGCTTTCTCGCACGTCGGATTGCTCGTACCACAAATTGCCTTAACCCAAACACATTTGAACCAATAAAATCTTGTCAATTCATCTAAGACACTCAGAAATACCATCCTACAAAATTTCAATGCAAATTCCTTAGTTTACCCCTCAAAAAAAGATTTCATTTTGGACTTTTTCGTTAGTCGGAATGTTCGTACCTCAAATTCCCTTGATCCAAGCACCGTTAGGCCAATCTGACCCCACCAATCAATCCGAAATGTCCAAAAACCCTACCTTGTCAAATTTCATCCAAAAATACCTTTATTTACCCCCTTTTCTAATCGATTTGACCAAAATACCCCTAAAGTTCACAAAATTACGAAATTATCCTTTTACCGTAATATAAAACCCAACCCGAGCTATTTTTATCAAAAACAATTACTGTTCACCATCATCTCCTTCAAGCTCTCAACTGAGCAACCTAACGGCAGCAACCCTCTCCACCTCCATCCAACTCAGTTCCCCTCTTTCTCTCATTTTTCTCTCTTATCTCTCTCCCCAGACAGAAAAATCGATTGTTCATCTCCTTTCTCTTGAAACTCGATGCAGCAGTGAACCCGATAGCAGTTCCTCCTTCCCCAACATCTTCTCTCTCTCTCTCTCTCATTCTTCCTCTTATTCTTCTTCTTCTCACTGTCATTACTGATCACTAAACCAGATCTGAAACTCTCCCTCACCACCTCTCTCACACTCCGCCACCGCTCTCTCTCCCTATCTCTCGTTAAGTGACTTTTCATTTATGGGCATTAGATAATTCCTCATTTTCTTGTTATTAGTGAAGTCTCATTAATGCGTTTTGTGATAAACATTGTCTGTTAGAGCTTGTTTCTAAAACCCATGTAGGCCCCACCTATCGAACACAGGAGAGGGTGCCTAACCCCTTCCCTCTCCCATCCAAGTCTTACCTAGCTTGGTTAGATCGGTACCTCACATATGGAGTTACTAAAAAGACCAAAATGATTTTAAGCGAAAAAGCCCCGGGAGGCCCATCACTCCCAATTCATTCCCAATGGTGGGTGGCGACTCCAAATCAACCCAAGTGAGCCGTTTTCTGATGTTCACAGCATGGCAAAATAGGATTCATGTAGCTGACCACCTATAGATAGGACAAGGCTTAGATAATGATGATGATGATGATTTATAAATGCTACATATTTTTTTGGTATGATCTAATATTTATGTTACATATTATTTTGGTATAATCCATGTATGCATTTGTTATGTTTAGAACTTGAGAAGTACATAACATATTTTCCTAAATTGAAATTAAATCAGTGTTTTAAAAGCACAAGGCGCAGAAAAACACACACACACAAGGGGCATTTTGCGCCCTAAGGTACAAGGCAAAGTGCATGCCTTTTAGAAGCAAAGTGCAAAAAATGCCAAAACAAATCAAAATAAATGCAAAAAAATTAAAAATATAAACTTCAATTTTAAAATAAATATTTTAAAAAACTATTATCTCAAATTAAAATACATAAACATAACATATAAAACATATTCAAAATGAAAATGTAAATATAAAATCAAACATAACATTTTTTGCTAATGCTGTTAATTCATTCATCCTAATAAAATATATTTTTAAAAGATAAATAAAAAAAAGCATACGCCCAGCCTAAGGTGCATCAGGCGTGCACCTTTTGAAAATGCTGCACCCAGGGCCTAGGTGAGGTGCATGCCTTAAAATGCACCTCACCTGTGCACCTAGGAAAACCTATTAAATCACTGAATTAAATTTTAAAAGATAACATTTTCTTGCATATTTAAAGTTGGCAGTCCTAAAATTGAAAAGTTGGCATAAATTGTACTTCTCCCTAAACTTTAACACTCAGTGGGGCTAGAGACCACACATGATTGACAAAAAATTAGGACTACAACCTACTGAAGCCATGAAAGTTGAGACAAAACTTGGAAGACAAAAACTGCTCAAGCATAGGGTTCAAAATTGAAAGCTATGGGGTGCTTCAAAAGTCATAAGAGCAATTCATTAAATAGGTGACAAAATTTCCAAGGGAAACTCGTGGAGACAAGGCAATCATGGACAAAGAAATAAAGGTGGGAATAAAAGTAGAAATCATGCATGGGTAGGGGATCTAAAGGTGGTATTTCTCCCTCCTCACCATCACATTATGAAAACATCACATAATCCCTTCATTACATAGCATATTGAACAAAGGTAATAAAAAGTAAAGTTAGGGTGCCACAAAGAGGGTCCAAAGTTTATGAGTCCTACTGATGCAAGTCCAGCCCAAAAATCCCAAGCCTAGCATAACTGGACAGGCCCAACCATCTCTATTAGGCCCTAGGTGTTCCTCTTTGGGGCTAATCCCCTCACTTGAGGCCGGTATACCTCTTGGTTCATACCATGAGCCTAATCAGGGTTCTATGAATGTCCCCTATAAGATATTTTTTATTTTATTTCATTCGTTCTTTTATTAGGTAGCTTGAATGCTAAGGAGGGTTAAGGTTTCTCGTTTCCCTCTCTCCCCCCCCCCTCTTTTAATAGTTTTATCATTGAGATATGGGCATCCAGGGGTATAAGTGTATTTTTAATGTAATTTTGATATGGGAGCAGTATGCCACCAGAAGATTTTATTCTCTCTAAACTACTCTCTCTTTTCTTTATTCTTCCTACATTTAAGACTACATTTAATCAATTTGATTCTTTCAAATAAAACAGGTTTCATTAGGTACCTAATGGCAACATTGAAGGATACAAAAGCTTGGAAATGGAACTTCAGTCTCCCTTGTTCATCTTGTGTCTTTGCACCATGCCTTGCATCCATACCTCTGCCTTGTTGAAGAGTAATGATAATGAATGGACTGCCCATTGAGGCAAGTGTAGCAGGAAAAACTTGAATATCTTCTATGTCCTTCCAGAGAAAGAAGAATGTGGTTTTATGTCCAAACAAGCTTGTGTGGAACCCAATTATTCTTGCTGACAGAAAGAGGCGACCCTGCACAGAAGCAACCATAATTCAACAATTTAAAGCCTTTGAAGCATAGGTACCCTGTAGACTGATAAAGAGGAACATTAGCATAATCAATGTTATTCCACAAAGTATAACCCAAAATTAGAGAGAAATGCAAGGTTATTAAGATATTTCAACAAAAGCAAAGCTTATGGGGAAGTAACTCTGCAATTGGAAGTTTAAATGGCAATGATCAATAGCATTGAATGTAACAGCACCTGCAGTGGCATTTTGCGCTTCAAGTGACAAGTAAAATCATTGATAAGAAATTCCTCGGGTGGAAGCCCGAACAGTTTCTGGAATGCTGAATTTGTTTGAGGTGACCGCAAATTTATCTGCAAGTGTTCTTGGTCATTAACAATGCACAACTAAAAGAAAATGGCATGAACTTTGTTAAGAATAACACTGAAGCCAACTTAGACAAAGCACCTTTTTCCCAACCTCCTTCTCCATCTTTACTAGATACTCCTTAACAACATTGCTACCTCTTGTATTGTTCAAAAATATTCTTAGGTGCAGTTTAGACTGACATGCTTGAGCTAATCTTCCTTGAAGAGGGATCCAAACATCCGCAAGGTCTGATATATTAGATTTTACAAAATTGATTTCAGCATGGCCAAGACATTCGGCTTCAACAAAGGATCCATCAAAATCATAAACTTCCACATCCAACACAGAAGGAGGCTCATCCATTGCATCAAATTCAAATATTTCTGTGTATCCAACAGGTTTTCAACAAAACGAAATCAATATATGGAACATTTGAATTTCATACAGATCATTCTTGTTGACAGAAATTTGAGTGCTAACTGTTCTAGGACTGAACCATGGCATCATAGGTTATGCAAGTGGTAAATCTATAGAGCATATTGAAACTAGAAAGTAGAATACCAAAAACAATAGCTCACCATTCCATTCAGGATCAGCTTTCTGAAAAGTGATAGAGCTCGATCTAGTTTTACCATTGCAAGTAAAGACCACATATGGATCAGAAAACCCTTTTGAATCAACAGCTGCTATATTACTTCCCTCAATCAAGGCAACAGTTAGTAGCCACCCATCCCCTTGTGCTTTGATGCCATGATCACTACCTAGAATTGCAAAATTGAAAGAAAAATGAATCAGTATGATGTGAGGCCAACGTTTAAGAAAAGGGAAGCCAAACTCATACTTTTCTTTAGGCTTAGATGGCCTTCATGTGGCTAAAAAGACAGATTAGTAATTGGGACATAAAAATTGTTGTGAATCTAGCTCAATTCCATAGGCCAAAAAAAATGCACCATGAAGCCTAAGCCTGATAAATCACTGAATTGAACCTAAGGCCCAAAAAATTGGGCCCATTCCAAAAAGCCAAATTACTTGGTTCTCAACTCAAGTGGAGATATAGATTTGATTCTCCCAATAAAATTTCAATTGGATTCCCACTAAGCCACTATATAGTGAGTAATGCTTCTAAAGATTTACTTCAGATCAAGAAAATATTTTGAATAGGTTTTAGTTGCAAGTATTGTTAATTCTTTTTCTGTTTAGGAAAATCAAATATTTTGTAGATCTTAGAAGATCCTTTCTGTTTCTTTATAAATATTTAAAGTAATAGCTCATCAGAGCCATTGAATGAATGGATAAAGAGATTTTCCCATTGATGTGTTTGGTGCTGACTCCAAACTTAAGGTGCTGACTCCATCTCTTGGTAGAACTATCAATTGACTGGGTCAACCCTGACAGACCTGAAATGATCTGACCCTATAATGTAGGATATTGGTTTGTATCTTGAGTCCCAATTATTAATTGTTGTAATGTGTATGTAGAGGCCTGCGGCCTACTAAAGGGTCTTTTTGTCTTTTCCTCAGTGTATTAGTTATGAGCTGTCGCCCTAAGTATAAATATTAACTTAGGTGCCGCCAGCCACTCAACTTGGAATAGATCTCTCTTTTCTTTCTTCTCTCTTCTTTTCTCCCTTCTCTCTTCTAGATCCGTCGAACTACATGGTATCAGAGCTCTGATCTGGGTGCAACTTTTCCAGATCTGAGATCTGGTTCTCTTTCCTTTTCTGGAAAAACTATTCTGATTGAAGACTCCATTGTGTGCTTCTTCCGGGCGCAAGTTTCAGACAATTTTTTTTTCTTTCTTCTTCTCTCTTGGTTGCTGTACCAAGAAGAAGGGTGTGGTGGCAGCCGAATGCATTAAAAAATGATATCTGGATCTGTGGTGGCAACCCAATGCAGTAGAAGTTTTTTTTTTTGAGTTTGTGGTGGCAGCCAAATGCATTGAAACTTGTCTTTTCTGAGGTTTTTTTCTATGTGCTGTGGGTCGTGGAAGCCAGGTATGTACTGTTACATTCATAAGTAAACTTTGACTACTGTGAATGTCACAGTTCTGAAGTCGTAGAGACTGGCTGTATCCTTTCTGTGCAAACTGAAGTGTTTCAGCTAAGAATTTTGACCTACAGTACTGTCAAACCTGTGTTATTGGAGCCTACTTATTGTTCAGAGAAAAAAGAAACCTTCTACATCAGATTGGTTTTTTTAAAAAAGAACAGCAGTAATATTTCTGTGGAAATGGCTACTGAGGATTCAGCAACCTCTGGCATTACTTCACAGCAAGGAAACCTAAATGGGGGAATGGACAGCATGAATTTTTCTATGTCTATTACCCCCTTTGATGGCCTGAACTATCTAGAATGGTCCAAAGGCATCAAACTTTATGTTACAGCTAGGGGGAAGGCCGGCTATACAAGTGAAAAAATAAAAGAACCAAAGTCTGGTACTGCTGAACATGATCGATGGGATCAAGAGAACAGCATGGTTATGTCATGGCTGCTAGGCTCCATTTACCTCATGTACAGAAAAATTTCATATGGGCTGACACAGCCTGTGAAATCTGTGAACAAGCCAAGGCAACCTATTCTGAACACAGGCATTTTACCAAGATTTATCAACTTCAAGCAGAATCATCTACATGTAGACAAGGTGACCGTAGCCCATCTACATACTACTCAGCCCTTACATCTGTCTGGAAGGAACTAGACTATTTTCAGACCATTGACAGGAAGAATGATGAAGATGCACAGGACTATAAAAAACTTCTCTCCCAACAGTGGGTTTTTGCTTTCTTACATGGGCTGAACCCGGCTTATGAGCCTCTTCAGGTGCAGATTTTGGGAAGTAGGGAACTTCCTTCAGTTCAGGAAGTATATGCTCTAGTCCAATCTGAAGAGAGCAGGAAAAATCTCATGAATGTTTCTGAGGGGGAGCAACCAACTGCCCTAGCTGCAAGAGGGGGTAACACAGGAATGAAAAAGGGGGAACCAAGGAAAGGTGAAGATAAGGACAAACTGTGGTGTACTCACTGCCAAAAGCCCAGACACACTCGAGAAACCTGTTAGGAATTAGTGGGTAAGCCCAAGTGAGCAACCAAAAATCAAGACACTTCAAAGAAGCCTCCTTAGAAGAAATTTAGTTCTACAAATCTGGCCACTGAAGACTATCAGCAAAGTAATCAAACTACAGTGTTTTCTCAAGAGCATCCTAGTGGTTTTGATCCCAAGGAAGACATCATCAACTCTTTCAGAGATCATTTGGAATTGTATGGTAGGACACTCGAGCAATTGGACAGGTCGGTTCCTACCCCTTCTACCTCATTCGCTTCTACATCGGGTAAAGGTGCTTCTGCATTTCATGTGTGTACCTCTGCTCCTGAGTCACCTTGGGTCATTGACTTAGGGGCATCAAACCATATGACCAGTAAGTCAAATCTCTTCCAGACCTACACTCTTCTTTCTGGAAAGGATAAAGTGAAACTTGCTGATGGGTCTCTATCCACCATTGTTGGTCAGGGATCTGTATCTCTTCCTGATGGCCTTGTCTTATCCCATACCCTTCATGTTCCCAAACTTCCTATCAATTTGTTATCTATAAGTAGTATTACTTAGTCTTTAAACTGTTGTGTAACATTTTTTCCTCATTCTTGTGTTTTCTAGGATTTAACCTCGGGGAGGACAATTGGTAAAGGACATATGGTTGATGGTCTCTACATCCTAGAGAATAAATTTGGCCCTGCGACATCAGCTTTAGTGAGTCTTATGAGTCAATCTACAAACAGTCAATTGTGATTATGGCATAATCGCCTTGGTCATTTGTCCTTTGAGTCTTTGAGAGTTATATTTCCTGAATTGTTCAAGTCAGTGTCTCTTATTAGTTTGCATTGTGAAACGTGTCATTTGAGTAAGCATTGTAGAACGACTTTTCCATCAAATAATAAAAGATCTACTTTGCCTTTCCATATTGTCTTTTCTGATGTTTGGGGCCCTGTTAACATACCTATTGAGGGTGGGTACAAGTACTTTATCAGCTTTATTGATGACTATTCAAGATACACGTGGCTATATCCTATGCACTCGAGAAAATAAGTACCCAAGATTGTGCAAGATTTCCATTGCATGGTTTTCACTCAATTTCATGTTGAAGTCCAAATTTTCAATCGGATGATGCAAAGGAGTATTTTCATCATGACTTAACTAAGTTTTTCTCTTCACATGGATCTCTTCATAGAAGTTCATGTGCCAGAACACCACAACAGAATGGAGTTGTTGAAAGGAAGAACCGCCATCTCCTCGAAGTTGTTCGTAGTATGATGCTTCACATGCATGTTCCAAAACGTTTTTGGGTTGAGGTTGCGATGGCTACAGCTTATGTTATTAATCGTATGCCATAACGCCTTCTGAAATACAAGGCCCCACATCAACTTCTCTTCCCTCAATCCCCTTTATTTTCCATTCCTCTACGTGTGTTTGGGTGTAAATGCTTTATTCATGATCTATCTCCTAACCGGGGTAAATTGGACCCCAAATCTGTTCCGTGTGTTTTCTTGGGTTATCCCTCTTCCCAGAAGGGCTACAAATGCTTCAATCCAGTCACCTCTAAGTACTTTGTATCTATGGATGTGTCCTTTATTGAGTCAGAACCCTTCTTTCAAGCCTCTCCTCAGGGGGAGAATAGTGTGAAGGAGGAGAGGCAAGCTCCAGCTCCTCAAATCCCTCTTCCCCCTATTCCTAACTCCTCTCCATTTCGTGTCTTCTTGAGACGCCGTAAGGGATTGTTGAATTCGAAGGCTATGGAGCAACTTGAGACCATACATCCAACACCTTCTAACTCCTTGAAGGAAAATTCAGGTACCCTTGTTCCCTTTGATATGACTGAACCTATTGCTATTGATGATCCTACTAATGATCTTGATGTCCCAATTGCTCATAGAAAAGGGGTTTGATCATGTACTACTAAGCATCCTATTGCTCAATTTTTATCCTACGAAAACATTGCTCCCACATTTCATGCCTTTTGACTGCCATTGATTCCATTTTTGTTCCCAAAAGTGTTGCAAAAGCCTTATCTATACCTAAATGGACAGAGGTAATGAAGGAAGAAATTAGTACTCTTCACAAAAACAATACCTGGGAGTTGGTGAATCTTCCCGAAGGCAAGGAGCCAGTGGGATGCAAGTGGGTATTCACAGTAAAGCATAGAGCAGATGGGTCGGTTGAAAGGTATAAAGCCAGGCTAGTTGCAAAAGGGTATACTCAGGTGTATGGGGTTAACTATGCAGAGACTTTTGCCCCAGTTGCTAAAATGAACACTATTCGGATTATACTATCCTTGGCTATTAACTTTGATTGGGAGCTCCACCAATTGGACATAAAAAATGCTTTTGGGTTTGTAGCACAAGGGTGTGAAGGGAAAGTTTGCAAACTAAAAAAATCTTTATATGGTTTGAAACAATCCCCAAGGGCCTGGTTTAGCAGATTTCACTTGGCTTTACAGCAAATTGGGTTCAAGTAGTGCCAATCTGACCATACTCTATTTGTCAAGAGAAACCAGAAGAATGTTGTGGTATTAATTGTCTATGTTGATGACATTGTGATTACGGGGAATTGGGACTCTGAGATTAAAAGGTCAAAGAATCCATTGCTATGCAATTTGAGGTGAAAGATCTGGGATAGCTACATTATTTCCTTGGTATTGAGGTTGCCCGCTCAGAAAGGGGCATCTTCATTTCCCCAATGAAGTATGTCCTAGATCTTTTGCAGGACACAGGAAAGTTAGGAACAAAACCTATAGACTCTCCTATTGAAGAAAACCATCGGCTTGGTGATTGTACTGGAGAACCAGTGACAGATATCAGGAAATTTCAGAGGTTGGTAGGAAGACTCCTCAACCTATCAATGACTCGACCGGATATAGCTTATGTTGTTGGTGTCCTCAGTCAATTTATGCATGCACCAACATCCTCCCATCTAGAGGCAGCTGAAAGGGTACTCAAATATCTAAAGAAGTATCCAGGAACTGGGTTACTTTTTGTAAAGAGACTGGGCTGAATGGGCCCTAGTATCTTTTCTTGTAGTATGTTTTATTTATTTGTTAGCTAATGGACCTATCTTAATGGGCCTGTTATTTCTTTTGCTAATTCTCTTTATGTTACTGCCTAGCTGGCCGCCCACTTAAGGGTATACTTGTAATTATGTTAAGATTGAAGTTTAGTAAAAGGATTAGAGAAGGTAGGGAAGAGACATTTGAACTCTTCTTCTTCCTCCTCCTCTTTTCTCCATCTTCCTTCTCTTGTACTGTTGTTCTCTTCTTTTCTTCCTCTTTTTTCTCTAATTTTCCCAAGTTTACATCAGATTTAGAGGACTGATTTACAACTTGGTATCAAAACAGGTTTCTTTCTTCCTTCTTTTCTTCTTTCTCTTTCCCCATACACCCTTCGATTTAAGAGAGTGTATGGAGAGATAGGTTCTCTATAGTTCAGAGGATCTTTGGCCTAATTGGTAGAGGGTTTGGAGAGTGTAAATATGGCCGAATATTGCCAATAAGTGGTGATGTACTGTTTCTGCCCAAAACCCTAGCCGATTAGAGATTTTCGAAGTTACAAGTAAAAGTGAAGCTTTGGGTGTGGCGCTCTGTGCTTGGTAGGTGTCTTTTGACTTCTAAAAGAGGGTGGTTCAGGTTTGGAAGAGATTGGGAAGCTCTGGTAGGAGAGGCTGCATCTTCTCTCTTTCTTCCCAACAGCCGGACGCAGTGAAACCCTAGTTTTCAAGCATCTGGGTACTGGTTTGACTTCAAGTAAGTTTATAAGGACCAAATTTCTGGTTTTTTTATTTTCGTTTGATTAATGGAGCAATACGGAAGTGAGTTCAAGCAGGTGTCGGTTTTCGGGCTTGGCTCGGTAGATTCCGTTTTGACTAATGTGACCACAATCAAGCTAGATGGGACAAATTATCTTGCTTGGGCACAGTCTATAAGGATTTATGTCTGTAGTAGAGGAAAATTAGGGTACCTCACAGGCACTAAAGTGAAACTCAAAGAGACAAACCCTGAATATGAGAAATGGATGCAGGAGAACTATACTGTTATAGGATGGTTAGTCAACTCTATGCAAACTCATATAAGTCAACACTATCTCTGGATGTCCTCTGCCAAGGAGATCTAGGACAGTGTTACTGAAACTTATTCACAAAAGTTGAATGTGGCTAGAGTCTACAAGCTGAAAAGTGATGTGAAGAATCTAAGACAAGGGGAGAAGAGTGTGGCAATCTACTATTCTATACTAAAATCCTTATGGCAGGAAATTGATGTTATGGAGACAGTTGCATGAGAGACTAAGAATGACTCAGAAATGTTTAGGAAGTTAGTGGAAAGAAACAGGGTGTTTGAATTTCTTACTGGACTCAACCCTGAGTTTGACATCATTAGGCAGAATATTCTGGCCAAAGATGATGTTATTCTTGCCTAGGCATATGCTATGGTGAGCAGTGAGGAGAGTACGCGGCAGGTTCAGTTACAGGGTCCACCTACGGAACACTTTGCACATGCGGGAATAAAGCCGAAGGTTCCAATTGAGAAGGAGCAGGTATGTGAATATTGCAAGAAACCGAGGCATACGAAGGACACTTGCTGGAAGCTTCATCCTGACCAGTTTAAGAATAACAACAATTTTAAGAAGGGCAGTCAGACAGGAAATCCGAAAACAGCTAATGTTGCCACAGTACCAGAAGGAGGAAGTAAGGAGAGTGAAGAGAAGTCCACCATTGAACAGTTGGCAGCAATGAAGGTAGACTTTGAAAAGTATGGTAGGCTATTAAGTCACTTGGAGTCTACTGTTTCTACATCTCACTCTTCAGGCAACACATCATCATCATCAGCATTTGCTCACTCAGGTATCCGTGCTTCTACAAACCATGCTTTAGTTTCAAGTAATCATTAAATCCATTGGATCATTGATTCTGGTGCATTAGACCATATGACTAGCTTGTCTAACATTTTCTATTCATACTACCTTCTCTTTGGTAAAGAGAAAATATCCCTTGCTGATGGGTCCCTTGCTCCCATTTCTGGTAAAAGGGATATAAAAACCTCTAACACCCTTTATTTATCCTCTATCCTTCATGTCCCTAAACTTAATACAAATCTTTTATCTATTAGTAACCTGACTAAATCCATGAACTGTAGCATAACCTTCTTTCCCACTCATTGTGTTTTTCAAGACCTACAGTCTCAAATGATGATTGAGAGTGGCCATGAGGCGAACGGAATATACTTGCTGGACACACCTGATAGTGCTCTTGGACCACCTCATGGAGTTGCCTTGGAGTCAGTATTGTTAGAGTCTGTTGACAAAATCATGTTATGTCACTTTTAGTTTGGTCATTTGTCTTTTTCTGCTTTGAGTCATTTATTTCCAAATATGTTTAAGGGAGTGTCTTTATCAAGTCTTCATTGTGAGTCGTGTGAACTGGCAAAGCATTGTAGACAATCTTATTCAGTAAGCAATAAAAGATATATTTCTCCTTTTCATATTGTTCACTCTGATGTATGGGGGCCATATCATTTGCCTATTATGGGGGGTTATAGGTACTTTATCCTTTATATTGATGATTACTCTCGTTACACTTGGATTTATCTCATGAAATTTAGGGATGAAGTACCAACTATTGTGCAAAAATTTCATGAAGTCATTCTTACCCAGTTTAACACCCGGATCAAAATATTCCGTTCTGATAATGCTAAGGAGTATTTTGAGAAAACCCTCTCAGCCTATCTTGAAACTTTTGGGGTTATTCATCATAATTCTTGTTCCTACACTCCACAACAGAATGGAGTGGCGGAAAGGAAGAACCGACATGTGGTTGAAGTTGCCAGATCCCTCCTTTTTGCATCCCATGTTCCTATACAATTTTGGGGAGATGTTGTCCTTACTGCTACTTTTTTTATTAACCGTATGCTTTCCAGGGTTCTTGGCTTCAAAACCCCCTTTAGCCTTCTCTTTCAGATGAAGATCTCTTCTCTCTTCCTCTCTGTGTTTTTGGTGCACTTGTTATGTGCATGTTCAYAGCCATCAAAGGCACAAATTTGAACCTAAGGCTCGTAAATGTGTTTTTCTAGGATATGCCCCCACACAGAAGGGATATTGCTATTTTGATCCAGTTAATGGCACTCGTTTTGTATCTCATGATGTCACATTTGCTTTGTCTACTCCTTTCTTTAGTATTCCTCCTGAGGGGGAGAAATCTAAGGAACCCTTTGCTATGTCTCTAGTAGTTCCTCTTCCTGTTCCTTTTGAATCATCTCATGAGGTGTCCACTTCTCCCACTGGGCCTACCTCCAATATTACTATTCCTCCTCCTCCACCTCATCCTCCTGTAATTCCTCCTCATCCTGTTCTTCAAAGGTGATACCAAAGGCACAGATTCAGACATGGGCAAGTTGTTTCCACTCCTACAGAAGAGCCTCTTGCTCCACCCATCATTACTAAGGTAACAGGTCGGCCTTCCTTTGACCCAGCTACATCCTTCCCAGACCTTGATCTTCCTATTGCTTTCCGCAAGGGCAAGCGGAAGTGCATAACCCATTGTATCTCCAAACACCTATCTTATAGCCTTCTATCTCCTACCTACTACTCTTTTCTTGCCATTAAATATCACTTTGATGGCTCTGTTGAGAGGTTTAAGGCCAGGTTGGTTGCTAAAGGCTACACTCAGATGTATGGTATTGACTATCTTGAGACATTTGCTCTTGTGGCTAAGATAACCTTAGTCCGGGTTTTGTTATCTCTGGCTACTACTTTTGATTGGCCTCTCCACCAGTTTGTTGTTAAAAATGCCTTCTTGAATGGCGATCTACATGAAGAGGTCTATGTCTTTGCCTCCAGGGGTGTATGGAAAGGAAATGCAGGGGAAGGTGTGTAAACTGCAAAAATCACCTTATGGTCTCAAATAGTATCCTCAGGCTTGGTTTGAGAGGTTCAGGACTGCTATTGTCTCATTTGGTTATGCACAAACTCAATCGAATCATACCTTGTTCTTGAAAAGAAGTGGCTCTCTGGTGACCTTTTTTATAGTCTATGTTGATGATATTGTGGTCACGGGTAATGACACCCAAGAGGTCAGTAAACTCAAAAGATTTCTTAACTCTGAATTTGAGATCAAGGATTTAGGAAATCTCCGATATTTTTTGGGCATTGAAGTTGCTAGATCTAAAGATGGTATCTTCATTTCTCGGCGCAAATATGTCCTTGACCTCCTTGCTGAGACTGACAAACTTGGTGTTAAACCAGACTCCACTCCTATTGATCCTAATCACAAGCTTTCTGCTACAGATGGTGAACTTTTATCTGATAAGGGAGTGTTTCTGAGACTGCTTGGGAAGTTGTTATATCTTTGCATGACTCGGCCGGACATTTCCTATGCAGTGAGTGTTATTAATCAATTTATGCATTCTCCTAGAGATACTCATTGAGCTATTGTAGAAAGAGTTCTGTGTTACTTGAAAGGTACTCCAGAGAAAGGTATTCTATTTGCCAAACATGGACACATGAAGCTGTAAGCATACACTGATGCTGATTGGGCAGGGTGTACTAACGATAGGAGATCCACCTCAGGTTATTGTGCTTTGGTGGCAAGGAATATTGTTTTATGGAGGAGTAAGAAACAGTCTGTAGTTGCCAGATCCTCTGTTGAAGCCGAATATAGGGCTATGGCACATGGTGTTTTAGAATTAATGTGGCTACGATCCCTTTTAGAAGAATTGGGAGTTGACTATGAGAAGCCAATGATGCTCTACTGTGACAACCAAGCAGCTATCAATATTGCACATAATCCTGTTCAACATGATAGARCTAAGCACATTGAGGTTGATAGACATTTTATACGGGAAAGAGTTTCCTCAAGAGAAGTTTGTTTGCCATTCATCACCTCATAAGAGCAGCCGGCTGATATTTTGACCAAGGGAGTTCCGAGAGGGAAACTGACACACTATATAAGCAAGCTGGGCATGATTGACATCTATGCTCAGCTTGAGAGGGAGTGTAAAGAGGCTGGGCTGAATGGGCCCTAGTATCTTTTCTTGTAGTATGTTTTATTTATTTGTTAGCTAATGGGCCTGTTATTTCTTTTGCCAGTTCTCTTTATGTTGCTGCCTAGTTGGCCACCCACTTAAGGGTATACTTATAATTATGTTAAGATTGAAGTTTAGTAAAAGGATTAGAGAAGGGAGGGAAGAGACATTCGAATTCTTCTTCTTCCTCCTCTTTTCTCCATCTTCATTCTCTTGTACTGCTGTTCTCTTCTTTTCTTCCTCTTTTTTCTCTAATTTTCCCAAGCTTACATCAGATTTAGAGGACTGATTTACAACTCTTTTCAAGAAACATGATCATATGAAAGTGGAAGTCTACACCGATGCAAATTGGACTGGAACAGTTGATGATAGGAAATCAACTAAGGGATATTGTACCTTTGTTGGTGAGAACTTGGTCACTTGGAGAAGCAAAAAGCAAAGTGTAATGGCCAGATCTAGTGCTGAGGCCGAGTATAGGGCCATGGCACATGGAGTTGCTGAAGTACTATGGGTGAAGAATTTGATTGAAGAGTTAGGCCTCTCGATTGATGGCCCAATGTCTCTCTATTGTGACAACAAGGTAGCCATTAATATTGCAGCCAATCCAGTTCTTCATGACAGGACTAAGCACATTGAAGTCGACAAGCATTTCATAAGGGAGAAACTTGAAAAGGGAGAAGTTTGTACTCCTTACATCAGTTCCAAGGAACAACTAGCTGATGTCCTTACAAAGGGTCTTCACTATTTGCGACATAATGAACTGTGTGACAAGTTGGGCATGATTGACATATATGCTCCAACTTGAGGGGGAGTGTTGTCATGTGTATGTAGAGGCTTGTGGCCTACTAAAGGGTCTTTTTGTCTTTTCCGCAGTGTATTAGTTATGAGTTGTCGCCCTAAGTATAAATATTAACTTAGGTGCCGCCAACCACTCAACTTGGAATAGATCTCTCTTTTCTCTCTTCTCTCCTCTCTTATCTCTTCTCTCTTCTCTCTTCTCCCTTCTCTCTTCTAGATCTGTCGAACTAGATTAATAACATAGGTAATGGGTTTTACCCAATTAAGACACAGGCTTTTATTTGTCAGCAACTAAAAACTTTATTGATTGATGATAATGTTATATTTCAGTACCCAGGCGGGAAATTTGGCCTAGCACCTAATAGCCATCCCTCTTTACAAATTTCTATTTTAGGGAACCAAGCCCCTAGAAAAATCGATCTTTGGTTTCTCCTTGTTTTGCTAAGTCATCTCTACTGTTGGCAGATCTCCAATAACATGCCTATATGTCCAGAACCATTGAATTTTCCTTTTAGCCATCTAACCAATTATGGTCTGTATATATGAATGCACGTGTGTATGCTTTATAAATGTTTGTCATGGTTTATCTATAATAATTTAACATAAGATGTCTAAGGTTGTCACTTTATAGGGGAAATATAAGATATTTTGAGAAAATAGATTAAGGAGGTTTGTAGTTTTATACTTTCATTGCCAAAATACCATGCTAGAGACATCAGTTTGGGTCTTACCAGTCAGACTTGATACTCCCAATTATTAATAGGATCAGTTTACTTATAGACC
Organism: Nelumbo nucifera; assembly: GCF_000365185.1. The sequence goes on from NW_010729084.1 coordinate 7,170,451, forward strand.
CTGTTGGAATTAAGTCTATGTATCTTTTTTATTGGCTAGAATCAGGTCTACCCAGACCTAACCCATTCACAGCCCTATCTCTAGATGCAAACTACTAGAGAAAACTTAATGGTGCTGACTTCATTAGGATCTATCTTCAGTTTGTAGCAAGTATTATATTTATTGATTGAATATTAGTTTATTAAGTTTTTATCACCATTCTCATATTACATTTTTACCATTAATCTTTATTTCTTCATCAGTAAGTCATCTCCAATAGTTACTTTTAAGCTAAATGTCATAACTTAGCAAGTTGAGGACCTTGTCTATTCTAGCTCAATAAAGATCATTCCAGTCACTATAAACCTGAAACTTGAAAGCAGAAGCCAAGCATATATTCCTTTGTCAATTAAGCAGCAAAAAAGGGAACCCACAGTATTTGCCACTCTGATATAGAGGAGCCTAGGAGATTATTAAGATAGATATACCAAGAAGAAGAAGAAAACATGCGAGATTCAAACCTATGCATGGTAACAAAGCAAAGTGTCAGTCAATTTTCAATGATCAATTTCCTTAATACCTAAGAAATCAAATTTAGGTACTAAGCACAACTGCCTCATATTTCAAAACATTTCCCGATTCAAACTCTAATTAAGTAAACTCAACAAACATAATTGCAGTTCCCTAATAAAGCAATACAAAATTCTAAGACTCCTAAATTAGCAAATCCTCCCAACACAAACTTGTATCTCAATTGTTGGATATAACTTAAACCATATTCGAGACACATGATCATTTTATTTCATAAATACATAACTAGACTTCCAAACAATACCAAATTCAAATTGTTTGAAACTTTTGAGCATACCAAAAATGGCCCTTGGAAAAATGATGGTATAATTGAATTTCCAATATAATTCTTGACCTAAAATCCATATCTTATGGTAGATTATGAGTTTGATTCCTCCCATTCAGATTCTATGGGCAGAGCTTGACATTATTTACCTCCATTAAAAGTCATCCTTGAGATTTTAAGTATTTGAGCATAAAACTTGGCCCATGATCACAATAAACCTCAGTCCTCATAAATGCACTAACTTTGAATTCTATGCATCTTATGGAAAATTAAGAATGATACTCAAAATAATGTTGTTACAAAATACCCCATGCCAGGCTTACCATACTGTTTCTTTGAGTGTTTTACTTTAACTTTACTTCAGCACCACTAGCTCATATATTTGCTTCATCACTATCTTGTTGTTCTCAGCAAGCTTCTTCAATTCTTCAATTGGAGTTTTGACTACAAGTGTCATATGCTTGAATCTTGATAAATACATCCTTCTTCACCTTCAGTTTAATTATATTGTCCTCTGAATGATCAAGCCAGTAAGCAATCAGGAACATCACATTATCTCGCTATTGTTGAGTCTTTCCCTAAAGGATCTCCACTATGTGAGAACATTGTAACATAACGTTGGTTAATGTTACCAATTTAATGTAGGATGGAAAAATCAACTAGAATTGGTAGAAATCTGATATAATGGAAAAGGCCAAGAATAGGTACACACAAATAAGCAGATAGAAGAGTCACCATCTCTTCGAAATCCAACTACCAATTCAAACCACTTAATATGAGGCCTTCAATGAAGTAACACCAAAAAAAATGGTATTTTGAGAGAATCAAGATCAGCCATTATGTAGTGCATAATAAAATCTCAGATCTCAGAACAGTCACTTTGTGCGAAAAATAAATGCTAAAGGTTAGGACGATATCCAGTCTACCCTGGATAGTCAAGACCATCATTGGGTAATGGCCTTTAGAGAGTCAAAACTCAAGAAAAATAACAAAGGAAATCACATTCAAAATTTTCTTTGAAAACTGGATCAGACAGAGAACCAGGAAGGGGTTTTTCATGGTTCTACCAGTTTGATAATAGTTCAACTGGATTGATTGTTAATGACATAAATATGTTCATTTAAAATATAGTTATAAAAGTGGAATTCCTGGTTTAACACCAGTTCAGCCATGGTTCAACCACATTTTTATCAGTCAATGGTTTCTGACCATATTCTGAATGGTCCACTCTTGGGACCAGAAAGGGGCCTGGTTCCAGTTGAACCTACAGTTTCCAAAACATTGAACTTAATTTTCAATAATCAACATCTTTCTATAATAAAGATTGATCCTGTACTCAGATGCATATGCGATGTCTAAATACTTCCATTAAGACTCAAGAAATCAGTCTGACATACCAAATACAACTACTCACTTTCAATTACTAAAGAATTCCTATTTTGACCCCACCTTAGACAAGTATATTCTAAAAATTGAAAGCTGAATTCTGTGAAACTGGAAACCCTCTAAAACACTTCCCAAACAAAATAGAAAATTCTAAAATTACTGAATTGGTGAAATTGCTTATTCAAATCATGTACAAAATCAGAAGACTTTTGGATCATTGGAGTAGGTAACTAATAAGCTTCACAACAGCACCAAAAGGAAGGTGTTTGGGTACTTTTGGTTTTGCTTTAAGAAAACTAATAGGATTTTGACTTTCTAACATGTCTTGATTCCAAGCTTTGCATCTTATGTGTATGTATATAATTGCTTGCTTCCATTAACATCCTATCCATCGGGTTATATGACAAGAAGCATAGTTCTGAACATGAAATGCAAAAGAAGCACCCAAAGACATAATTGAAGAAAACCAGAATGGGCATTACTTCTAGGAAAAGAAAATGGAACATTATATTCCCAATGTTATTAATGATACACCCAAGGTCAAGGTTTCTGATAATATAGTAGAAATTACTCCCAGTTCCTAACTTCAGCTAGAAAATTGCACAAGCTAGTCCAAAGATCAGCAACTTAATGTCATCGGTGAAAACATCATAACTCATAGTTAATAAACTAAGGGCTATCCTAGTAAGCCAATTAACTCATATTTATCTGTTTTACCTTAAAGTCCGTTTAAGTTATTGCACTTGTACAATTTAAGCACATAAAACGAATTATTATAAAAGAAAATAAAGTTAGGGGGTTGTTAACAATGTTTTACCTTTCTGAACTCTGGCCTGCAGGAAACGGGCTATCAACCCCAAAAGGCGTTGGCTCTGAAGAACAAGAATTCCACTTACAATCACTTCACTAACTGAGTCTGGCAAGTCAAGCCCTACAAACTCAAGCCCTTGGACCAAGCTGGGCATGGCTAATAAGATGTGTGCGATTACATACACTCCCATAACAATAGTAGAAACTACTGTAAAATTTGCAAAATATTGGAATGCGAGCTTCCAACCTGACTGTGGCTCCACCTGCAAAGAAGCCAAAACCAGCTCCTTGTCGGACCCAAGGTCCTTCAAATCAACCTTCTTAACATTTTGAGATAACAAATCAGCAAACTGCTCAAAGCTGTCCTTAAGACCTTGTCGTGCCCCACCTTCTATCATACTTTTCATCATAGTGCTCTGTATAAAGTTCATGCGCCATGATATTATCAACCGTGATGATAGTTCTTCTCTAGGCAGCTCAGGTCCAGGTGTAATACAGAAGAGCAATTCCGTCTTGAAGGTGCTCCCATACATAACATCTGGTGTGCTTACGCTTGACAAAACTGCAAAAACCTTCCCATCAGCTTTCAGATATACCTGTTCTTCGGTTGCTTTCACAGCCTTGATCAATTTAGTTGCAGCCTTTGTGTATGTAATTACTCTTTTTAAGTTCTCCGTGCAATTGTCACATCTCCAAGGTCCTTGTTGGATTTCAGTGGTTCCTTGCACCTCTGCCAACGATTTCTGGAAATCTGAATCAGGTGAGAAGAGTAGAGAATTCAAGCTGGACGGTGCAATAATATAAGATTGATCGAGAAGTATCCCTCCTGGTAAATTGCCAGGTACCTCCCCACCTTGATCTCTTTCTGACATGCTCCTTATTGCTTCTTCAAAATTGCCACCAAAGGACTGTTCTTCGGATTTATTCTCATTAACTTCAACTTTGGACGTCTCAGGTGAGTCCACGGTAGCAATACTTCTACTGCTAGCGCTAGGAGATATTGTTTCCCCCTGTTTAAGAAAAATTTGAGCTATCAGACCACTAAGTGTCTGTGATGACATTTTTTCATCCTTTGCAGAAATGGTCTCCTCCATTCCCGCTGCATAAGGGGATTTTAAGGGTCCACTGGGGGATCCAGAAAATGATTCACTTATTAAGTCGACAGAATTCCTCATTTGTGGCACATTATCACCAGTACGGGACAATTTCTCGTCTAAGAAAGAGTTGTTTTGAGATAAAGATATGGTGAGAAGAATTTCGCCTGCCAAACAAAAAAGCGAGAGAGAGATAACCAACAAATTTATAAAACCATAAGCAATAGAGCAATCGCATTTCTGCAATAAGAACAATAATGCAGTTAAAAATTATAACATCAAATGACGGAAATAAATTTTGGTTATAACTGCTTATAAATCAAAAAATTTAAAAGCAATAAATTTCAAAAGGAAACCGTAATAAAAATATCCCCACCAACCCAATAACACAACAGGAGAAACAGGAAGCTGATTATGGGAGTGCATACTACATACCACATTCTTTGTTCTTGGACTTCTTCTTATTCTTGGGTTTCAGAGGATACCAGGTAGTGCCGAGAGACTTATTCTCGGCGTCGAAAACCTTGGAAACGGGCACTTTGAGCTTGCCCACGAAGTCGTCGTTGAAGTATTTATCCTCGACTAGAACAGAGACAACGAGCTTTTCACGGAGGTCCTCAACCCCAAAACTGAACTCCTCGCCCCAAGAAGGATTCAAGTTCTTCTTCAACACCTTCGTCTTAAATTTTTGCTTTCCCAGGTGTAACCGAACATAAGTATCACTTGAACCATTAAGATCCAATGCGCGTAGATTTCGCGCTTCGATCACACGTACCAAAAGCTTCATTTTTTTTCTTTTTTGTGTGCAAATTAAATGAAAACGCGATTTATCATTTACGTTGAAAATTGAAAAATTAGAAATTAATCTTACAAAAGAAAATAAAGAAAGAATTCTTATTCTTTAATAAAGAAAAGAATTTTACAATGGTTTCGTTTTTTATTAATTACAGATTACATAAACAAAAGGATCCCATTTGAGCAGCAGAAAATCTTATTTTTGTCACAGATGGGAGGAAAAACAATAGAATCATACATTAATGAATATGAACAGAAGTATCAACTGAAAATAAAGAATACAAAAAACTCAAATCAAACAGAAGGTTCAATGTGAAGAAAAGAAAAGAATGATTAAAAAATGAATCAAATAAAATAAATAATTCTGGTAAAAAAACATAATAATTTAGATAGGAAAAGAGAAAGATGGGGAAATATTGAGAAAAAAATGAAGTGGGACCAATAAATGGATACAGAATTTTGATCACCAAAAAACAAAAATACAGAAGAAGAAAAATCAAAACTGCATAACTCGAGAAAAGAAAATTAAGATCACGAAAAGCCTTCAGAAAATCCTAATTTCCGAAACGGAAATATCGAAATCCAAATTGACAAGAGAGAGACCGAAAGAACGAGGCATGAAAATGAAAGCCAAAGAGACTCCATATCCATTCTTTGCCTGGTCTAAGTTTGGAAATTCATACGCACCTTAAATAAATAAAGTAAAAATAGGGGAGGAGGAATCCTCGTCATTGAGTTGTGATTGACTGATTGGGGTCTCACACATGATCTGACGTGGTTAAATTAATTGTGACGTGGCAGATCAAAATCTCGATGGGGATAGCCCTGTGACCCTGTCTCCAATCCTGATGATTGCTGACGAAGGCGGGAATGGATCACACTCCCCAGGTCTCGTCTCCCTATAACCAGCAAGAGACTTTACCCGTTTACAACCGATGATCTGACATTTTTAATGCCCAGAAATTGTCGGATGACACGTGGCTAATAAAAAAGAGTGGACTCTCCTAAAAAGCGGTGAGTATTCGGGGCGAATCCCGATTCCCTCCTCACACCCACCTGAACCATCTCACACTTTCACAGTAATTGCAGCCGTGCATTGGTTCGCATTCGGAACACCTCCCATGAATGAAAAGAAAATCAAAAGATACGTATACGACGGGAGTCGGGAGATATTGTCAAGGAGGAAATTCGAATTCTTTCGGGGCATGATTTCAGCCAGCGGCACGAGGCCATGGCCATCCACTCATTGAAATTTGGGTGGATTTCGCCGGTGTGTATCGGTTTTCGAGGTCATTGAAACGTGAAATATTATGATTCAGAGGTTTCACTGAAGGTTTCACCGGTTGTAAATTTCATTTGCCCTGGTGCAAACAAACGGACTGCAAATAACAGTGGTCCACAGCCCACACACTGAATCGATCCATAACAGATTTTCTACATTAAAAAGAATAATCAGATGAATCTTCCCTGATATCAAAAAGCAGCTCTTCAACTTTACCAGAATTCTCATTGTCAAAATGGCATCTGTATGATCTTTACCCAATTGATCTCTTCCACGAAGCCRGCGGTATATCTCCGGTGGTATATCTCGGTTCTCTTAACATGCGATACATGGCAATATACCGAGTCCAAAACATACAAGTATGGAGATATTCCAAATACACAGTTGCAAGTGGCTGTGAGGACAGTGTGAGCAGTCTTGTGAGAACTGAATCCAATGTCCCATATTACGTTTCTTGTATCTGCAGGCCCAAGCTTCTAGTTGCATTAATCTATAAAATGCATGCATGATTATGTCAAATTTAGTTCTGTAGTTCAATTGGACGAACCCAATTTTGCCTCACACTGGTTTGGCATGCCATTAAGCTCTAATAACTAATGATGGATGGAACCCAAAACTCAAATTTCGAAAATGCAAGGATTTGTTCTGGTGAAAGAAAATTAACAGAAGCAGCAGTAAGTGTTCATGCATATAGAAGACGGCATCACAGGTAAATTAAAACATAAATGGACAAAGAAAACAAATTAGGAAAAGAAAGAAGTGGAATTTTATATCATCCCCGTTCTCCTCCCTTTGCGATTGTTTCTTCATGCCCTCATTACTTCTGCCTTTTGTAAATCTTCTCCAAGAAGGACTCCAACACAGCTTGCACTGCTTTGCTTGGATGATCTTTAATGGAGGAGATCAACTTTTTATAACTCTCCTTCTCATACTCTTCAAATACACCCTGCAATGTTAAAAAAGAACATCAAATGGGATACTCCAACCCAATGTGCAACTTATTTACAATATACACATGGAAGACAGAAACTTGGTTTGCATTTGTACTCCTTCTGAACTGAGCCTGAAGGACTCTAAAAAAGAGCAGCCCAGTGCATGAGGCTCCCGCCAATGCGGGGTCTGGGGAAGATGTGCGCAGCCTTACCCCTGCACAATACAAAGAGGCTGTTTCCAACATTTGAACCCTGGTCACCCAGGTTGCAATGGAGCAACCCAACCATTGCACCAAGGTCCACCCTCTGAAKGACTCTCATATCTCAAAAAATAAGGCACAAGTATTATTATAACAATATAACTAGATCAAGAGTGCCCAATAACAAATATCCTACGGGTTCCGTAGTACCATAATGGAGTTCTAATATCTGTTTTAGCTAGCCCAACCCCCATTGAGCTCTATTCTAGTCTTCTAGGTCAAACACACCTATTATTTGGAGTATCAACCTCTGCTACAGGTTAGACTATGCCATGCCTCTTTATGTCCAAAAATAAATGTTACAGTAGTGAGACATCAATTTGACAGAAAGCATGCCTCTTGATAGAGCACAATGGTAGGACAGGATTTGTGTAGCCGACCCCAAATAATTGGGATTTAAAGCCGAGTGTTTCTTAGGCAAGGCTGAGTTGAGTTGTAGATACATTAATAATGATTCCACATTTATATATCCCAATGCATTTTTGGTCTGTTTACCTCACATGTCTCACCCTCTCTATTCAACAATTGTAGGTACTCTGATTGCAGATGTCCTGGGGAGACTGATACATAGAGCCGATTCTAGAGACTTAATAAGAGGTTGGAGAGTCAGAAGGGGGGAAGTACCACTTACACACTTGCAGTTTGCAGATGACACAATCCTATTTTGCGAGGGTGGGGATATAAGATGGATCAGAAACCTAAAACTAACAATACAACTCTTTGAGCAGATGTCTAATCTTAAAGTGAACTTCGATAAGAGTTGTATGGTGGGAGTGAATTTGGATGAAAAGGGAAGTAAGTGATTGTGCAGGTGTGTTAGGGTGCGCTATCTCGGAGTGGCCTATCATTTATTTGGGCCTCCCCCTAGGAGATAACCCCAAGAATGAAAGCTTTTGGAACCCGGTAGTAGAGAGATTTGAGAAAAGGCTTGCTTCTTGGAGGAAAAATTATCTTTCTCTTGGAGGGAGAATCACCTTGTTTAGGTCTACCCTTTCCAACCTTCCTATTTACTTCATGTCAGTGCTCAAGATTCCTACAAAGATCTCCAACAGGACAGAAAAATTAATGAGGGATTTTTTATGGGAACCAAGAGTGGAGAAGAAAGACCATAGGGTGAGGTGGGAAGTGGGAAGTGGTAAATAGGAGCAAGAAGCTAGGGGGGCTTGGGATTGGAAATATCAGGCAAAGGAACGTGGCATTATTGGGGAAATGGTTGTGGAGATTCCTATTGGAAAGGGACAAATTGTGGACGAAGATTGTGGCTAGCATATATGGGCTGGATGAGAATGACTGGGATTCTGGAATTTTGGCAAGGACTACTGTCGCAATCCCATGGAAAGCCATTCATGATCTGCTTCCAGTTTTCTCCCCTTGGATCAGGTACGACTTGAACTCCGGTAATCGAATAAAATTCTGGGAGCAAATTTGGGTTGGGGACCTACCCCTA
>NW_010729084.1:7198158-7247071 GCF_000365185.1 Nelumbo nucifera
CAATTGTAATTAGGTCTTATCATCTATCTCTATATATAAAAGACTGAAAGAAGAGTGTAGGGAGGTGAAAGGTCTCTCACCACAAGATAGTCTCCYTTCTCTCATTTATGAGGGCATTTATGGTATTTTCTTTTTTAATTTTTCTTCGGAAAGTACGAACAGGCCCAATGCAGATTTCTGATTTCCACTGCAGAGCTATAAACATTCAAAATGTTAACAATTCATACTTTATGCACCAACACCCGCCTGTAAATTGGCATCAGTTCCGAGCTGGCACCTACCCCAACACTACTTTGGGCCTAAAAATTCTAACCCCAACATTACTTTAATTGGGCCAGAATCAGATTTAACAAATTAACAAATAAGTAGGTTTGTTGTCAAAGTATTGACTGTCAATTGTAATTAGGTCTTATCATCTATCTCTATATATAAAAGACTGAAAGAAGAGTGTAGGGAGGTGAAAGGTCTCTCACCACAAGATAGTCTCCCTWCTCTCATTTATGAGGGCATTTGTGGTATTTTTTTACTAATTTTCTTTGATAGAGTACGGACAAGTCCAATACAAATTTCTGATTTTCACTGTAGAGCTATAAACATTCAAAATATCAACAATCCACAATCTATACACTAACGTCCACCCGTAAATTAACATTAATTCTGAGCTGGCACCTACACCAAYACTACTTTGGGCCTAAAAATTCTGACCCACACCACCCTATTAAGGAACTTATCTCATGATTCTGGCTATTCATGATTAACGGTATGTGCTGTCCACAGGGCCCTCTTTCAATGGCATGTTAGTCCATACAGTATTGAAAGCATGAGATCATCATGCACTAACTTGTCATCTGGAGAGAGGCTGTGTACAAGTTGTTGAATGTGGACAGCCAAAACATTTTACATTAATTTCTTTAATCATGTGTACTAGTTGTTGAATGTGGACAAGTTGTTATATACTTTAATTTGGACTTTTTATATTAAAAAACTTAATTTGTTTGATTGGAGAAAATGATTTTCCATTTTAATTTCTTTAATATTTCTGTTTTTTTAATTCAAAGTAAACATTCCTCTCACTCCCTACCCATCTAAATGGACAAATTATGTAGACCTAAAACCTAATTTATTGTCTGTACTGTTTACACGTGAGTGGTGGGTTTAGAGTCTAATAACCATTTTGCATCAAAATTTAAACTAGTTTTGAAAAAAATAAAAAAAAAAACAAGCAAATATCATCCAAATAAGCTTTGAAAAACCCAAGCGATAATACCAAAGAGAGAAAAAGCATATTCATACCTATAATGTGTTACACACACTTATTGCATTTTCCTTCTTGTGTGCTTTGCATGCACAATGTTATAATTAATAGTAATTAATACTAATCATGATTATAATTTTTAATTATAATGAAAGGAGAAAAAGAAGCAACAAAGCCAATCTTTCACCTTTAATTTATAATAATATATAGATATTTGTAGAGCATGTAAAGATAGTATCCCAACATGTCAATAAAAAGGAAAAGAGAAGTTTGTCCATGGATTCGTTCAGTACTCATTAATTTATGACCTCATCCAGCCACATTGCAGGAACATATGCACGTAAAATGTGTCAGACACTACTAAAGAAATATTCCAGGCAGCTTAGAATCCCGAAAAGTTTTAATGAATTCCCACCGGACGGGGGTACCGAATCCTGATATTCGAGGCACATATGCACGCAAAGCATATGACGATAATTTCAACAAGAGTTTTTCACTCGTGCTGCCGTCCACTAGCTGCCGATCGGATTATTCCACCTTCCCATACCAAAGCTAAGGAAGTAAAAAGAAATAAAGAAATAGCATTTTAAGTAGATATGGCAAAAAGTTGATTCAACCCGCGAACCCGATCCAATCCAACCCGAAAAAATAGGATTAGGGTCTTATATTTAGTTATGTGAATGTGAAAATGACCCGACTTAATTTAATCCGAAAAAATTGAGTTGGTTGGGTTGGATTGGGTCATGGATCAACCCGTTGATTTGATTGTCAAGTTTAATTGGGACTATTTAAGCACTGCTAGAAGTTTTCACTCTTTACTTTTTTATTTAGTCTTTACTCTTTAAATTGTTAAATATTCACGTTTTTTATTTTATATTTGGAATTTTAAGGTTAATTCCTTTAATTTTGGCATTTTTCATGTAGTTTTTTTTTTATTTTTTTAAATTTCAGTTATTTTTTGGGATGACCCAAATTGACTCATGGGTCAACCCTAACCCGGACATTTAGGGTTAGGGTCTAGCATTTGATAACCCAACCCGAACCCGACCCACCCAACCCCTCAGGTCTAATTTTTAGTTAATTTGTTGGGATCTGATTCAATTTGTGAATAGACCTGTTCACAGGCTGGGCTTTGGGTCCAATTTTGTACTATTTCAGGCTCGGGCTTAAGGCCAGGCACATTAGAATTTTGACAAAAACTAAGTCTAAACCCGATTCATGAATAGGTCTATTTGTGAAATATGCAAAAATACCATCTTTATATTATAAAATATAAAATATATACATACATCGGTTGCATCGGTTCAATCAAGGAAGGATTAGCTGAGCATGATAGGTGTTCAGTGGATTGTAGAAGCAATTATAATTTTCTATGTCAATAATAAAATACATTGGACCCATATCTCTTACAGAGGGGCTTATGAAATTATTATTATCATGGAATATCATCATTGGTTCTACAGCCTGCTGAACAGCCATTACATTCAATTAATCCAAATTATCAAAACAGAGCAGATTTGGAATCCACCATGGGAACAGTAGGTTAGGGATCCAATCAATTCGGTATCCATTGACAAGTTTATTCCATAAGCCTGATCTCTTTGTTTGCCAAAAAAAAGCCTAATCTCTAACAGTGGGTTAGGGATCCAATCAATTCGGTATCCATTGACAAGTTTATTCCATAAGCCTGATCTCTTTGTTTGCCAAAAAAAAAAGCCTAATCTCTTTGGAATTGCAAATGCAATAAAAAGGCCCTCTAGAAAATTAATTAACAACAATTTGTTTCTAATGCAATTTCATTTTGGTCTGGTGCAAATTCATGGGAATGCAATTTTTATTTCTCTTGCTTGTACTCCAATGCAATTATTTGTATTGGTGTAAATAAAACTGCATTACAAACAAATAAAATATTTTTGGTTTGAAAGAAAAGATAGGGAAAGGAAGAAAAATGTAGAAAAACCTATACAGAACATTTAGGTTTGTATAAATTTCCCTACGTTTCCCTTCCTTTCTCTACTTTTTACTTCAAACCAAACACAGTATTAGGGGTAAGAAGAGATGATCCTTTTTTTTGTTTTGTCTTGTTTCTTTTGGGGGGAGGGGGTTGTTAAGTGTGGTTCCAAGCGCCAATAATACAATTCAACCAAATGAAATTTCTTTTCCGCAAAGGCAAGGCAACGGACTACAATTTCTTGTTTTATTAAGTGGTCAATTTTGTCTTTTACCCTTGGCATTGAAGCTGACCGATCTGCAAATTTTCTTCTATCATACCACGGGGATTTTATGGAAAACAAAAAAAATGAATTATGAATACATATGTCCCATGTATTTGCAATTGAATTCACATGTTAACACTAATCATGTTGAACAGTCTCCATAACAGGTCTTACACTCAAGCGAATTGGATTAAACTTTATACTGACGGTAGGGCTGTCAATGGACCGAATATTGGTTCAATCTGACCTGGTCCATTATGAATTTATTATAGATGGATCATGTCCAATCCAATCCGAAGAATACTTTGGACCATTCCAGATGGTCCGATTCAATGTATGGACCATCTAAACTGTTCAAATTGGTCTTAATTTAGATTGGGWCTAACCCACACTTGGTCCATTGATACCTATACTCTTATCTTATGCCGGTGAACCAGATATTGGTTCAATTCAACCTAGTACAATATAAACCTATTACAAATGGATCAGGTCGAATCCAATCCAATAATATTTCATGTTTTATTAATCCATTCAATCCGTTCAAATTGATTTTGATTTGAATGGATCCAACTCAAACCTGGTCCATGAACACCCCTTAACTGATGGAGTGAGTCCTGGGCTTTTACGGTTACGGAACAAATCTTTTGGGCTTTTCCCCCTTTTGTTTTCAAGGCTACTTCCGATTAAGGACGATTATCATCAATGGCCTAAATCTGAGAATGAAACATCAACCAAACTCATTATTTCTCATTACGGAGACTCAATCATAACAATTAGTGTACTAAGACTAAGAAAAGGATATTAAGATTTTTTTTTACAAAAAATTATGTTTTTTATAAACAAAAATATCTAATATGGATATAATATGAATATCTAAACATAACATGAATTGAAATAGTGAGAAATAAGTGAAGGGTTCATAGTTTAATAATACATATAGCACTGAATATAATGGAATGGTGGAACAAAATTCATGTAGCCAACCCCATATATTTGGGAGAAGGTTCCATAACAAATTCTGCAAATTAGAAAACAATGGAGTAAAAGAAGATGTGAACTTTTCAAATTTTTAATTAAATAAAAATAAATAAAAGAAGTACTAATAGAACAAAAGATGCTTGATGAGGAACACAAATCCCTTATAATTTAAGAGGAAGCAGAAGAATGTGGGAGGCGTGCAGCCTCCTTTCAATACATATAGTTTTATGAATTTACAGAAAACGGCTAATTTGTATGGTCTTAATAACAAGCTATGGACTCAGGTATGGCCAAACAGCTAATTTGATTTTCATTTAGATTGTGTTTGGTACCATTGTTATTTTTTCAGAAAACGTTAAATTTGGTGTTTCTACTATATACAGACATATATAATCCGGAATTAATATTTTCAGCAGCATTTACACATAAAAAACTGTAGCCAGCTTAGATATTTTCTTTCTATAAAAGTGGCAACATCAAAGGAAGATATGTATTTATCAAATTGGAAGTATGCCGCTTACTTTTCTTTTAAACATGGACAATATTGTGGATAACCAATGACCCAGTAATTGAGAGGGTCACTTTTTAAAAGGAGGCATGGGATCAAACCCATGGAACTGCTAGTGGGCTTTCACATGCACCCTGGTCTGTCCCCTCCCTTCTACCCCAATAATAATGCAGATGGCAATAGGGACTGATACCATACTATATATGCTTCAAATGTAGATGTCAATATTATCTCGGATTTGCCCCTACAAGAACTGTGCAGATCACTTTAAAGAAGTTATAAGTTAAAGCATTTTGACATATATTTAGGCCCGTTTGGTTCGCGAGAATAAGCGTATGGAATCAGAATTGGAATGGGCTATTCCGATTCCAACTATTTGGTTGGGTGGAATTGGAATTTCATTCCCATTTCTGTTGGAGTGGCATTCTCTCATTTGAGGGAACAGCCATTCCCTGCCCCTCCTTTGGGAATGAAATCCCATTCCTGCTGATTTTAATTCCCATTCCCATTCACATTCTTATCTGAACCAAACAGACCATGGGAATGGACCATTCCGTTTACAATTTCAGAGGATTTCAATTCTGATTCCGATTCTGATTATGAACTAAACAGACCCTTAATTCCCAAAACAAGTGATGGCCTTGGTTTTCCCAAATAAATCTGATTATATATGATATAAATATTGCCTTGTAGTAGGCATGACATTTCTATTAGTTTATTAACTTAATAGGAACCAAACCATTAGATACAAAACTATAGCAGCAGGTTGGAGTTGGATTGTAACGAATCATTCCTTATATGGGAGGTTAATCCATCACCTAGGCTCAGCTTGGAAGGAGTACAAATACAAATACGAACAGTACAAAACCCTATATTTTGTATGTATTTGCATAGTACATATTTGTATTTGTACTCCTTCCAAACTGAATCTTGTGGAATTGAAGGAAAAAACCTACTTCAAGAGGATATTTTTGTGGTCAAATGAATGTGTATTTGTCATTGCATGGAACGGAACCTATTACCTGAAGAATTTGGGGCCGACCAAAAAGGACATGAATAAAAATAGTAATATTTAAATACTAATAATTTAATAGTAGAAATAACTTTAAATAAAACGGATTGACAAAACGGGATTCATGTAGCCGAGACCCCATATAGTTGGGATAAGGTATGGGTGATGATAATGTTGATCGACCCTATCACAGGCTACATTCTATGTGCTAGCTGAAGAAGGAAGCTTATGCTTTTAAATTAGTTCTAAAAGTTAGGGGCTAATTGGGATAAGCTTAATGAGTGTTCACTCTATGTTATTCTTCGGCTGATTGCATGTTCTTTTGTATGCAATGCTTGACAGAGAAAACCCTGTACAGGCAGAATCACAAATGGCTGTGCCACAATTTCTTTCAGTAAAGAGAAATTAAGGCTCAGTTTGGAAAGAACACAAATACAAATATGTAAACTGCAAAACCTTGTATTTTGTATGTATTACAGATTTGTATTTATAATACTCTTTCCAAATGGAGCCTAAATGATAAATACTGGCTTATTGTTTACTTGAGCCCTAAGTTCAGTACAGTGGTGTGGCCGATTGATTCATCATTTCAAACCAGCCAATCAATGAGGCACATCTTGGATATGGAAAATGGATTTAGACTCAGGTCTAACCACCTTAAGAAGTTTGCAGAAGGTCAAGTAAATTATGTGCAATTCATGTCTAAAATGTGCAAAGATGAACTATATATTCTGTTTTATTTTCTTTGTGCTTCCCCCTCTTTCGTTTGATGTGTCATTTGAACATATTCCTCTGCAGTGGAGTCATACAACTAGAGTCATTTTATCAACCTTTATATTGGGTAAAACTAGTAATTCCATTCTAGTTTCTAGTGGTACAGTAAATTTTTTAAGTGCTATTTTTGGAATTTGCTGAGAGAAATACAGAGTTTATATTATTCAGAATTAGATGTGCCAATCTGTCAATTTAAATGCTTGTATATGAAGTTATCCAGAACAAGACTACAAATATGAATTTTCACCTCTAAGAATGAAATTTTCCATCTAACGGATATGAATTCTTATTTACATCAAAAAAAAAAAAAGACAAAGAGCTATATAATTATAATAACTTGCTGTAGATGGGAGAAATGGAAATACTTTGATTGGTCAGACCAAGGATATACTCATTTACCCTGTTTTTTGGGCCTAGAAGGACCAAGAATATACTCAGGATCCTCACTGTTAACAACACCATATTATAGAACGATATGCCAAAAAAAGGTGCCCAATTCAGAGTCCAGAGCGTTTGATTGGTCAGCYATCTCTTCGGATGGGGAACATTCCAAACAACAACTTGTAGTAAGAATTGCGAACTGTCATTAGTAGTTGCCTAGTTGGTAAGAAAGACAAAGGATGAGGCTGAGAACTCGATCGGCCATTATCATAATCCTCTCCCGATTTGTGCCGTAGAGGGAACACGAGATGACGAGGCATAAATGAGATATGACCGATTTAAAGTAGGGCAAATTTTTGGAAATTGATTAATTCTACCCCTACTCTTTTAGTATTGTCTTAAAATACTCTTATTGTGTCTGATAATTGTCGTCATCTTAAGATTTAACGGAGATGTGCAAAAATTCATTTTTGAAAGCCTAACGCCGATGACAGAGCAAGATATTGAAGAAATTGCATCTTTCAGATCTTCATTTTGTCTCTAGCTTCTATAATGGCAGAGCAGGCGGTGGAATCCAAGCCACAAATGGGGATGGGGAAAGAGGTGAGGGAGGAACCCGTCCAAATTCATGGCAACCATGCCCTTATCTGGAGTTGATCCCTTGATTCAAACAAGATTCCGGTGCTGGAGTTGAGCCACCGCCACCACCTCTACTGCAAAAGTATTCTCAAACCGCTCCCCTTTCTCTGCCATGTACTCCCCTGAGCCGGACAAGATTCCGGTGCTGAAGTTGACCCCCTGAGCTGGACAAGATTCCGGTGCTGGAGTTGAGCCACTGTCACCAGCTCTGCTGCGACTCCGAAGCTGAGCTTGAGAGATCGTGATGGATCAAAAACCAACTGATGAAAACACAAAATCATGACTGAAAAATAAATAAATAAAAGAACTGGTTGATTAAAGACTACCGGTGATGCTTCCTTAAACTCATCTAAAGGAATGAAAGAAAACAACTTACATGATCGATGGGCTTGGATTTCATGTACTATTCAAAAGTTTGGCTTTTAAGGTTTTCGGTTGATGTTTTAGAGGACGAGTTTCAGGAAAAATTTGCTGAAATTTCTGGTAGCAGATCTAGCAGTCTCAAGTAGTTCTGAGGAAGATGTTTTGAGATTTGAATCTAAACTAAGAAAGTTTAAGGTGCTGAAGGGTTTTGGAGCTTTGCAAAATCGGATTTTTTCGCTACCTTGTTTCAGATTTTGTGTAATGGGGAAGATGCAATGGAGGGACCTAATGTAAAACTGGAACCGAAAGAATATTCAGGCAAGGCACAACTATATTTTCTGTGAAATCAACTTCATCAGATTCCCGTTATACTTTCTGGCGTCCCCTTGGTTCACCTGAAAGAGTACGAAATCTTTCTACTCCAATTTCTTCAATATCTTGCTCTATCATTAGTGTTAGGCTTTCCAGATCATTTCTTGATTTGGTTTAATGTTTATATGCTTCGAAGTTGTTCATATTAGGGTTTTGGGTTGAAGAATGATAGGTGATTTGAGAGTCCCATAATGAAATCGATGAACAAGGACGACGATTTCAGGCAGTCTACCTGAAATCAATGAATGATTATGATTCCTAGTTATCTTCATAGGTTAAATGAAGACCACACATTAGGGACGACGATGAACAAGGCTTTGTGGGTGCTTGGGAGTTTAAGATGAGAGGGAAATTAAAGAGATGGATAGAATTGGAGGGATCAATTGAGAGAAACTGAAAGGGAGAGAAGGAAATGAGAGAGAGTGGCCAAGTAAGGGGATGTCGGGTAGATCACCGCAGCTAAGAATTGTAACAATGATCAAGGAAACCGGAGAAAGTCAAAAACCTAATTTATCAAGTGCGAGATATGTTTGGGTGGGCCAGTCGTGGACTTCCATGCCCGGTGAGAGAGAGAGTGAGAGAGWGACCAAGTGAAAACCAGAACTAGAGATGAGAGATAAGAACCACAGCCTAAGGTTGCAACGACGTCAATGGCCTCGTTTTTAGTCCACGTGTGTGAAGGAAGTGAGGGAGAGTGAGAAGGAGAGAAAGATTTCAAAAGGTATTTTTGGAATTTTTGAAAAAAATGGTCACGTGATGTCATATGTGATTAAGTGTGACGGAAAGTTAACGGTAAGGGCAGTTTTAGACAATTGTCATAAACAGTAGGGGTACTTTAAGACAATACTGAAATAGTAGGGGTAGAGTTAGTCAATTTCCTAAACCTTAGGGATAGTTTAAAAAATTCCTCCCGTATTGAGCGAATCCTTGGGTGGCCAATATGCCTTTTTCAAGCTTTTTCCACAAGTTATTTTTTTAATGTTAAACAAAATAGCTGTTAAACCGACCCCTTTCGCACATTCTAGAAAGAGAAAAATATATATGTGCACAAAGTTCAAAGTGTTGATATTCCCTTGGGTGCAAGGTGCCAACCAGCTGATTGCTAAAGTATCATGCTGGTCATAACAAAGACTTGGGATCTGTGAATGTTTCAAACAATGCTAAAGGACTAGTGCATTCAAGCATAACAAACATACAAGAGCTGAAGTTTAACACACCGAACTCATAAAGAAAAATGGAAGAGAAATGGAGAGAGAACACTAGGTTTACGTGGTTTAGCACTTTAGTCTATGTCCACGGAYTTTAAAGAGTAAGAAATCCACTATAGAAGCTTCTAATAGAGTTACAATGGCTCTCCTACAACCCTTCTTTTTCTCTTACGTTCTTGCCTGCTTCCCTCGAGTCTTCTTCATACCTTTTTTTTTCTCAGAAGTAAAAAGAAACAACAAAAAGGGAAAACCTAATAGATACAAGCCCTTGGATCTTAGTTATCTCCAATGGCTGAGATTACAAGACATAACACAAGTTACATTTATAAGATTTCTCAAAAATATCCTTGATGAAACCCCATAAACCCAACACTCTCCACCTTGGCTTGTAATCGAAATAAAGAGTCCTTCATGTCAAGTAACTCACTCACACAGATCACCAATGAACTCACACCTCATAATCCATGAGGTGTCACTCTTGCTCCATAGGAGCATCTCCTCTTATCTCATATCCAAGACAAACCACCCAATGCCTAAACTTGTTTGTAGTAACAGGCTCGATAAGAATATCATCTATATTTTCATGTGTGTTCACCTTATCCAAGTGTACTTTGTCATTGGAAACTATCTTTCAAATCCAATGAAATTTCACATATATATGCTTTGTTCTTCCATGGTGCACTTGATTCTTTACTAGGTGAATTGCACTTTGACTATCACACAATAAGATTGATTTGTCTTGTTGCAAAAACAATTCGTTAACAAAACTTGTTAACCAAATAGCCTCTTTAGCACCCTCCACTGCTGCCATATACTCAACGTCAATAGTGGACAAGACAACAATAGGCTGTAGGATTGCCTTCTAAGTCCCCAACATAATCAACATCAACAAAACCAACCAAATGATTTCTATAAGACCCTCTGTCAAACAATAAACCCACATCAATAGTACCTCTTAGATATCAAAAAATCCATTCTACTGCATGCTAGAGTTGTTTCCCTGGATTTTCCATATACCTACTCACAAAACTAACTGTGTAAGCAATATAAGGCCTAGTGCATACCATTGCATACATAAAGCTCCCAACAACACTACTATATGGCATGTGTGACATATGCTCTCTATCTTCATCAGTTCTTGGTGACAAATCTGCTGACAATTTGAAATGTTGTACAAGCAGTGTTTGAACTAATTTAGCATTTGACATCTCAAACCTTTCCAAAATCTTTAGAATATACTTCCTTTGAGAAGCCCATAGCTTGCATTTATTTATGTCTTTGATAATTTCTATCCCAAGGATCTTCTTAGCCCTTCCAAGATCCTTCAAATCAAATTTAACACCAAGCTTGGTCTTCAATTCCAAGACATTCTCCATGTTTTTACCATATCATCAACATATATAGGTGATTATCATCAACATATAACAATAAAATAGTATGTGAACCATCTTCTAGAATTTTGTAGTAAACATAATAGTCAGAAGAACTTCGCTTGTAACCTGAATTAACCATAAAAGCATCAAAGCACTTGTACCACCGTCCAGGTGATTGCTTTAAACCATAAAGCGATCTTTTTAATTCACAAGCTAGACCCTCCTTTCCAATCACTTCAGAGTCTTCTGGTTGCTCCATATAGATGTCTTTCTCCAACTCACCATGAAGGAAGGTTATCTTAACATTAAGTTGTTCAATCTCTAAGTTAAGTTTAGCTACCATGGATAACACAATGTGAACGGAGGAGTGTTTCAGAACTGGAGAGAAAATATCATTATAATCCATACCCTCCTTCTAACTACACCCCTTTGCTATTAATCTAGCTTTGTACTTCACCTCTTCATTATTTGTTCCTTCCTTCTTGCAGAATACCTACTTGCAGCCTATCACCTTTTTATTCTTAGGTGGTTCAACCAAGTCCCAAGTATAATTTCTGTTAAGTGACTCCATTTCTTCTTGCATTGCAGTTAGCCACTTATCTATGTCATCTTGGTTGAGTGCATCCTTATAATCATAAGGGTCACCATTAGCACATACTAGAGCAAATGCCACCATGTCTTCAAATACATATTTCACAGGTTGTTTGATAGACCTTCTTTCTCTATCCCTGACCAATTGGTAGTTAGTCTTTTCTTACTCCACCTGCTCATCTTGACTTTCCTCTAGGTCCAATGATCCCGCTAGTGACGAATATGGTGAACTATTGCTTTCATCATTAGAGGTAGGCTTATGTACCTGTTCTACAAATAGCTTTTCATCTTCCTTGCTTATTGTTTTTACTATGGACCACTCATCAAAGACCACATCTCTACTATATATCACATGTTGGGTTGTTGGATCCTATAACTTGTACCCCTTAATTCCCTTATCATATGCTTAATGAATATACAAGGTTTAGATTTAGCATCAAACTTGGATCTTTCCCCTTCATGTACATGAACATATGTAGGACATCCAAAAACTCTCAACATGGTATAGTCAACTAGCCTTCTAGTCCATACCTCTTTAGGAATTTTGCTTTCAAATGCTAAATTTGGTGATTTGTTCACTAGATAGAAAGTTGTATTTATAGCTTCTGCCCAAAATGCTTTAGGTAATCCAACATGAAACCTCATGCACCTAGCTCTCTTTGTCAATATTCTATTCATTCTCTCTGCCACTCCATTTTGTTGGGGTGTTTTTGGAGTTAAAAAATGCCTTCTAATTCCATGGCTTTTATAGAATTTTAGGAACTCCCCATCCTTGTATTCCATCCCATTATCATTTCTTAAGCATTTCACCCTTTTTCCTATTTATAATTCCACCTCAGCCTTTCATTCTTTAAATTTAGCAAATACCTTTGACTTCCTTGCATGTATGTTGTCTTGTTTTAAAAGACATTCTATGTTGCTTTCCATACACACAATACTTGTAGAATTTTAGTTTACAAGTCTTTACTCCACTTACTACCTTCATCTTATGGAGTTCTAACAAGCCTTTCTCACTCATATGGCCTAGTCTCATATGCCACAAATCTATATCATCTGCATCTGATTGCAACTCCACCTGTCATTGTACTCCCTTCCAAAATGTAGAAATTGCCTTCTCTTCTTCCTTTCATTACAGTCATGGATCCTCTCTTACCTGTAAGAGCACCATCTGTCCCCATAAATGAACAACCATTTGCTTCAAGTGTAGCTAAGGAGATAAGATTTTTCTTCAATGTCAGGACATGTCTAACACCATTAATTGTCCTTGCACGTCCATCAAACATTTTTATTTTAATGGTACTAATCCCCACAGTTTTGCAAGATGCATAATTTCCCATGAGAGCAACACCACCAACACGTGGTTCATAATTGTCAAACCAATCCAGAGTCAAGTAACCAAGTTTATGCAAATTCTCTTTCCTTATCAGAAACCACAAGTACCTCTTCGTCTTGTTTTGTTGCATCACTTACTCTATTTTATGTTTACTTCCTTTTTCTTCATTGTCCCTCTTTCTTTGTTTATAGTCCTTCTTCATATGCCCCTCCTTATGACAATAAAAACACTTGAACTCTTTAGCCTTGGATTTTTCTCTTGCCCTTCCTTCCTTCCCTTTTTCTTTCTTTAAACCTTCCCCATCCTTTCTCCTTTTCTCTCACCACAAGTCCTTTCCCATGAGAATCCTCAATATGTTTTTTTCTCAACTCATTTTTTGATAGTGTTATTGTAATATCATCATACTTGAGCTTGTCTTTCCCATATATCAAAGTGGTGATAAGTTTATCGTAGGACTTTGGAAGTGAAGCCAAAAGTATAATGGCTTTGTCGGTATCATCAACCTTAACTTTTACACTCAAGAGCTAGGAAAGAATTTTATTAAACTCATTTATATGGTCAAGTAAGTTTTCTTCCTCCTCCATGCAAAGTCCACAAAATTATTTCTTTAAAAATAACATGTTTGTCATCGACTTCGACATGTATAAGGATTCCAACTTTTTCCAAATTTTTGCTACTATCTTCAAGCCCGATACATGATAGATAACTTCACATGCCAAATAGTTTTGGATTGATCCAACTGCTTTCTTGTCAATTATTTTCCAAGTTGCATCTATCATGTCTTCTGGCTTATTCTCATTTCCATCCAAAGCTACTAGAATATCTTGTCCTACAAGGAAATCTTCCACTCTTGTTTTCATGTCTTCTAGCTTATTCTTGTTTCCATCCAAAGCTACTAGAATATCTTGTCATACAAGGAAATCCTCCGCTCTTGTTTGCCACAAGCTGAAATTTCCCTTTCCATCAAATCTTTCTACTTCATACCGAATAGTAGAAGAGATTCCCTTCGAGCTCATGGTATGTTCTCTTAATATGTATGCTCAGATTTAGTAAAACAGCCCTAAACACTTCCTTTTAAAACAACCCAGAAATTTAACAAACACCTGGAGTGTTAAAAGAGTAACGTAATGTCTGGGAAGTAAATTTTATGGATTTAGAGTTACTAGAAGTGCTTGAAGCCTATAGAAAAACTGCTCCACCTTCTCAACAATGAACCCAAAACCACCAACTACATAACTCACCAATTCATAGAGCCACCAACTCCCCTTCGTGATTCAGCAATACATACACCAAGACATTCCATAGCAATAGAAAGCAATAAAGGGAACCAATAGCTATGATACCAATTCTGAATGTATAAAACAATGCTAATAGAACAATGCATTCAAGCATAATAAGCACACAAGAGCTGAAATTTAACACACAGAACTCATAAAGAAAAATGGAAAAGGGATGGAGAGAGCACACTAGGTTTATGTGGTTCAGCACTTCGGCCTACGTCCATGGACGTTAAAGAGCAAGATGATGCTATCCGAACTGAGGTGTCCCAAACCGAAGACACAATCAGATAGTCTTGCCAACTGGACGAGGCCAAGGTGGAAGGACGAAATTGTGCACCAAGATCTGCAACCAGAAGAAAGGTCAGAGGCCTGAGGAGTTCTTTCCCAGGTAGGTACTTCGACACTCAAGTCAATAAGATAGAGAAGGATGTGGCCAAGACGAGATGGTCAAAGTAGCACTGGTCCAAGCCAAAAAGATAATGCAAAGAGGTATTCAAAGAGTAGTTCCCCAAAAGTCCCTTACCTCGAGCAGGGAGTACCTGTTTATAGTTGAGCGTCCGTGTCCTAAGTGGATAGGGCTTCTGAGGTTGTCGAGATGAGGGCGTCTGTCAGGTCTTTGGGAGGTTTCCTCTTCCCCAACAGAGTTCGCTTCCCTGTCCGTGCAAGACACTCCTTAGTCATGCTCTTCCACTATGTGTGGCATCGATATGGCCTGAGAGGGGGTGGTCGTGGAGGTTGCCACGTGGCCTCCTTGGCCAACCATTACTCAAACACCACTCCCCCAGTTCTGAAGTCGAGGAGTGTAATGCTCGGCTGTGGCTGGGTGTGGAAGAGTTCTGTGGTCCTCAGCTAAGGAACTTTAGTTTCTTTGAGTTGACTGGCTCAGTGTAAGACTGGTTCGCTAGGTGGACCGGTTGGTTCAACGCTTGTGTTGTTTCCATTGCGGGTCGGTAGATGTGTCATTTCGCCTTCCCGAGGTCATGTGCGTGTGAAGCAAGGCATCAAATCAACACCCTTGATTTGAGCTGATCTGGACCGTTAGTCCTCCTATAAAAGGGGAGGCGGCGAGCCATTTTACTTTGCCATTTTGAGTGAGCAATCATTGGAGCTCGATAAGTGAGTCCTCAAATGGTGTTTCAGGTGTTCCGTAGTGTAGTTCTACAATAAGATGTCTTCATCTTCATCTTTGTCTTCTTGTTCTCCCTCTTCAACTAGTAGTGTGTCTGATAGTGAATCTGATCTGGGGTTTCACCCTAAAGACACCGCGCTCGAGGTCCATGAGAACAATGCCCATGAGGTTGAGGTTAACGAGCCTAAAGGTGAGGGTGCTACGATGGAGGAGGCCAAGGTCGAGGAGACCAACGAGGCCAAAGTGGAGATTCTGTCAGAAGAGGGGTTCGACGCTCCAACGCAGTTCGACAGCCACTTTGCGTCTTCGCCTTGTAGGTTGACACTAGGAGACCTAGCTCGAATTAGGACCCTTTACTGCATTCCTGAGGAGTACGAGCTGAGGTGCCCCGACATCGGTGAGAGGGCTACCTTAGCTCGGCTGGGGGAGCTTTGCATCTAAGAGCACTTCTTGATATCCGGGCCGATAACAATGGCTAGCCTCCTTTGCCATTGCTCGGTTCACAACATGGACATCATTTTGCTGATGTTCACATACTCCCTACACTTGAAGAAGCACCAGCAGGGATATTATTACTTCTCATCTCGGCAACACAATAAGGTGCTCGTCGAAGCCCCCTCCTCGATGAAACACTGGAAGGAGGTGTTATTCTTTGTGCACTACTTGGGGGGTTGGTCGTTCCCTCCGAGTTATCAATCGTAAGGGCCAAGGTGAAGGCACCAACCGATGCTGAGCTGTCTAGGGACGAGTTACTTGCCATCAAGTGGATAGAGAGGGTAGACATGCAGGAGTACACGTCATTCTCCATGTTGATCCGTGTTGGGCTGATGGAGCCCCCAACTGATCTGTCCTTGCTTTTGTAAGTGTATGTCTTCTTGTTTCATTTCTTTGGCTTTGATTGACTTGGTTTTCTCTGGCAGATATGGCGATTGTGAACGAGGAGGAGAGAACAAGGCGCATGTAGGCTACCGCACAGAGGAGGGCGACAACTCAATAGCAGCATCGCCCTAAGGTCGCAAACCCTCAGCCACACAAGAGACTGAGGGCGGTTGAAGGAGATGTGGTGGACATCAGCTATAATGGGTCTCCACCATGGTCCGCACTGCGGAGAAGTCTTGAGGTCCCATCTCCAGGTCTAGCAGAGCCGATGCCTGAGGGGTATAGGTCGGGATGAAGTATTCGGGAAGAGGACACTCTGAAAATTGAGGGTGTGCTCGAGTAGCTGGCTAGGGGCATTCTACTACCCGACATCCATAGAGAGACTAGCGACTGCACAAGTAGGGTGCTGGAGAGCATAGCCATTAGGGAGTCTGTCGTGATAAGGCTCTTTGCATTGCCTTTTATGCTCTTCAGTGTGATTTTCCGTGCTCATTGACTTGTGCTTTCCTTTTATAGGTTGTTTGTGGGGTGACGACATTGGTTGACTAGATGCGTGCCCTCCGTTAGATGGTCGAGGTTCGAGAGGGCAAGTTCTCCCGTCTATAGATAGAGATGGCTAATCTGAAGCAAGCGACATCAGCCAAGGACGAAGAGTTGCAATGCTTGAAGAGCTGTGAGATCAACGGGGACCATGACAAGGCACAAAAGACAACCGAAGAGGTAGAGGCGAAACTGCTATGCATCAAGGAGGAGGCGGCTGCCATGTATAAGGAGTCCAAGGAGTTCTAGATTGCCCTCAACAATTTTGCTACGGACTCATGGAAGACCGACTTTGCTCGCTGCCAGAGGAGGGTCATGCATGAGCACCTTGAAATCACCACAACCATGGAGCAGTATGGTCCCTTTGATGCCAAGGCACCCGCACCTGAGTAATCTGCCCCAATGACAGCGCTGCCACCCCCAAGGAGGTGAATGCTAGAGATAGCAGTTGGCTTGCATTAATGCTCTTTCCTTCTTTTTTTTTGTACACATCTCGGTATGTCAAGCTTATAATCATTGTATCAGCTTCTTGAGTAATGGAACTTTAGTATTTTTGTCGATCACATTTGGTGTTATTTCTTCTTCTAAGTTGCTCCGCTTTGGAATTAGGTTGGTTGGTTGGGTCCATAGGCTGTGCTTCTATATTTGCTCTTGTGCTAGTCAAGGTTTTGGACTTGACGTTGTGGTTGGGGTCTTTGGCTCCATGGCCTCGATATCATGTTGGCCAAGGTCTTGGGCTTGACGGTAGATGGTCGGGGTCTTCAACTTCGTGGCCTTGGTCTCATGTTGGCCAAGGTATTGGGCTTGATGCTAAATGGTCAAAGTCTTTGACTTCATGGCCAAGATCTTGGGGTTGACACTAGATGGTCGGGGTCTTCAATTTTGTGGCCTTGGTCTCATATTGGTCGAGGTCTTGGGCTTACCGAGGTCTTTAGCTTCGTTGCTTCAGTCTTATACTGGCCGAGGTCTTCGGCCTAATTCTCGTTGATCGAGGTTGTTAGCTTTGTGGCCTCAATCTTACATCGGCCTAGGTCTTTGGCTCTGATTCTTGTCGGCCGATGTATTTGGCTTAGTAGCCTCGATCTTATGTTGGCCGGGGTGTTTCCAAGCTCTCAACGTTGTTGGGGAGCTCGGTGGCATCTGGTTTTCGAAAGCTTTTCACTCTTTGACTGGGCTAGTTGTGGCCCCCGATTAGCTCTGCTCTGACTGCGAATCGGGAAGGTGCATAGAGTTCAATGGTCGTCTTCTTTCCATTATGTGGTGGGGATGTCATTCCCGTGGTGTCGGGGGCTTCTTCTGGCCTCGATCATCTGTGGTCGGCCGGGTCTTTTGTGTAATGGTTGTCGGGCCTCAGTCGAGTCTTTGACCGCATTGCCACCATTGGTCAGCATAGAGTTCGGTCGGATTGTGTGCGGGCATTTGGTCATTTGTGCTTGAATAAAATTCTTTATTTATTGAGTTTGTATAGCTCGATCGCTGTTAGTGCTCAATGTCGACCATCGTCAATTCATATTAGTCCTAGCACTCCAACTCCTAGGAGTAGGTCTTTTGCGCCAAGTTTCCCACTTTTAGGGTTGTCCCGCCCGAGATGACAACAATGACCCAGAGCGGGGGAGCTCAAGATGGGGGCTTGTCAGTGCGGTGTAGCTCTTCTCTAGGTTTATGCTCTTTGATATCGATGAATCCATGGAGGTATCCACATCAGACGAGGTCTTCTAGGTGGTGGCGAAGGTCGTAGCAACTTTCAGTGTTGTGGTTGTGGTCTTGGTGGAAATTGCAATACATGTCTTGATTCCTCTTTTTTCCAGGGCTTTCATCTTTTCGGGCCACTTGATGAAGTTGCGGTCGCAGATCTACATCAATATATTGGCCCATGGAACATTCAAGGGAGTAAAGTTCCTGTACGTCGGTGGCAGGGTCCTTGATTTGCAGTCAGGTCAGCGGTCTTGTCTCTTGCTGTCTCTATCCTATCTATGCTCATCATGGTCTTTACACTTTCGATCATGTTGGTCATCTTCACTCCTTCGTAGTGCCTGGGCTTCCTTGGTCTTCATATACTTCTATACATGTTTCATGAACGTGGTTAGGTTGGGCATAGGATTCTTTTGCAAATAGAAGTTGAATATTGAGCAGCACAGCCTGCTCATGATGGCAGTTATGACCAATGACTAGTTTAGAGCTCAAACTTGAAGGGCCTCGGTGTTGAACCTTGCCATGTATTCCCTCAGGGTCTCTCCTTTGCTTTGACGCACTTGCATAAGGCTGGTCGAGGTCTTCTAGTGCCCTTGGACGGCGGTGAACTACGCCAAGAACTATGTCTCCGACTGCTCCCAAGAGGAAATGGGTCATGGCGGAAGGGAGGCATACCAGGTCCTGGYGACTCCGTGGATGGTTGCCGTGAAGGCTTTGCACATGAGACCCTCGGAGGAGCCGTGCAGCATCAATATCGCCTTGAACCCCCTCATTGTAATCGTTGGGGTCCAAGGCTCCATCATACTTCTCAAATTGAAGGGGTTGCCAACCGGCT
This sequence comes from Nelumbo nucifera, assembly GCF_000365185.1. Next base: position 7,217,517 of record NW_010729084.1, read on the forward strand.
AGGGGAAGCTCATCAACGATCTCCTGGACAAAGATGAGTTCTTTTACAGATTGGTTGTGGTATTGCTTTGAGTGTCGGGCCATCGGAGGAGTTGTACTTCCATCTGCTTGGCTATGTTCTAGTTCGGCCAACAGCTCACTTAGCTCTATGATTTTGGCATCTCTGTGGCTTGGACCATTTTTATGCACTTTTCCCCCTTTGGGATCGTGGGTCACTCGGACCGATCTAGATTCGACTATCAAGATCAACAACTACTAAAGATGTTGGCCGAGCCGTTCTTTCACTAGTACTTGAGCGATAGAGTGACGGGATCTATTGCGAACATTGTGCACGTGAGGCTGGGCTAGGGAGTCAGATCTTCTAGATGGTTGCGGTCATTCATGGTCGGATTGGGCTTTGTGCCTATTTGCATGGCACCTTTTGGGGTCCTTAATGCGAGGATTGGCTATAGTAGGCGCCTGCGTGGCAGGGCGAGTAACTTGGGGGGCATGTGCCGATTACCCAAGGCGGGTTGCTACGGAGTGAGCAGGATCCCCGAGATAAGGAACGGGCTCCAGAGAGGTTGGATGTGTTCTTAGGCATGGTTACTTTTAGTACACGGAGAGGGGTTTGGGAAATGACTTTTTATTTATTTCCCATAGACGGTGCTATTCTGATGCTGTTTGATATAAGGTGTCCCAAACCTAGGACAAAATTAGATAGTCCTACCAACTGGACAAGGGTGAGGTGGAAGGACGAAGCCGTGCACCGAGATCTACAACCATGAGAAAGGTCAAAGGCCCGAGGAGTTGTTCCTCGGGTAGGTACTCCAACTCTAAAGTCAATAAGATAGAAAAGGATGTGGCCAGGACAAGCATGTTGAAATAGCGTTGGTCCAAGCAAAAAAGATAATGCAAAGTGGTATCCAAATGGTAGTTCCCAAAAGTCCCTTACCTCAAGCGGGGAATACCTATTTATAGTTGAGCATCCATGTCCTAGGTGGATAGGGCTTCCAGGGTTGTCAAGATGAGGGTGTTCGTCGAGGTCTTCAAAAGGTTTCCTCTTCCTCGGTGGAATTCGCTTCCTTGTCTGTGCAGGACACTCCTTAGTCGTGCTCTTCCATTAAACATGGCGTCGACATGGCCTGAGAAGGGGGCGGCCATGGAGGTTGCCATGTGGCATCCTTGGCCATCTCAACCATCACCCGAACACAAAAAATCCACTATAGGAGCTTCTAATAATGGCTTTCCTTCTATAGCCTTTTTTTTTCTTACGTTCTTGTCTGCTTCCCTTTAGTCTTCTTCATACCTTTTTTTCTCAAAAGTAAAAAAAGAAAACAACAAAAAGGGAAAACCTAATAGATACCAGCCCTTGGATCTTAGTTATCTCCAATGGTTGAGATTTCAAGACATAACACAAAGTTACATTTATAAGATTTTTCAAAAATACCCTTGATGAAACCCCATAAACCCAACAGGATCAAATCCCACCTCCACCTAGGTTGGGGGATGGATTAACCTTTCAAAAAAAAAAAAAAAACAAATACTGCCTTGGACGTATTGGCGTGTATCAATACTTGAACCTTATCATATGACCTTATAACGGTGGGAATGGAATGGATCCAATAATCCATAACATAACAATGGTCTGAGCTTTGAAGACAGTCTTCAGAATTTAATCCCAATTTATCCCTCAATCAAGTTTATGCTTTCGACAACATTAATCCTCAATGGCTCCATATAATTCAAGTCTAGACCTTTCCTGTTATCGAATAATGTGTTATGTCCTCTGCCTTGTTTACGTAACAAATCTCTAGCGTGCAATGTGCACATACACACATATAGATTAGACCTGTTCATGGGCCGGGTAGCCCGACGGCCTGGCCCCTAGACGAGCTTGAACATGATTTGTAGCTTGTGGGCTCGACCTTGGGCCTAAAAGCCCAGGTCGATTATTTTTCAAGCCGGGCTTGGGATTTGTCAAAAAAGCCCAGCCTGACATTTTATAATTTCTAAACCCTACATCCCTAACCTGACTAACCCATTCCCAGTTTCCCTCTTTTCATCGATCTAATTTCTTAGTTCCCATTCTCAGAGGTGAACACAGGTACCACCACCACCAACGAACTAGGTCCTCTTTCTCTCTAGAGGTGACCATGTCCTCTCTCTTTCTCATTATCTTCATCTCTCTCTCTCTCTCTCTCTCTTGTTATCTTCCTCTCTTTCTCTCTCTCTGTTTTGATATATAAGAAAGTCCGTACAAATTTGAATCAATTTTTAGTTCTATTAGTCTTTGTTCTCTTAGTTTGTAATAGAGATTCATTAGTTTGTTCGAACAGATTTAAATCAAGTTTTAGTTCTATTAGTTTTTGTTCTATTAGTTATCAGTAATAGAGATTCATTACTTCATTACTTCATTTTAATTTCAACATCATCCTCGTGTAGTCTAGTCCACTCTCAACATCATGGTTTTGTTTTTTTACTCCAGTGTATAGGTAAATAGCATTGAAACTTATCGCATGTTGCATGGTACCTGTTGTTTAATTTTCTTAATTTTGTTTAGTTATATCCCTTCCATAGTGCTACTTATTTAGTTAATATTTCTTTTTAGTTTTATTTTCAATTTTGAATCCATTCATTTGGCTTGAGAATCCTTGTTACATTCGTAGGTATGTTGAGTTGTCCCGCATTTCTTGCTTAATTTCTGTGTTTAATCTCTTGCACATTTTCTTTAATTTTCTGTTTGATTTACATATAAGATTTTGTAGTCTATCTTGCGTCTTCTTCCTAGGTCAATTTTTAGTTTAGTTATTGCACTAATTTAATTTATAGTTTAATTATTTTTTGTTTGGCATGCATTAAATTTCTTTGCTTTTCTTACGCTTGGCATGTCTAGTTCCTTTGTTTGCATAATATTAGAAATTCTCATAGATATGTTGCCCCCCATCTATTTCTTAGTACCAAGCAAATGCATACGATGCATGGCTAGGGTTGAATACATAGAAAATTTTGGTTGGGCTAAGGATGACAAATTTGGGATGGTCTTGATTGAGGTATATTTTTTATGTATAGACGTTATGATGTAAGAACAAATAAAAATGAATAATAAGGGTTATTTGACTCTATTTTTCTTTTAATTTTTTATTTAATATATGCTTGTCTTATTGATAAAATTGGAATGTATTATGCAGGTTATTTCATATTTAATAATTGGCATATCAACGTCAAGTAAAAGTGTGGTTGCAGGAGTAGATATAATAGATGATGATTATCAAGAGTATGATCAGACTTCTAGTAAGAAAAGATTGACATCTAAGGTGTGGGAAGAAATGGAAAATATTAATTTGGAGAAGGCACGATGTAAGCATAGCAAAAATATCTTACAAGGTAAATCAAGGAAACTACTCACTTAAAGCGTCTTTTACAGCGTGCCCTAGATGTACAATTCAGGATATTAGACAGTACAAAGTAACTACTCAATCAAACACTGATGGGAATACTTCTTTTAAAAACAAGTCCCATAGGGCATTATCAGCTTTTCTTGTATACGGAAAACAACCTTTTACTACTGTTGAAAAACCTGCTTTTAGATTCTTTTTTTCAATCTATAAATCCTGAATTTAAAAATGTAAGTAGGCATACTACTAAAAGAGATATCATGTCTAGCTATGTGAAAGAGAGAGAGGTGTGAAAATTGATTTGTCTAATACACTTGGTCAAATTTTTTTAACTGCTCATTGGATTGACAACAATTGGAAGTTACAAAAAAAAATTATTCACTTTAAAGCTTTGGCACCTCCTTTTGATGGATTATCTTTAGTAGATGAGGTAGTCATGTGCTTAAGTTAATGGAGTATTAATTAGAAAATTTTTAGCATCACATTAGATAATGCTAGTTATATTGATGTGATGGCTAACTCTTTGAAATTGAGATCATCAATACATAAATCTTTGGTGTGTAGTGGTGATTTTTTTTTTCAAATGTTGTTATTGTAGCCATATTTTGAATCTTATTGTGAAAACTGGTTTGAACATTGTTGATGATGTTACTAAGATTCGTGATAGTGTAAAAAATATTAAGAAATCAATTGCTCAAAAGCATAATTTTTATGAACTTGTTGAAAAAAATTTTCACTTAAACACAATTAAAATATTGAGGTTAGACATGATTATAAGATGGAATTCAACTTATTTGATGCTTGAACATGCCATCTATTATAAGCAAATCTTACAACATTGGGGGCTAAGGGATAATACTTTCAAAATGTTTATGTTTTCAAAAGAAGAATGGGGAAAAGTGGATAAGCTTAAAAAATTCTTAAAGATTTTTATGATGTTACTTGCATGTTTTCTGCCACTAAGTACCCTATTTCAAACATTTATTTCAAGGGAGTGTAGATGATTCATAGGAATTTAATGGCAATGATTAAGGAATCTCATAATTTTATGACTGACATGATTAGAAATATGAAGGAGAAATTTGATTAATATTGAGCTAAATATAGTATGATTTTGTCTTGTATTGCTATGTTGGATCCTCGTTGCAAGATTAGATTAGTGGAGTATTGTTTTAATAAACTTTATGGTGATAATGCCAAGGAGCATGTTAATGTTATAATTAGAACTCTTCAAGATTTGTTCGGTGAATATAAAGAAAATTTTTCCTCGACCTCCTTTATTGGATCTTCTAGTCAAACTGACATGAGCGAGAGAAATGATGATGGTGATAGATTTAAGGATTATAAGAAATTTTTTAGTTCAAAAAGAAAGTCTCAAAATGAAAAAACTCAATTGGACCTTTACTTGGAGGAACAAAACCTTGATATCAAGGCAGATGTTGATGTTTTGGAGTATTGGAGTAAGGGTTCACTTAGGTATCCCGAGTTGGCATTAATGGCTCAAGATATTTTGGCTATTCCTATTTCCATAATTGCATCTGAATCTGCATTTAGCATTGGAAAGAAGGTGATCAATTCTTGGAAAAGTTCACTTAAATCTAAGACAGTTAAAGTTTTAGGTTTTCTTGAAAATTGGCTCCATGCTCAAGGCTTTGTATTAGGTTATTTTTTTATCTAATATTTATTAAAATATATGATTCCACACTTCATTGAATTAATTCTATTAGTTTTTTCAATTATATGCAGGGGATCAAGCTTGCTAGGGGCTCCTTCAGGATCTTCAAATTTGTTAGAAGATGATGAATGATCAAATAATAGTGATGATGATAATGAAGATGCTAAACTTGATAATATATTTTAGGTATTATAATAACATATCTTTGGGTTATTTGTTTGTCATTTGACATGATAACAAATTACATATGTGATATGGGCAATGAATTGTCTCTTATTTTCTTTTTTAGGATGGCTTGGAACTTGGAAGTTGGAATATTCAATACTGTTGGTGAATTCAAGAATGGATGGAGATGGCTAAAACCTGTTTTGTATGATATGGGCAATGAATTGGTCTTTTATTTTCTTTTTTAGGATGGCATGGAACTTGAGAGTTAGAATATTCCATCTTGTTGGTGAATTCAAGAATGGATGGAGAATATGTTTTGTGGATTTCGTTTGTCTTATTCAGTTTTTTTTTTTTTTTATGATTTTGGAGGAACATGAAGTTATATGGGTTTAAATTTAGTGTGTTATGCTATTTGTAGGAAGATGAAGCTATATAAATTTGTCTCATGTGTTTTATTTTCAGGTTTGCCTTGTTTTCCTTGTCTCAAGTGTTTTATTTTCATGTTTGCCCTAGTTGTATAGAAACAACCAAACAACAGGGAACATATTAAACAACCTTAAAGGTTGTTGATTGTAAGAAAAAATGGAATTAAAGTGGAATATGACACAGTTTCTTTGTTGGAATTAAAATGGATTATATTCATTTGAGCATATTTTACGATTTAAGAATGTGAAACAATTGCTTTGTAGGTGGTGATTGGTGAACGCGTGCTCTAAAACATAAAAGAAATCATAATGAAATCTTTAATAAAAGGGAAAAAACCAATCATTTTGTTAGGTCGGGCTCTGGGCCCAGGCCTAGGCTTCAGACTTTTTATGAGGGCCGGGCTCGGGCCCAAGCTTTGTAGGTGGTGATTGGTGATGATCTAATGGCATATTCAATATTAGCGGGCCCCATGTGATGTATAAGCATTGTAAAGCGAGACTACTACTATTAAACAATATTATATGGGGTCTTTGTAATTTACCCATTGCAAAAATTTTAGAAAATAGTTAAATTGGAATTAGTCATTATTAAATAATAGTTAAATTTTATAACTATAAAAATATAACAATTTCAATAAATGTATGACTATTAGTTATAATGATTGTAATTCCCCAATAAATTTCAATAATGACTATTAGTTAATAATGAAAAAATAATGGATGAAGAGTAATTTACCACAATTAATTATCAAAATTAATATTACAATTCCAAAATTACCAAAAGAAATTATCATTTTTGGTAAAAAAAATAGTTTACTATTTTTGGTAAAATATCAATTATAAGTTTTATTTTTTGTAAATTAATTTACAAAAATTATCAAAATTAATTATCCAATTTACAAAAAATAGTTTATAAAAATTATTTATGAAATTTAACACAATTAATTACCAAGTTTAATTTGGGGAATAAGTCAGGTGGGATGGGTTGGGTTTTAGCTCAACCTAGGCCCAACCCTAAAATTTGGGCTTAAAGCCCGAGCCTGAGGTCAAGCCCAAATTATCCAACCTAAGCCCAACCCGCACTAATATTTGATTCACTCGGGTTGGGCTCAAGTAATTCAATGTCAATCCAACCCATGCTAAAAGTTGATATACACTTATACCTATATGCATGCAAATACGTGTCTATATATGTATATAAACATGTATATAATTGTGTTGGGCTTGCTGGCATGGGTTAGGATAAGGTCAAGCTAGGTTTGGGCTACCTAAGGGCTAATCTTGAGCCCAACCTGAAAAAAAAAAAAAAATCAGAAGCCTGAGGTTTTTGATGACCAAAAATCCAAGCCTAGTCATGTAAAATCATAGGTTGGGTTGGTTCAGGATCAGGTTGGGCCTGCCCAAGTTGCACCCCTAAGTTTACTTAAATTCATTATTGGTAAATTAATTTTCAATAATTTATTCATTTTTATTAAATAAATAATTTTCCAAAATTAAATTACTTTTAATAATTATACTAAACTACCAATACTTTTATTAAATTAATTTTAATTATTTTATAATTTAAAAAATGAAATAAAAATAATTATTGATACTTTATGATAATTATCAATAAATACCGATTAGTAAATGAGAAAGCAACATTAAATTACAGTAATTATCAATAATTACTAATTGCTAGCATTTGTTTTAATTTATAGAAACATAAGAGCAAACAAATTATAGGCAAATCACCTAATGCCTAAGACTAAACGACTAGCAACTACTACTGTAGGTGAGCAGTCTAAGGCCATGTTTGGGAGTGCTTATGTTAAAAATAAGTGCTTAAAAACACGTGCTTATTTGAATAAGCACTTATTTGCATTTGGCACCCAACTTTTTCAAGTGCTTATTTTAAAAAATAAGCGCTTAATTTATTGGGTGTTTGGTGGTCTTTTTTGGCAATAAGCACTTGTGACTCTTTTGTCCTTCATTTTCTTTCAAATTTTCAAAATTTCCAATCCAAGGTGAATGAATAAAAGTACTTTGATTGAAGTACTTTTACAAAAGTGCTTTCATAAAAGTACTTTGATAAAAGCACTTCTGTAAAATACTTTTATAAAAGTGCTTTTAAAAAATCAGTTCCGTAAAAATTCTTTTATAAAAGTGTTTTCGTAAAAGTGTTTTTATAGAAGTACTTTCATAAAAGTACTTTTATAAGTGTTTTCATAAAAGTGATTTTATAAAAGTACTTTCATAAAAGTGATTTTATAAAAGTACTTTCTCATAAAAGTACTTTTGTAAAAGTGTTTTCGTAGAAGTACTTTTATAAAAGTATTTTCATAAAAATGCTTTTAAAAAGTACTTTCATAAAAGTCCTTTTGTAAAAGTGCTTTCATAAAAGTACTTTTATAAAAGTGCTTTCAAAAAGTGCTTTCATAAAAATATTTCCATAAAAGTATTTTCATAAAAGTGCTTTCGTAAAAGTATTTTCATAAAAGTGCTTTCGAAAAAGTATTTTCAGAAGTGCTTTCATAAAAATACTTTTATAAAAATGCTTTCATGTAAAAGCACTTTTATACAAAAGTACTTTCGTAAAATATATTACTTTTGTAAAAGTAATTTTCATAAAAATTACTTTTACAAAAGTGTCTTTGTAAAAGGGTTATAATTGGTATTCTAAAAATTCACTAGGGACAATTGTTGGAGAAAAAAATTGAACAAGTGTTTATTGTATGAGCACTTAAAAAAAAGTTGAAATTTTGGGCTTAAAAAATAGGCCCTTATTTTTAAAATAAGCACTTATTTCAGGCTTATTTTCCAAACACTAATAAGTGCTTAGTGGTATGGTCCCTACCCAAATAAGCACTTATTTTTAAGCACTCCCAAACATGGCCTAAATAACCTTGGAATCGGACTCACCATGATATTCATCGTCACCTTCGTTACTCTAATAGCCCAACTCTTTTATGTCCTTTAGAAGATTCCGAAAATAGAACTCCACTGGATTAATGGGGATCCTTTTACCAACTTTTCCAAGGAGTAGCACATTGTAGTCCAACTTCTTGACCCTTTGTAGGATGGAGTGTTGGGACCTGTTGACCTGTTGAAATGGCATGGAGTACTATATGAACCTCCGAGGTTTTTGATCCCAATCAAAGAAGAAAAAGAGGACTTGGAGTCCCAAAAATCATTGGCAGAATAGGAGCCAAAGAAGAGGACATATGGCCATCTCGAGGCAACCAAAGACAGAGAACCAAATCACATCAACTTTGATTTGAGAGAGATGCACCATTTCCTAAATTTCAATGCCTTGCACCTCACAGGCATCCTTCCTTCATGAGATGTAAAGGGAGTTGTCGAAGAATGATCTTTACAGGAAAACCAAGGAGGGCTCCATTTTTAAATAAACATTAGAAGTTTAACCTTCCAGACTTGAAAAAAGGTAGAATCAGAGCTGAAAACAACAGATTTGAGAACAATGCAAGATCAAAACAATGGATGAAACACGATCTGTCTGAACACATAAATCTAAAATCAGTCCAAGAAGAATGGATTCAATGCAAGACTGGAAGACGTATTAAGTGAGGACTAGAGGAGATCAGAAGTCACCATCTGTTATGCTAGGGCTGGAGTGTAAGATCTTGAGTTTCACCGGAGAAGAGAGCAAGTGGTTCCCTGTTTACCTCAACTAAAAATGGAAGCAAATGTTGTATCGATTTTCAAGAAGCAAAGTTTGGTCCGTTTCTCATTGCGAATCCCGATGAGTTTGTAAATTTCTCTTAGGCTGCATTTGTTTTTTACGTAAATGAGAACCATGATAAACTTTACACCCTGGTTTTAAACCAATCGATTCACTTTTCAATCGATGTACTTTTACATCTTAAAATCTTTACACTAAAAACAAATGCAACCTAATTTTGGACATATATTTACTGCATTACCAAACAATAGAAAACCTAAACCCGTGGCCATATATGCACCAGTTCGTGGTTTGTACTCATACCAAACACAACCTTAAGTCTTAATAATGGCATTGCCCCAAACGGTCGATAACCTGTTGGTTTTTTATACTGCAACCAAATCCCATAATTCTTGATTTTCAATACTTGCCCGTTGATTTTCAAAAACCTCATACATTTCCAAAACTAGCTCGTTGCTCTTCTTGACCTTCTTAGGCCATGTTTGGGAGTGCTTAAGTTAAAAATAAGTGTTTGTTGCATAAGTGCTTAAAAACAAGTGCTTATTCGAATAAGCACTTATTTGCATTTGGTACCCAACTTTTTCAAGTGTTTATTTTTTAAAATAAGCACTTATTTTATATTGGGCGTTTGATAGTCTTTTTCTCTAATAAGCACTTAAATAAGCATGTGTGACTATTTTGTCCATTTTTTTTCAATTTTTCAAAATGTACCCTTTGAAAGCACCTTTATTAAATTACTTTTATGAAAGCACTTTTGTAAAAGCATTTTTATGAAAACACTTGAAAGTACTTTTACGAAAGCACTTTTATAAAAGTATTTTACGAAAGCATGTTTAAGAAAGTACTTTTATAAAGTTCTTTCGTAAAGTGCCTTTATTAAAGTGCATTCGTAAAAAGTACTTTCATAAAAGTGCTTCCGTAAAATTACTTTCATAAAAGTGCTCTTGTAAAAGTATTCATAAAAGTACTTTCATAAAAGTGCTTTCGTAAAAGTATTTTCATAAAAGTGATTTCACAAAAGTGCTTTCATAAAAGTACTTTCTTAAAAGTGCTTTTGTAAAAGTTCTTTCATCAAAGTTCTTTTATAAAAGTACTTTTATAAAATTCAACTAGGGATAATTTTGAAAGAAAAAAATGAATAAGTGCTTATTTAATAAGAACTTAAAAAAAAAGTTGGAAATTTGGGCTTAAAAAATAAGTCCTTATTTTTAAAATAAGCACTTATTTCAGGCTTATTTCCCAAATACCAATAAGTGCTTGATGGCCCAAATAAGCACTTATTTTTAAGCACTCCCAAACATGGCCTTATGCTTCTTCAAGAAATACTAGAATTTCGATATAGCATGGACCTCATTGGTCACCTAGAGCTTCATACTGTAGATCTTAGGACTCTTATCTATTTCGGAGGAAGAGTCTGATAACGGAGACCTACATGATGTACATACTCGCGACACTTATCTAGTTCATGCAGATAATCATGCTGACTCTCCCAAGCCTTGACATCTCTACATGCCCAATGTACAGAAGAGTTGTAGATTACACAAAAAAACTGATGTGTCCTTATCATTACAATCTTTGTATCCTATCATGCTAAACACTATAAATAAAATTGAAAGCGCCTCTCAAAATTTTGGAAACTCAAGCACAACCTCAAAGTCTACTTCAAACTCAATGAGTTCGTCCTCCGTTGTTATCTCCAATATTTCCAATCTGGTACCAATTAAACTTGACGGTACCAACTATGTTTTATGGAAGTCACTGCTATAACCTATTCTTCGTGGCCATCGCCTAATGTCCATTGTAAATGGGCCCAACCCAGCTCCTAAAGAAACCAACCCGAATTTTGAGTCCTGGTACGAGCATCTCAAGTGATACTTTCCTAGATACAAGCCACTTTGTCAACGAATCCATTGTAATAGTAACCTGGGTCTCTTCACCTAAGGCAAGTGTCAAGATTCGCGTCAAATGGTGGAATGTAGCAATAAAAAAAAAGTGTGCAAATCAAGTTGAGGGGTAGAAATCCATTGTCAGAAATGATAAGAAGAATACATGTCTGATTTTAAAAATTAATCTCAACTTATCAAGACAGTCTGCAAATGGAAGAGTAAATAAGATTTTTAAGCCAAGTTTCTGTAATATTCAAAACAAGATGGTTTTACCCCTAAAACTCAATATCGATCTCTACAGAGTTTGAAACTGCTGGAATCAAGATGTTTGACTAATTCTGTCAGGGAGGATCTTGAGATGGGAAAGATCTCTATGATCAGTGTAATTTTAAGGCTGCACTACTAAGGGACTAGCAATGTTTAAGTTAGGAGTGTGATWACTCTGCATTTTGATGCCTTAAGGGCATCAATTCAGGGGTATTTTCGGCCTTAGAATAGTCAAGATGTGCCCTTTTCCTAGTTAAATGCAATGTTGTAGTCTCTAAGGGTCTCTGCGCAAATTCTGGGGAAAACTGGAAAGTTTTCATGGCTGAAATGCAGATTTTGGAAGGCTGGTGTGAAGTCTAGCTGAGAAAATGGATGTTTTTATGAAAAACTGAAAGCAGGAGGGCGCCTTCCATCTACTAAACCCAGTTTGGCGCTCCTCCTACTGTATTAGCATGCTCCCTACGCCTTAGCAAACCCTAGGGCGCCTTTTAACCCATTCTTTTCACTATTAACAAACCCTAGCCGCACCGAACTGCTAAATCCTCACGTTCCATCCCTTCTAATCTCGATCATCCATTCTAGGGCACTCTCTTTTTAGCATTCTAACCCTAGGAGCCACCTAATTTCTAATCTTCACCATTCAGCCTTTAGCCATTAAATCTCATCCTTACATAATATTGGGTGTCTTCTCCTATTCTTCTCAGCCATAGGATCACCCTACAACCATCATAACCCTTCATTCTAAACCCTAGGGCACTCATATTTTTGCTAAAATCCAGTTATCACCCCCCCCTTTCTCTCTAATTCCAGTTATATCCACCATTCTCTATTAAAAGGACCCAAGGGCCCTGGAGAAGGGGTTGGTCAATTCACACAGGTAAAAAGGAAGGCTGATCTTGAGAAGTTCAAGGGTAGAGGAAGAGGAGGATGCCCGGGCAAGAGGAGGGGTTCCTACATGTAGTTCGCCGACACCACTATTGCCACCTCTGGATTTGAATCCCAACAATATTTTCTTTAGTTTTAGAATTACTTTCTATTCTTTAATTTCTAGTTTAATTTTTCCTTCCTACAAATTTATTTTATTAGATTTAATTTGTGTTTTACTTCTTTTCTGCAGATTTGAAATTCGGCTAGGTAAGACGCACGGCCTAGCTCGAGAAGTTCAAGGGTGGAAGGAGTGATCCGGAAACAACTACCTCTGATCGGATTTTCAGACATTTTTTATTTTGTTTCTTTTATTTAGTTGTCTATGTTATTTATTTATTTTTATGCACTTGTAATTCTCAGTACTGTTCGAATTTGATTTTAATGAATTCCGTTTTTTAATTAATTAATTTTTTATTTCGACAACTCCCACTTGTGTTCTCTTCTCCCAGATCTAAGTACGTAATTATTTTTCCCATGCTTCCCTGTGGATACGACCCTTTCTCACCATTTACTACGTTTATAGTTGTTGTGAGAAACAAAAAAATTATAAATGTTTAAACTGGTGTTCTAGACTGATTAACGACGCGCTTCCGCCAATACCACCCATTAAGTCACACTGTTCACTTTACCCTTTAAATGTTGGCTAGTTTGGCTCTCTTTGTATGGCATGGGAMCCTAGCATTGATCTACACATCAACCACATGGGTTCGGCCTACCCTTTATTACAAGGCCTGGCCRAATTCACTGCAAAACACAGAGAACCCCTGAGTCCATCAGTATGGGCTCTTAATGGGCCCAACATTTACACTAAATGGTCAATTGGTCCAGCCACCTTATTAAGGCCTAAGGACTGTGGGCAGATGCAAGATTAGCCCATCAGGTATAACCCTCAATGGTCTTACACTTAACATCTCAACCCACAATGATCAAACGCTGCCCGACAAGAGAGGACCTCTCCCTCGACTGCAAGGTATAGTGTTGCACTCCCTACTCACATGGATCCTGGGAATTTAAAACCTTTTGTAAATATTTTGTGAAACCATAATATATATGTATATCTCTATATAAATATATTTTGCAAAACAAATCTCAACAAATTGAAATCAACTGCCGGCAGTTTAGGTTTCCATCAGAGAGAGTGCATTCCCCGATCATTCACTTTGTCTAACAAATGAGCTAATCCTGTCACTATGATGACCCACTCAGGTGAATTCTCGGACTGCCCCAACATACCCATGTTTTGACCTGGTTAAGGATCTTACTGATGGGCATATCAAAGAGAGCCCWATCTGACACCTAGTGCAGTACCATAATCGAGTCTAGGGGTCAGGTGTAACATTCTAGTTTTGCCCATCTGTCTCCAAGGTCCAGGGCAATACTGAAATTTGGTCTGATTTAGGGTTTCAAGAAAACCCACACTGCATGTGCTTTGGGTCTTACCCTGGGATAATCCTATTATCCTCTTTGATCAATCTCTATAAAGTCGAAGTCCCAAGATGTAGGAAGCTTCTCCAAGATCTTTCATGGAGAATTGTTGTGAAAGCCATACTTTCACCGTAGTTAACATTCCTATGTCATTCCCAATGAATAGAATGTTATCTACATACAGAACCAGGAACGTAACCTTATCTCCCACTGTCTTCCTGTAAACACAAGGTTCATCCGAATTCTGTTCAAAGTTAATTTGTCTAACAGTAGAGTCAAACCAGATGTTCTAGTTCCTAGAAGCTTGTTAAGTCCATATATGGATCAATTGAATTTGCACACCATGTGTTCCTGACCTGCAGCTATGAAACCTTGCAGTTGTTGCAAATAGATATCTTCAGTAAGATCTCCATTCAAGAACGCGGTTTTGACATCCATTTGCCAAATCTCGTAATCATGGTATGTTGCTACAGATAGCAAGATCTTAATAGACATAAGCATGGCCACTAGTGGAAGGGTTTTCTCATAATTGATTCCTTCGTTCTRTGTGTACCTTTTCACTACAAGACGAGCTTTATATGTCTCAACATTACCATTTAGAACCTTCTTCCTCTTGTAAATCCACTTGCAACCAATTGCTTTCACCCCAGGGGCGGATCAACAAGAGTCTAGACCTTGTTGGTCTCCATCGAGTCCATCTCAGCTTTCATGGTGTCTACCCACTTCAAGGAATCTATATCCAGCATAGCTTCCGAATAAGTCACGGAATCTTCCTCACTGGCCGTGGCTTCCACCAACTAACTTTCTTGGTTATAGCCGTAACAAACTGGAGGCCTGGATACCCGGATAGACCTTCTAGATTGTTTATTATCTAAAGCTTGTGGGACATCTCCTACTACCCCTGGGCTCTCCTCATCAAGAACAACTTCCTGATAAAGATTGTCCAAGAGGTAATCTTCCTCTAAGAAGTAGGCACTTTGATTGCAAAACACCTTTTGCTCTTTTGGATCATACAATAAGTAACCTATAGAGCTTTTGGGGTAACCTACAAATAAGCAATGGCTGGTTTTGGGTTCTAATTTGTTAGCACTTATTATTTTAACATGTACCAGACACCCCCAAATCTTCAAGTGTCTTATACTTGGTTTCTTATCGATCCATAGCTCATATGGAGTCTTAGGAACGGATTTGATTAGAACCCGATTCAGCATGAAAATCACAGTCTCTAATGCGAAACCCTAAAAAGATATAGGCAACTCTGAGTGGACCAGAAGTGAACGAACCATATCCAATAGAGTTCAATTTCTCCTCTCTGATGCACCGTTTAATTGTGTTGTAAGAGAAACTAGTTGTGATACAATCCCATTATCCTTCAAGTAGTCATTGAATTCGTCGGAGAGATATTCACCTCTTCGATTTGATCAAAGGGCCTTAATTTGTCTCCCCAACTGTTTCACGACCTCTTGTCTGAACTCCTTGAACTTTTCAAAAGATTCAGACTTGTGTCTCGTTAGGTACACATAACCATACCGAGAAAAGTCATCGGCAAATATAAAATAAATGTGTTGGTTGCGTGTCCTAACATTCATGTGACCACATACATCAGTATGTATAAGGTTAAGCGTGCATGTATATCTTTTAGGCTTACCTATAAATGGTCATTTTGTCATCTTCCCTTGAAGGTAAGGCTTACAGGTTGGGAGATCTTCTATAGTTAGAAAATCCAAAGAACCATCATTTACCAACCTTGTGATACAATCTATATTAATGTGGCCAAGTTGGTAATGCCATAGGCACGTGGGATTAATTGTATCATGAGTTCTCTTCTTGGGGATTTGTTTTGGCGTAGTTTCGGTTAAGTTTGTTTCTAGAGAAGGATGGACAACATAGAGACCATTCTCAAGTTCTCCGTGTGCGAGGAATTTGTTATTCTGTTTAATAATAATCACATTACTGAACAAAATAGAATAACCATCCATGCACAATTTTGAAACTGAAATCAACTTTCTTCTAAGTGTACGTACATAAAGACAATCTTTAACTACAATAATTCCTTCTCTGAATACTAACTTTGCAGTTCCTATGGTTGTCGGTGCAACTGTTGCAGAAGTCCCCGAGTAGAGCGTAACTTCTCCATCACTCAGACTTCCGCTTGTCTTGAACCCCTGCAATGTGTTACATGTATGAGTAGAAGCTCCGAAATCAATACACAAGGAAGCAGAAGTGACCAACAAATTGGTCTATTTGACAAAAGATTCGAAATTACTTTGCTTCTTAATCTCCAGATACTGAGGACAATTCCTCTTCCAATGGTCGGTCAACTTGCAAAAGTGATAGGCATCCGATGTCTTATCTTTCTTTTTCCTTTTAGGCTTGCTAACCTTTTTTTGAAACTTTTTCTTTGCCCTCCTCTTTTTGTTACCCGAGTTTCCACCTTCAACAAGCATCGCTATCGGTTTGTCCTTCTTAATCAGTTTTTCAGCCCTTTGTAACATATTGCTGAGTTCCTAAAGGCTAACATTTAGTTTATTCATGTTACAGTTCATAATAAACTGATTGAAGGAGGGAGGCAAGGAATTTAGGATGGCATCAACTTTGGTGACATGATCAAGCCCTGACCCGAGAGCCTCTAGTTCATTGATGTAGCCCATCATCTTTAGACAATGGTCATGAACCATTTCGCTCTCAGTCATTTTAGCGGTCATAAACAGCTTTAGGACTTTCTGTCGAGTATAACGATTCTGCTCTTCATACATCGTCCTCAGAAGCCCTTGGACACTTCAATCTGGTTGAATTGTCTCTGCATCGGATTGTCAAGGGAGGCTATGATGAAGCACTGAGAGTTCTTCTCTTCTCATTCTTGATTTTCCTTCCTACGGGCCTCAAAAGCCCTTTCACCCGAACGATCTGGAGCAGGGGTTTTAGCAACCTTGTCCAATTTCTTAGATGTTAATACCAGCATAAGGTTACGGAACCAGTAAGCAAAGTTTGGGCCCTTAAGCTTATTGTCATCCAACAATTTGGTGAACTGTCCATTTTCCATTTCTGATAAAGGCAAAGCAGATTATTAGTTCACAACCTAAATTGATTCATGTTAACTTCACAGAAATGGCTTTTAATCTATGTTCCATTTCCATTTATTTATCTCTGGGATTTCCCTCCCATCTTAATGATAGACACTGCAGAGTATGCCTCTGCAAATGTGGGAAATCACATAGAGTGCATGAATCCAATTGTTTCAGCTGCATAACCCCACCACCTTCTGTGAAGAATCATATCCACTCATCTATGAGCTTTCCCTTTGGCCTCAGCCAGACAAGGTTCATTGCCATTTTAGGTTAAACCTTTTTGTCTAGTAAGTGCTTACCCATCATATTCTTGAACRCCAAGGTACCGTGAGAGAGTCTTACATTTTAGGATAGGCCCCTCCCACATCGGTCTATGACGCCCCTATCATCTTATGAAACAATCCAACAGACTCACCAGCAAATGGATAGCCTAATTATGTGGTGCATCTCCTCGTTACTGATAAGTCCATCTTCATGCTAATGATGGAAGGCCTTTAGAGAGTTCATCATATAATTCTCCCTATCACATGTACTTATATTTTGCGGGAGGGAACAAGTAATTACGCTCTAGTTCTTATTTAGGTCAAACCAAAGTGGCTCCCACTGATTTTCTCAAAGTCAAATTTAGATGGGCCCTAAACGGGCTAGGGTTCCACACGATTCCTTTTGGGGAGGAAGCTGAAGTGGGGCCCATCAAGAAGGGAGATCATCCAATGATCTTAAGGACACTGTGCCAATGATGTCATTCATCCATGGTGTGCGAAAGAGCCACTATCGAATGAACATGGGCCAAATGCTTATGGCCCATGTACGTAGCACACCACACATCATACATCACATGCATGAAACAATCACATAATTGATCCAATCAATTAAATCATCTGTAAAACCCTAAATTAATTAGGTTAAATCAGTATAAGCCCATTAAAGCCTATAGCATTATCATATAACATTATTTAGGTATATGGGTTGAACTGCAAAAAGCAGTTCGGCCCATATAGCATTTATGCTAAATTAGGGCTGATGGAGTTTTAACTTAATAAAATTGGGTTTTACAAGGTGGGCCGAATTGCATCTTGCATTGGGCCATCAAACCCCTAGCCCATAATCAAATTTTAGGGCTGAGAACAATCCCTATTGAACAACAGATTTGGTCTAACCAGTTTGGTCCAATCTGAGTCAAACCGGCCTAGGGTTTGGTGTTTATTGCAAGATCCAATTCAAGAATATGATCTACAAACCAGCAAGAAACAAATTAATTGTAGAAAGCATAATTGATTTCTACAAATCCCAGATAGCATATCTTGTATCTACAAAAAGTCTTCTTCTCCTCCACACGCTTCAGCAAATCTTCGGATGTAAAAAAATAGGAAAACCTAATTTTTTCTATTATTACATTAGATCAAATCATATACATTTTGTCTAAAAATAAAAAGAATTATTTATAGAACAAATCGAATAGAATAAAATAAATAGGGTGTGCAACACTTGGTGCCAAAAAGATTTTTGATCTCCACCACACATGCAGCCCAAAATTCAAGAAACAACCACAGAACAATTCCACAGATATAATAGAATAATAAAGAATTTATCTTTCAGATCATACACCCAAAACTGGGAACCAATTCCCAATAAAAAAACTGCAAATTGCACAAATCCAGATCTGGTCTAAATTTGGTTCAAGACTTGAACCTAGCTCTTATACCACTGAAGGGATGGRAGATCCATCATATGGATGGCCGAACCATGCAAGGTGGTTGGGTGAAATTTCAAAAATTTCTTTCTCCCATCCGGGAATCCTATTCCTTGATTTAGAAAAACTGCATTTTTCAATGTTCATTCTTAAAACAAACTGGACCAAATCTGAAACCAAGATTAGGGAGAGGAGTACCTGAAATAGAATCCACGCAAAAAGCTCCACCCAACATAGGTGTTCACGCCCAAAGAGGTTACCAAATCCACCTCCACTGAAGATGACATAGCGAATGTTGAGGTAGGATCAACAAGAAGGGTTCTTCAGCAAAAATTTTGTAGGGTTGTGTGAGCATGACTTCAGATTGTTTCTTCACCAAGAAACAATATCAAGAACAGTTCTTGATCACTCCAAGAAGTGGAGATCAAACTAGGAAGGGTGGCAAGAGTAGAGGGAGAACATGATTACAGAAAGATGTGTTCATTCTGTAGAATCCGCCCCTTATTTATAACCTTCTCTAGATTAGCTTCCTAATCCAATTAGGAATGAGTTTCATGATCCAAATCTAATATTTGGATCTAGACTCTCAAGTGGATAAGACTTATCTTATCCAATTGTTAATCTTAATCAGATCATAAACCCAAATTTGCCCATTTAATTAAAACACTTAAGCCCAGTTCGAAATGGGCCTTAAGCCCATTAAGTCACATTGCTCACTTTACCCTTTAAGTGCTGGCTAGTTTGGCTCTCTTTGTATGGTGTGGGACCCTAGCATTGATCTACACATCAACCACATGGGTTCAGCCCAGCCTTTGTTACAAGGCTTGGCCGAATTCACTACAGAACACAGTAAACCCCTGAGTCCATCAGTATAGGCTCTTAGTGGGCCCAACATTTATACTAAACGGTCCTTAGGTCCAGCCACCTTATTAAGGCCCAAGGACTGTGGGCAGATGCAATATTAGCCCATCAAGTATAACCATCAATGATCTTACACTTAACCTCTCAGCCCATAATGATCAAACACTGTCCGACAAGAGAAGGCCTATCCTTCGGCTACAAGGTACAGTGTTGCACTCTCTGCTTGCATGGATCCCAAAAATTGAAACATTTTGTAAACATTTTGTGAAACCATAATATATATGTGATGTTGTTCTATCCGAGGTGGTGCACGAATTGAGGAGTGCAACTAGATAGTCCTTGCTAGCAGGGCGGGGCCGAGCTACAAGGATGAAGTTGCGCTTCATGACCTGTGATCAAGAAAGGAGAAGTCTGAGGCCCGAGGTGGRGATCGGCCTGTTGATCGTTCGGGCTGGTTCTTGGGCATCTTGATCACTTTCTTGATTGCGCAGTGAGGAATGAAGGATTTTCGAGAAAGGCTTTTTGTATGTTTCCCACAGACAACACCAATCTGATGTTGTTCAATCCGAGGTGGTGCACGAATTGAGGAGAGCAACCAGATAGCCCTTTCTGGCAGGGCGGGGCCAAGCTACAAGGACGAGGTTGCGCTTCAAGACCTATGATCAAGAAAGGAGAAGTTAGAGGCCCAAGGAGTTATCCCCAGTAAGTACTTCGATGCTCAAGTCAGTAAGAGGTGATGGATGGTCGAGCCGATCTATAAGGATACTGGTCCGAGCTAAGTAGCAGTATGGGTGTCAGAAGTTGGATCCCTTACCTTGAGCAAGGAGTAACTTTTTATAGCCGAAGATCCATGTCCTGGTCAGATTGGGCTTTTTGGGTTGTCGGGATGAGGTTAGCCGTCGAGGTATTCGGGATAGGGTCCCATTCCCCAACGGAGTCGTCTTCCTTACTCCTCTTTATTCGTACTTATGTTCATCTGTGTGACGTGTAGTTGACGTGGCTGAAAGGATAAGATGGGGGACACAATAGTAGCGTCGCTTGGTCGAGCTATGCCGACGTGGCCAAGTTAGGCAGACATGGTCGGGCAATGACTGGGTGGCCACGTGTCTCTCAGGACTAGCTCATCCATGACCCGAACACCATATATCTCTATATAAATATATTTTGCAAAACAAATCTCAATAATTTGAAATCAACTGCCGGCAGTTTAGGTTTCCATCAGAGATGGTGCATTCTCTGATCGTTCACTTTGTTCAACAAAGGGGCTGATCCTGTCATTATGATCACCCACTCAGGTGAATTCTCGGACTGCCCCAACATACCCAGGTTTTGACCCGGTTAAGGATCTCACTAATTGGCATATCAAAGACAGCCCAATCCAACACCTAGTGCAATACCATAATCGAGTGTAGGGGTCAAGTGTAACATTTTAGTTTTGCCCATCTATCTCTAAGGTCTAGGGTAATATTGGAATTTGGTCTGGTTTAGGGTTTCAAGAAAACCCACTGCATGTGCTTTAGGTCTTACCCCAGCAGTTGAGACAAGCCACCCCAACCTTCTTGGCAGCACATTAATGTAAGCCTTGGCAGGATAAATCTCCCTAGATTTATCCAACGGTTGTGAAGATTCTAAACTAACACGAGTCTCATAAGTGTTCAGTTTAAGGGTATTACACAGAAATACACCAAAATAACATGAATCAATTATGCGCATTATTCATTTACAATAAGTCAATAAGTACATCAATYTGATTGGAGCTAAGGGCATAACTATCTAACACCTCTACCCTCAGCCCTCCTCACTGCCCATGTGGTGGAGCCCACTTGCTTTTCTCAAGCCCACAAACACCATGAATGGCGTGAGGCCATGGATCGCAAGTTTCACTCACTCTAAGAACAAGGTACTTGGACACTTGTTTTAGTCCAACCATACATGAACATTGTAGACTGTAAATGGGTTTATTGTGTGAAGCATAATCCCGACAAGTCTGTCAACAAATTTAAGACCTGCCTTATTGCCAATGGCTTTCTTCAACAACCTAGTGCGGATTTCATCAAAACATTCAGCTCGGTGGTCAAGTACACCACCAGTAGAGTTGTTTCATCTCTTACTGTCTCCAACAATTGGCCACTTCATCAATTAGATGCTAAATGTGCCTTCCTACATGGTGACCTTCACAAAGAGGTTTATATGGAACAACCACTAGGTTACATTGATCCTACCCGTCCCTCCCATCATCCTATGTGTACAAAATGCTCAAATCTATTTATGGATTTCGTCGAGTGCCATGTGCATGGTATGAGAAGTTCAGCTTTACACTTACAAACTTTGGCTTTTTAATCTCTACTTTGGATCCATCACTGTTCATTTATAATCATGTCCATATTACCAAATATTTGGTGCTCCACATTGATGACATAATTATTACAGGGAATAATTTTTCCTTTATCTCTTCATTAGTAGCAACCCTTGGCAACTACTTTAAAATGAAGGATTTAAGCTCCTTATCCTACTTTCTTGGACTTAAGGTCCACCGCACCATATAAGGTGTCCCTCTTACTTACCACACTTTCCACACGATCAAACTCCATCACATGAAATAAAACCTTTGAACAACCAATTACAATAAATTCCAGCCCTAAATTCCTAGATTTTATTGTTCATCCAATAGAGATTCTGTTTCAACGCACCTAGCACTACAACACTTCTCGATCCTAAAACCTATGATCCGCATGACTCTAAGAAGATCAAACCATCTTAACAGCCTCATAATTCAATTCAATGCCACTCTACCACGTTTCAACCTTAAATCCCCTCATTTACCCATCCATCAAGCCAAGATTTCATTCTGAGCCCCCCCCCCATTAGTTGAAACATCCATGATTCATATTCCCTTGATTCCAACACCTCTACAACCATCAGACACTCCCACTAGACCCTAAATATCCCAAAATATCCACTACCCAAATTTCAAAGCGAAAATATCATTTTTTCCATTTGTATGCCAGAATTCCAAATCGACCATTCTCGTTGTTTATTACTCTCAAAGTCATAGATCTCCATTACATCACCACTCCTAAGACACTCAAACTTTCCCAAAACCTTCATCAAACACCTGATTGACTACCCACCAAAATTTTAGACACAAAAATACTAATTTTACCCCTAATCTAGAAAGATTCCAAATTGATCACTTCTGTCACCCATTACCCACAAAATCTTAGATCTCAATCACAACACCACCCCTAAGACACCCAAACCTTACTAAACCTTAGATCTAAAAATATTCATTTTATCCCTTGTACACAAAGATTCCAAAGTAACCATTTTCATTGTTCGCTCTTCTCAAAACCTTATATCTCTATCTTGACACTTTTCTTTACACCCCCAAACCCTACCATAACCTTCATCTACTTCTTAATCAACCATCCACCCAATTTTACCCCTCAATATACCCATTTTACCCTTCATCAAAGAATATTATGAACTGACCATCCTTATTAGCCCGTCCTTGTCCTATTTCAAAATCTTAATCGCGACACACTATTTGAGACCACTAAATCTCACCAAAACCTCCATCAACCTCTTGATCAACCATCCACCCAGTTTTAAACATTAAAATACCCATTTTGCCCTTCATTTGAAAATATTCCAAATCAACCATTCTCGTTGACCGCTACTCTCCAAATTCAAGATTTTTGTCATCATGCATCATCCAACACCTCCAAACCCCATCAAAATTTCTTGTCATAAATCCATCAAATTTTAAACACTAAAACAACCATTTTACCCTTCTCTTAATTAACTCTAAAGGGACTACCCACATCGTTCATACTCTTCAAATTCGAGATATTTGTTGTCACACATCTTACAATACCGCTAAACCCAATCAAAACCTCTCGATCGACAATCCATCAAATCTTTGACCCCAAAATGACCTTTTTATTCTTCACTTAAAAGGATTCCAAATAGACCATCCCCCGTCGCCCGATACTCTCCAAATTCAAGATATTTGTTGTCATGCATCATCCAACACCTCCAAACCCCATCAAAACCTCCTGATCGAAAACCCAACAAACTTTAAACCCTAAAATAACCATTTTACCCCGTATTTATACAGATTCCAAGTCGAGGGCTCTCATTGGCCATAATTATCCAAATTCAAGATCAACATCATGGTATGCCCTCTAATACATCTAGAACCGACTATCACCTTCCTAGACATCTCGATCAACCATCCCCCTTTTTTAGACCCAAAATGACCATTTTACCCCTATTTCAAGACACATCTCGATCTAGCTTTCATTGCTCGATATACTCTGAATCATGATTTCACACTCTAACACACCTCTTGAGGCTATCAACCCCCATCATTAGCTTTTTTTGGACGCCCTAGAACCCCTATGGAAAATTTTGTTGCAAAATTCCCCATTTTAATCCTTTATCTATGAGGATTCCAATTTGTGTATTCTCATTGGTTAAGACAAACCCTAYCGTCTTGAGGTTTAATCCTAACCATTGAATCATGCACATCACACCCCTTAGACTTACCCTTTCATTGCAACCCCCCCTGCCTTCACTTTTTCAATTAGGTTCATGCACGTTTTTTTGGAAATCACCAAAGACCTCCATCAACCCTAAAAGCATTCATAGCTCTATCTTTAAACCCACACACATTCTCTACCCTAGGATCGACCCATTCTCACATTAGCACCCCCCAAAATGCTAAATGTCAAAACCTAAGCCGCCCCCTCTAGTTTTGCCTCCTCTAATTTCGAATTTTGAAATTGAAATTTAAAGTTCCCTCTTTCTAGACATTAAATGAGGGGGGACAAAAGAAATTGATTTAGGGAGGGCTATCTAGGGGCATTGAATTCACTAGATTAGGATCAAATGATCCTAGCCCTCCATCCTTTTGAGAACACACCAACATTCCTAGAAACCCTAATCTTTTCCATTCTTTCTCAACCAAAATAAGCCCTAACCTTCTTCAATTCGGTCCAAACCTAACTGATGTAGCGCAATCCAGTCGGTCCTATCTACCAACGACCTTGCCTCTGACTGGAGCAACAGGTGCCTGAAACGGAGAAGAAGGCGAGGAGTCTCCGGGGAGGAACCCGGTGAGAGTGCTCCGAAGCTCAGGTTAGTATTTCCTCAAAGGCAAGATCAAAATCAGATAGCGCAAAGTTATCACCTACCTCTATTCTCGGGGGGAAGAGGGCCTTTTATAACCACTTCGCGCACTCACACCCAAGATCCTGTCAGGTCGGGTATCATTACCTCTGCACTTCTACCAGTTCGGGTGTCGTCACCTTTGTCGGAGCAGGCAACCGCCACTGCTCTCTTTGTCGGAGCCGTCTCTGTAACTGGAGGTGACGATGGCAGGTGGTCGTTGAAGTGTGGCTATCAAGCGTCAGATCCCAAGTCAGTCTGGTGCGCTACCTCAGGATACGGGCTCTAGTGTCAGGTACGGTTGTTCAGTTCGGTGGCCAGGAGATAGTGTCGGAGTGGTGCGCGAGGTAAAGTCTTGAGTTCGGATAGAAGTGTGGCCCGAACTACCCTGGGGTGGGCCAGTTCGGGTTGTGGCCCTTTGTGCTCTTTGCAAGGTTTGGGGCCAAGGGGAGAGTTCGGGCTTCTTTTGGGGAGCTCGGGTCACAGGTCCCTCTTGGGGAGCTCGGGGTTCCTCTTCTTGGAGCTCGCGCCTTGGGCACTGCCGTGCCGAGCTGTCGTTCTTGCCAGGTCACCCTTAGCTGCTTCCACGTGTCGGGTGGTCAAGAGGTCAGGTCAAATTTACCTCCATCAATTGCCCCCCACTCCTCGTGCTAAGGGTCTTTGTGTTAGTGCGGGGGAGTTCGCAAGGTGACGGGTGGATTTGACCCGTTCTTTCAAACCGTCTGACTGACGGAGTAAAGTGCGCGGACGTCAGGAGTTTCCTCAAGGGCCAAAAACTTAAAAAAAATGCGCCAGTCCGCCTTTCAATGGAGGCGCGACGATGGGAGTTTAAAATTCAAAAAAACCCGTCGTTGCAACCTTCAATGCTGGGAGACGTAGGAGACGTGGCGGCAGGCATTATTTAAATTCAAAAAAATGTGCCACTGCCGCTTTTAATGCTGGGAGACCTTCAATTTCCAAAGACGTGCAGCCAGTCACGTCTCGGTCTTAGGAGGCGTGCGGTCAGCCTAGTCGCGAGCTGTTGGATTTTGGTCACTGTGGGTATAAATAGTGGGGGACCCCCAGTCGTTTTCTTCTGCCATTCTCCTGCGTTTGCTTCTTGAGCTCGCGTCCAGATTTTTAGCTCGCGTCAACCTTCCGTAGTCCGTTTATCTTTTTCCGGGTGAGTCTATTTTTCTTTTTGGTTTTCCTTTCCTCGCCATGTCTAGCTCGAACAGCTCAGACAACTTCTCGAGGGGGTCATACGCAGGTTCCTCGAACTGAGCTGCGGCCCCCGACAACCTTAGTGAGTTCAAGGCAGAACCCAAAGTAGAGCTCGAGGAAGAGCTCGAGGAAGGGTTAGAACCCGTAGGCCGAGTTGCCTTTAGTAGTTTGGCGTCCTCCTTCCGTCGAGGTCGGACGTTGGACAAGTTCGGGCCTCCAACCATGACGCCCGAGGGGCTACACTCCCTTATCGCCCAGTTCAACTTGCCTAGAGAGTATACTTATTCTATACCCTCGAGTGATTTCCCTTGGGAACACGGTCTGGATGTGATCGTGGTATTTCGGGAGCAGCTCGTCGCCGGGCTGCGCCTACCTTTCCACCCCTTTATCGTCGAGGTCATGAACCACTTCGGCGTTACCATCGGTCAGCTTCACCTGAATTCTATCTGTAACTTGGTTGGGACCATCTCCCTCTTTTGCGCACACATTGTGCCCTTAGACCAAGAGATCTTCTCTTCTATCCTTATGCTTAAGAAGCAAGCGGGTCCCCTTCTCGAGCGTAGGCGGGTATACTACCTATCTCCTCACCTGGGGTTCAATCTTTTACACGACCTTCCTAACAAGGTCCCGGCGTGGAAACGGGACTACTTCGTGGCACGAAGTGTATCGGGGTGGCCGTTTCAAACTGGGTGGGGATTGGCTGCCCCTGACCCCGGTGTTACGCTAGATAGGGAGACGGCGAAGGGCCTCTAGGAGTGGGCCCGGCTCGGGCTAAAATGCCACCACTATTTAACGGAGAACAAGCTCATCCAGGCCGCCCTGAGTTCAGGTAGGTTCCTCGCTCAGCGGCTTGCCTTTGTTTTTTTTTTTTATGCCAAGCTCTCTCTTGCTTTTTGCAGGTGCGATGGACTCAGAAAAGACTCGCGGTGGGAACCTTTTTCACACCCAGGGAGCCCGAGGTGGCCCCCCCATACGCCGAGGCTGCATATACAGGGGCACCTTACACCGAGGCAGCTTATACCCGGGCTGGGCCTTCAGTCTCGGGAGGCCGAGGCGAGCTCAGGAGCGTTTTGTCGCCAAACCAAGCTCTCCGAAAAAGTAAGGAGGCCTGTTACCCTGAGGAGGTCGCGGCGTGGGCCGAGCTTCCTTGAACCATGTGGCCGGGCGTGCTGCTTCTTATGCTATAGTGGTAAGTTAGTGACTTCTTGTTGGGCTCCTTGTCGTTACCCTTTTCGTTGCTACTTTTTTAACATTCTCGTTATTTTTCCTTTTTGTAGGTGAACTCCTCCATCCATGCCTTAGCGGCCCAAGTGGAAAGGAGCTCGAGATGGGCGCGAGCTGCCGAAGAGGCTTCCCGAGCTGCCGAAGCGGCTTCTCGCGTTGCATAGGTCAGGCTGGCGAGTTCTCAGAGAGACACTGAGGCCATGGGAGTGGTGGTGAAGCACATGGAGGACCTGAGGCTGTACTTGCAGCATCAGATCGAATACCTTCAGGAGGATATTAGGGAGAGGACTGAGATCTTTTCTCAGGGCATCGAGGATGCCAAGAAGAAGGTCGTCGATGACTATATTGCCTCGCCGCGCTTTGATGACCTGATGGTGGGCTTGTACAGAAGGGGCTTTAAACTGAGCCAGTGGATGATCCAGAATACGTACCCCGAGCTTGATATTAGCGCCATAACCACTTCGCGCATTACTCAGGAGATGGCCAACGCTACTGACGGTGAACCAGATTCTGAGGACGAGGCAGGACCTTCGGGTATCGTTGAAGTGCCTTCCGATGGTGAAGAAGTACCTCCGGGCCTGTGAGCTCATTTCTGTTGTTTTCTTTTGGAATGTAAACAAAGTATTTTGCAATGGAATGATCTTCTTTTGGTTAAGTGTTGTTGTCACTCTTTCTTCCGAGCTGACCATATTGCCAAACTGATCATATGCCCAATCTGTTTTTGCCCAGGTTACTGCACTCATGTGGCCTGTTTTGGTGTTAACACTTGGCCTCTGAGATGCCGATGTCCCTATTAGTTCACTATTAGCACTTTGCCTGAGCTTTTGGTTAGCATTTTTTGCCTTTGCTTGCCCATGCCGAGGTCCTTGTTAGCTCGGCATTCTAGCCCTTAGGCTCTGGTAGCGACTCTTAGTCCACTTCTCTCGGTGATCTATAGGTAGTATCATCTCAAGTTAACGACGTTCCACACTCGGGGTACTTGTTTGCCCTCTAAAGTTTCGAGCTCGTATGCTCCCCCGAGCGCTCTTTTTACTCGGTAGGGCCCTTCTCAGTTTCGTCCAAGTTTGCCGACGTCAGGCTCRGGTGCCATGATCTTACGAAGAACCAACTCACCAACGTGGAAGTTCCGCTTTTTTACACTGGCATTGTAGTACCGAGCTACTCTTTGCTGGTAAGCTGCAGTCCGAATGTACACGAGATCTCTTACCTCGTCGAGTAGATCGAGGTTGGTACGTAGTTCTTCTCCGTTCGTCTGCTCGTCGTATGCTTCTAATCGTAGTGTGGGTACTTCGATCTCCGTTGGTATTACCGCTTCGGTGTCGTAGGTGAGGTTAAAGGGGGTCTCTCCCATGGCGGTTTTTTCGGTAGTTCGGTGAGCCCATAGAACACTTGGTAACTCGTCCACCCACAACCCTTTAGCTCAGTCTAGTCGCGCTTTCAGTCCGCGGAGGATAGCTCTATTCATAACTTCTGCTTGACCGTTTTCCTACAGGTGTGCGACTGATGTGAAGTTCTATTGAATCCCATTTCTTGGCACCATTCCTGAAATTTGATGTCCTCGAATTGCTTGCCATTGTCGGAGATCAGTACCCGAGGTAACCCGAAGCGACATACTATGCTCTTCCAAAAGAAATTCTGGACGTTTCGGGCTGTGATTGTTACGAGAGGTTCGGCTTCTACCCACTTCGTGAAGTAATCCACCACCACTACTAGAAATTTCCTCCCACCTGTTGCTGGCAGTAATGGTCTTAGTACGTCGATGCCCCATTGTGCAATGGGCCACGGACTAGTGAGGTACTTGAGGTCGGCGGTAGGCTGGTGGTGGATGTTGGCGTGCCTCTGGCACTTGTCGCATTTTCTAACGGGCTCGGTGGCCTCAACCTTCATTGTTGGCCAGTAGTACCTGAAGGGATAAGAGATCCATCGTATGGACGCCCAAATCTTGCGGAATAAGGGGGTGAATTTCAAAAATTTTTCTCTCCCTTCAATTAGGAATCGCAATCCCTATTTAGAAAATCATATTTTCAAGCATCAATCTTGAACCATAAACTGAACCAAATCTGAACCAAAAGGAGTAGGAGAGGATTATACCTGATACGGAGAAATAATATCTCCCGATGAAGGTGTTCATGCCCAAGGAAGGATCCAAAGACTGCTCCCACTGAAGATGGCGTAGTGTAGGATGGAGCAAAATCAGCAGTGTTCTTCTCCAAGAACTCTGTCCTTCGCAAGAAACAGCAGGATGGCACGTGAGCACAGCTTCCTATTAATTCCTTCTCAAAGAACTGATGTCAAGATCGAATATAGACTTCTCTCACAACTGGAGATCGAATCTTTACCAACCTTGTGATTCGGTCAACACCGATGTGGCCAAGTCGGTAATGCCACATACACGTGGGATTAACTGTATCACGGGCTCTCTTCTTGGGGATTTCAGCCGACGTAGTTTCGGTTATGTTAGTTTCTAGAGAAGGATGTAGAACATAGAGACCGTTCTCCAGTT
>NW_010729084.1:7260991-7361381 GCF_000365185.1 Nelumbo nucifera
AGTTGGGGGAACTGCTGTTGGTAGTGGTACTGGGAGACATGGTGCAGCATCTGCTGCTGGTGGATTTGCTGTTGTTGAAGCTGCTGCATCTGGGCTTGGATGGCCCGCATGCCATGCATTAGGTCATCGAATTGGTTCTGGCTAGTTGTCGGGGGAACAATGGTAGGTTTAGCAAAGGTGGTTCCAACAAAAGGAAGAAGGGGGACGTTCACGGAGGGAAGATTCATAGGCACCATTGTTCACGACGTACTCAGGYTGTGGGTCCCATCCACTGAAAGGGGGATGGTGAATTGTCCGATGCATACCACAGGGACTTGAAGTTGTTCCCCGGTGGCGTTCATCTCCGTGCTACATCCGACATTGCTGGAAGAAGCCATAGGCGTTGGGGTTTCTTGGTCAAAAGGTGCTACGAAAGTTTTAGAGAGAGACTTTTAGAAGCGTTTCCCATAGACGGTGCCAAATGATGTAGCGCAATCCGGTCGGTCCTAGTTGTCAACAACCTTGCCTCTGACTGGAGCAACAGGTGCCTGAAATGGAGAAGAAGGCGAGGAGTCTTCGGGGAGGAACCCGGTGAGAGTGCTCCGGAGCTCAAGTTAGTATTTCCTCAAAGGCAAGATCAAAACCAGATAGCGCAAAGTTATCACCTACCTCTATTCTTGGGGGGAAGAGGGCCTTTTATAACCACTTCACACACTCACTCCCAAGCTCCTGTCAGGTCAGGTATCATTACCTCTGCACTTCTGCCAGTTCGGAGCCATCTCTGTAACTGGAGGTGGCGGTGGCAGGTGGTCGTTGAAGTGCGACTGTCAAGCGTCAGATCCCAAGTCAGTTTGGTGCGCCGCCTCAGGATATGGGCTTTAGTGTCAGGTACGGTGGTTCAGTTCGGTGGCCAGGAGACAGTGCCGGTGTGGTGCGCCAGGTAAAGTCTTGAGTTCGGATAGAAGTGTGGCCCGAACTGCCCTGGGGTGGGCCAGTTAAGGTTGTGGCCCTTTGTGCTCTTCGCAAGGTTTGGGGCCAAGGGGAGAGTTTGGGCTTCTTTTGGGGAGCTCGGGTCACAGGTCCCTCTTGGGGAGCTCGGGGTTCCTCTTCTTGGAGCTCGCGCCTTGGGCACTGCCGTGCCGAGCTGTCGTTCTTGCCAGGTCACCCTTGGCTGCTTCCACGTGTCGGGTGGTCAAGAGGTCGGGTCAAATTTACCTCCATCACTAACCGAGAGGAAGTACCATGTACTACGGGAGATAGTTGGTAGAGGGGACGTCTTGATTCATAAGGTAGCATCAGCGAAAAATGTAGCAGACCCATTGACTAAGTCACTGACACAGAAAGTGTTTGAGAAATACGTGGAAAGTATGGGGTGGCTTGTCTCAACTGCAGAGTGATTTATCATGGGGAGATTTATCCTACCAAGGCTGACACTGATGTGCCGCCAAGTTGGTTGGGGTGGCTTGTCTCAGCTGCTAGGGTGAGACCTGAGGTATATGCAGTGCGAGTTTGCTTGAAACCCTGAACTAGACCAAATTTTAGTATTGCCCTGGACCTTGGAGATAGATGGGTAAAACTGGAATGTTACACTTGACCCCTAGACTCAATTATGGTTCTGCACTAAGTGTCGGATTGGGTTGT
This sequence comes from Nelumbo nucifera, assembly GCF_000365185.1. The sequence continues at coordinate 7,262,612 of NW_010729084.1, forward strand.
CTTTGATATGCCAATCAGTGAGATCTTTTACTAGGTCAAAACCTGGGTATGTTGGGGCAGTCTGAGAATTCATCTGAGTGAGTGATCATAGTGACATGATCAACCCCTTTGTTGGACAAAGTGAATGATCGGGGAATGCACTCTCTCTGATGGAAACCTAAACTGCCGGCAGTAGATTTCAAATGTGTTTGAAATTTGGTTTTGCAAAATATATTTATATAAGGATATATACTATGGTTTCAAATTGTTTGCAAAAAAAGGTTTTAATTAATGGGATCCATGTGAGTAGAGAGTGCAGCACTATACCTTGAAGCCGAGGGAGAGGTCCTCTCTTGTCGGGTAGTGTTTGATCATTATGGGCTGAGAGGTTAAGTGTAAGGCCATTGAGGGTAGTACCTGATGGGCTAATCTTGCATATGCCCACAGTCCTTGGGTTTTCACAAGATGGCTCGATGCAAGGACCATTTAGTGTAAATGTTGGGCCCATTAAGAGCCCATGGTGATGGACTCAGGGATTTACTGTGACCCATAGTGAATTCAACCAGGCCTTGTAACAAAGGGTAGGCTGAACCCATGTGGCTGATGTGTAGATCAATGCTAGGGTCCCACGCCATACAAAGAGAACCAAACTAGCCAGCACTTAATGGGTTAAGTAAGCAATATGACTTAATGGGCCTAAAACCCATTTCATACTGGGCTTAAATTGTTTAATTAAATTGGGCCATTATGGGTTTATAATCTGATTGGGATTAGCAGTTGGATAAGATAAGTATTATCAACTTGAGAGTCCAGATCTAATTACAAGATTTAGATTAGGAAATCTCATTCCTAATCAGATTAGGAAGTTGATCCAGAAGGGATTATAAATAGGRGCGAATTCCATAAAAGGAACACAATTCTCTCTACAGTCTTTTTGCTCTCTCAGTTCTTAGCGCCATCCTAGTTCGATCTCCACCTACTAGAGTGATCAAGAAGTGTTCTTGATATTGTTTCTTGGTGAAGAAACAATAAGAAGTCATGCTCACACCACTCTACTCGATTCTTGGTGAAGAATCTCAAGTTCTTGCTAAAGAACCATTCTTGCTGATCTTGCCTCAACATACACTATGTCATCTTTACTGGAGGTGGATTTGGTATCATTTTTGGGCGTGAACACCTACGTTGGGAGTCCCTTTTACTTCGTATCAAGTATATCTCTCACTTCACTTTTGGTTTCAGATCTAGTTCGGTTTTGATTCAAGAACGAACCTTGAAAATGCGGTTTTCTAAATTAGGGAATACGATTCCCGGATCGGAGAGAAAAATTTTTTGAAATTTTGCCCAACCTTCCTGTAGGGTTTGGCCATCCATATGATGGATTTCCCATCCCTTCACTTTCAACCCCCCAAGCTAAGAAACAACGTGCCCAACTTTCTCAATGTTAGGCTTTGTCTAGTGAACTTGTGCCACTGGCACAACTATAATTTGAATTTCAGTTATAGAAATGCCCCTCTCTTTTCAATACAATTTAGTGGGGCTATGAGGTCAAGTTTGTCATATTTTCAAGCTTATATCCAATGACCAATGCAACCAGCCAACCATTATGTCACCTCGAAACGAACCACTAAGGTTAGGAGCCCAAAGCACTTCTTTCTTTTCTTCTTCTTCTTCTTCTTCCCCCTCCTCCTCCTCCTTCTCTCTCTCTCTCTCTCCATCTTTCCTACAACTACTCATTTCCAAATGTGTTGGTCTCACTTATTTTTTTCTCTCTTCTTCCATGGTTTCTTCTTTAAACTCTAATGGCGCAATGGTGCAACCATGGTAGAAGGTTACTTAGCCGAGTGACCAAAATCTATCGCCTAGAACGATGCAACCATGGTAGAAATCTACCTCCCCAATGGGGTGCTTATCCACCTTATATCTTAAGCCAACAAACTAACTAAATCAAACCGAGAAACCGGTCCTTCATGTTTGGGCCAATTTTCCCTTATGATCGATCAGTTTTGGTTTACATGTTTACCAACCCAAGAGGTCGGTTTGGTTGGCCAAAATGCTTGCAACCGAACCAAATCAACTCGTAAACACCCCTAGAATTAACAACATTCTCTACATTTAGAGTGAAAGTTCATCAGTATCAATACACCTCTTAATGTAATTATTGCACTTCCAAAGGTAGACGTTAGAACAAACACAAGCTCTAAAGCTCAATTTGGAAAGAGTACAAATGCAAATATGTACATTGCAAATATATACAAAATAATACAAAATATTTGCATTTGCACTCTACATATTTGCATTTGCACTCCTTCGAAACTGCGCCTAAATAATTTTATACAGAAAAAAGAAAATGTAATAAAGTTGAAAAAACTTAAAAATATACGAATGCTTTTGTTAAAAAAAATGCTGGTTTTGCGTCCATGGATCACCAACGCAGCTTCCAACATGAACACGATCTGTAGATCAAGTTGGAACTTTGTTGGTAGCGTCAGGTAGATAGAACATCCGGACAATCTCGGAAGGATCCTTGTGTCCTTCATAGAAAGAGAGAAAATGCGTTGGCATCTTACAGAGCAACTGTATAAGTATGGCTTCTCGAATGAATCGAATCATATGGCTGCATTGTAGATTTGGTTGTATTGAAATTTACTCTCTAGATTGATAGACCATTTCAATGCTTTAGGCCCAATTGGATATTGGCGTATCGTCCAAGTCCAAAATTTAAATAATTTGGATGAAAATTTATTAAATAACACGTGGCTAGTTAACAGATGGATGGATAACAAATGATAGATCCACTTCGCTGGTTGGCGTAAGGGATATATTTTCTTATTTGTTTGATGGGCGAGGTAATGGATATTTCGGGATCTGGTATTTCAGAGCTATGGACGATCTGCTACAGTGATATGTATCCCTTTGTCCAAGCTGGACCATGGGTCACGTAGTCAAAATATTTTTGGTTGGGCCGGAACCATGGGTCACTTTTTTGGTTGACCCATGGTCTACTTCTAGATTGGGGATTAACTAAACACAATATCCGTTGAGAAGGATTAACTAAATACAGTAGCTGTTGAGCAGTCATGTCTCACTGGTGTGGCATATCATTGGTCTGGTTGCACAGCCCATGTGTTCAGTTAATCCAAATTACTCCTGATATACCCCAATACCAAAGAGTAAAGGCAAGTCTATGTTACAATAATTAGAGACCTTATCAGTCACGTGCTTTGGAATCTTCTGTTCACGTGTTAAGAGTGAGTATACCAGTGCTAAATTGGATTCAGTCCTCACAAAATCGCTTTGACGGTGTTCAAAAGCCACTTGTAACTGTGTATTGAAAATATCTCCCTATTAATAAAATATATACAATTATAGAAATGTTTTTGTACACAATTGCAAAATACCATGAACATGGTTTTGTGAGGACTGAAWTCGTTTACTTGTAGTTGGTTATGTATGCATAGGTTTTCTCTGGTTTTATTTGGAGGGTAAAGTAAAAGCCGATCCAAAATATAAAGGGCTTGTTTGGCAAGTTTTTATGGGAAAATTTTCTGGTAGTTCTCAGAGTTAAAAAACATATTGAGCTTCTGCACGAAGATTTGAGTAGTTCGAAATTAGTTTGGGAGATATACATCTTTCTGTGTCATTTGGAGTTTTTCGAAATTAGTCCCAAATTGGCTTCTCGTATCTTTTGACAATTAAATCTTCCATGAATTAAACAGGAATAAACTGAAATTCGGTCCACCAAACTTATAAACAACCAAAAGATTGTGCAAAAAAACACGCCAAACGGGCCAAAAGTTAGCCCCCCATGAAAATGGTCACACGCGAGAGGCCCACAGCAAGGCTGTAAACTCTAAAAACTGTTTCCCTGACCCGCTGCGGTTCTGCCCWAACAAGTATTTGGAAATCATTTTAAAAGGTAGTGAAAACAGTGAGAAATGGGCTCCTGGAGAAGCATTATGACGGAGTACATACGCTAGTAACTTCGACTGAAAAAATATTCCAATCCAACGATTTCTAGCACTCAAGTGCCATTCTCGCGGCTAGGGTTGATTATTTCTATCATTTTGCGAGGGAAAAAAGATTCTAAAATAATGTCTCCTGAATGAACGAGGCCCAGAGATTGTTCCGTCCGTTGCCATATTAACGAATATTTTCTTCTCACACGCGCGCAGCCACACACACCGATGCACTGGTCTATTACCTTTTCAATCGCAATCGTCTTCCCGCAAAGGAAAATAGAACCGGAGAAAACAGAATAACAGCGAAGATATGTTGTGGAATCAGGAAATCTCTTCTTTCTCCCAGTTATCTCTGCCATGGATTTAAAGTACGATCTTCCATCTCCCCCCTCCCCCTTTGTCCATCCATATTTTTCTTTTGGTTCTCTTTTCCTCCTGAATTCTTCATTTACATTTTTTCCCTTTAATTAATTGCTCGTTTGTTAGTATTTTTCCCCTGCAACCCTAATTTTTTGGCTCTGAAGTGTTTTGTCATTCTTTTTTCGGAATGGATGAGTTTGGGATTAATACATCGCTTCTTTAGATTAATTTGTTTTCTGAAATATAAATTCTGATCGAGTCCTGTTATGATTGAAAAGTTGGTTAATAAGATATTTGATACTCGCCATAAATGCGAATTTTGCAAGTGCAGATCTATTATTTCTTACTTTGGTTTTTAATTTTGTGTGCATATATAATTCCATAATTACTACTGATATTAACATTAAAATTAACAATAATTACAAATTGATATAGTGTACAAACTTGTAAATGGATGTTAATTGAGTTTATCCAACTGTTACATATCAAATGGTTTGCTCATTGAACTCGAGATATGACCCTTCCTTTATTTTTGAGTAATACTTACAGAACTAGATAAAAATAGATTATAAGGACTCTGCATAGTCCCGAGCAACTACAAGGCTACAAGCTTCTTTGTTGTTTATAGCGTGGAGATTCTGGCTTATGCTTGTAATACGTTAAACTTTGTTACCACATTCCAGTATATATCTAAATGAAAAATACAAGTTGATATGATCCAAACTTTGGATTATGAAAAAGCTATGTTGAGACAACAGATGCATCCGGTAGAACAATGACAAAGGCTTTTTCAATCTGAGAAGCACATGGGCGAATGAATTTCCTAAGAGATCCAAATTGACTGTCATATTTGCATTTATTTAGGACTTAGTGTCATTATGGATATCTTGTTTATTGTACCAGGCGATCCAAAGAGAGTTAAGTGATGCTATGCTGGCATTATTTGTCACCTACATACCAGTCTGTCAGGTTTTGATGCAAAGTGCTTGCATTATGCCTAGACCATGTGGAAATCTATGGATCTCTTCCATAGGACATTGACCTGCCTTTTTTTTGAAGAGTAAGAGAAGAAATTTTATTAATAAAAGGTTATAAGATAGGAGGTGACAAGATGGCACCTTACCAAGACAGAACAACTAAGGACCAAAAGAAACAAATTAAACACTGATATAATTCTGAATTTCAAGAACATTCCAAAAGTTCTCCCCCAAATCTGATCTGCTAATCTGAAGGACATTGGTCTGTCTAACTACCATAAAGTTAAAAGTTTTCTATCCTGTATGAGTGTATCTTTTGTAACCTCTTCGTTTGCAGCCTATGGGAATGAGATGAATAGGAATTGTCAACCTCGTGGGATTTGTTTCCTTATCTTTAAGATGAGCTTTCCATATTTATTTCTGTCAGTTGGATGTTTGGTCCAAGTGTACAGCAGAACAATTGTTTTGCACATATCCTTTTTATTATTCTTTTGATTGGTGTTGAACAATCGTTTTATGCTGCAAATATGCACATGTCACTTAAACATTTTATGGAAGTCTAAAGTTTCATGGCTACCGGAGGCAGTGAATGTAGTCAGGCTACAATTGATGCATCCAAGGAATTGCAGTTTTGTGACATTTTTGGAATAAAATTTGTTGGATTGTTGAAATTATTATTGATGTTATGCACTTTTATTAGATATTTGCACAAGTGACTAAGATGACTTTGGGATCTCCTAATCGGCTATTAAGCTATTATTACTTGATTTTTTCATCATATTGTCTGAAGAGGCATGACCCTTGGTTGAGAGATTAAGAAATCACAATTAACAATTTCCTAATTGATAAGGTTTAATTATTGTTTATTAGGGGTAATTTCGTGATATAGAAAACATGGTGGTCAGAGCCTCATGTTTGGTTTAGAGTAGAGATTGTTATTACTTTTAGTGGTTTTGGGTGTCTAGGTTTGTCACTTATGTTGTGCCCTGATTTTCAGATGTTAATACCCATCTGTTTGACATGGTTTTGGTAGTAAATGAAAATAAAATTTATTAAAATAGGAGGTACAACTGAGGGTGACGATAGATCACCAAAATTACAAGACAGTACAGAAAGTAAAACAAACAAAAGAAGAAACAAAGCCAATAGAAGAACAAAGCTTCTAAACCAGTTCAAGAATGTTCCAAAAATCAGCACCAAAATTTTCTTTAGAGACCCTCTCTTATTCTGGAAGAATGAGAACCCAATCCATGATCCTTTTACCACACAGAAGAGTGATACAGTCCCTTGATCAGGCAATATCATCAAATATTCTCCTATTTCTTTCTTTTGAAATTTCCCAACACACAGCAAAAGGAATGCAGCTCCAAGCGATCTCCTCCTTGATATTTCCCCTAACACCTGGCCACCTAGAGAATAACTCCTCTGCCCAACAAGGGACCATCCATCTAGCCTTGAAAAGCCAAAGAAGAATCCCCATATGAACTTAGATTAGGGGCATTCAGTACACAAATGGAAGTCATTCTCTTCTGCATCACCTAGCCTTGACATGGTTTTAGTATCATAGCCTCATGAGAATGGTTTTTCAGTTTGCCATCCATGAACCTGATGTGATTTGAGTGAGTTGTGACAGTTTAAGTGTCAGGATATCAGTTTGCAGTGGGATTTTTTAGTAATTCTATTTTGGTCCAGTTTTCTCTTGGCTCTTAATGTTAGCTTTGTGAACATTTAAGGAGTTTTTAGTTTCTAATGAAGTTTTGGTTCTTCTTTATTGGAGTCTACTCAATTTGTCTTGTGTATTCAAGAATTTTCTCAATGAGAAAAAGATGGCTATCCGTTTATCTTCTTTTCATGCTTACCACTATGTTATTTTGTCACCTAGTATGTATCCATGTACATGCAATACCTTTTTTTCCTGGAAATTGTCTCATTCCTTCATCATGTTTGAAAGGTTTATGTTTTGAAAAATTGAAATATGTTTTTTTTTTTCTTGTTGCTTCTTTCCCAATTTCATGGATTTCTGTTTGGACCAGATAGCAGTTTAGTGCATATTGATCTTTTTTATTCCTGAAGCCTTGTATTGATCTTAAAAGCCACCAGGGATGCCTTCCCCCTCTAAGTGTCCTAAATGAGTTTATATATTTACTCACAGCTAAAAGAATTCTTTTATGTCTTATTGACACAAAAGTTTATTTCCATTTTTCCTTCTCCCTCCCTCTTTTTCTCTCTATCTGTCTATCTCTCCCTCTCCCTCTCCCTCTCCCTCTCCCTCTCCCTCTCATATTCATTTTTCTTTTTCACTCTTTTTTGTGTTAACACATGCAAAAATACATTATTTTGTCTTTCTTTTTTGTCAACATTTTGTACACTGCAAGGTTATGTACCTTATTTGTTTGGAAAGACTGATGGACAATTAATGCTATAAGAGACTCTACTTCTGCATCCATGCAACATAAAGAAAAGATTTTAAGTTATTCTAACTTCTCTAAGATTCTTTTTTAAAGTATATGACATGGATGTTTAGCCTTCATGTTCCTCTGTAAATATTTTGTGCATCATCTTGGTTTACTTTCTGGTTTCTAGTAGTTGAAATAGTATTGCCTGTAAGTTCAGCAATAACCTGCATGCGCATTCCATTGTAGATAACATATAAAGTTTTGACTTTTGAGTGCACCCTCCAGTTTCTGTTACCCCTTGCACTTGAGCTTGGATTAGCAGAAGCATTTAATAGACAAAAGATCCTTGTTATTGCCTAACTCTATGTTGGATTTTGTTTTTATTAGAGTAATCTGAAAGATTTTCCTTTTCTCTTTTTTCATGTTGCACAGGTATGGACTGTTTTGATGAGCCGGAAATATCATGTTGCAGTGCCTAGAGGGATTTAAGCATCTATTGGCTTTCTTGCTGAGGTGTTGTGATCTAGATTTGTATAAGCAGCCAAAGGGCCTTGAAGATCCAGAAGTTCTTGCAAGGGAAACTGTGTGTAAGTCATGTATCATTCCTCAAATTTTCTTTTCTGGATGCTTGGCACATTTTCCATTTTACATATTTCATTCTTTAATCATCAATTAATAAAGTTAACAATTACCTACACAAAAAAAGAAAATTTCTTTTCTGGATGCCAAGAAGCATTTTTTGGAACCGTTAAACTTTGTGAAGATGTGTATAATGCTGTGTTTCTGATTTAGTTATGAGCAAGTTTATGCCGTTTATTTAATATTGTCTGTATGCAGACTGCTTGTTTTAATTTTAATGGATGTTGTTATGCTTGTTTATGTATTCATTTGTGGTTATTATGCCTGTCTATGTATTCATGTCTGTGGTTTTGTGTTTGTCTTGTATTCATGCCTTGCAATGGATATGGTGCTGAACAGAATGAAATGGTGAAATAGGATTTGTGTAGCCAACCCCATATAGTTGGGACAAGGCTTAGATAATGATGAATGATGATGTATTCATGTCTGTGGTTTTGTGCTTGCCATGTATTCATGTCTTGCAATGGATGTGGTGCTGAATGGAATGAAAGGGTGAAATAGGATTTGTGTAGCCGGTCCCATATAGTTGGGACAAGGCTTAGATAATGATGAATGATGATGTATTCATGTCTTTGTTGTTGTATACTGTTACTACCAGTATTTTTTTCATTACCTCTTAAAGGGGCAGCCCAATGCATTGAGCTCCCATCCAGGGTCTGGGGAGGGACAGATGTACTAAGCCTTACTTCTGCAGATACATGGAGAATCTGTTTCCAAGATTCGAACCCTGGTCACCTGGGTTGCAATGGAGCAACCCAACTGTTGTGCCAAGATTTCATTACCTTTTACTTTTCCTTATTGAATGTTTCTAGCTCTTGTGGCTGTCGAGTGTAGAAGACATTTATATCATCTACCATAAGCATAGTTTTCACTATAAGCATCATCCCTTCTGTTACATTAACCAGTAAAACTAGCTGACTAATATCCAGAGCATCAAAAAGCAAAATTTTTGTGTTCTTTTGTGATGTCATACTTCTTGGGTGGAAGGTAAAAGGAGAAGTTAGTGACTTTCTTGGAGCAATGAACGAGTTGCCTTGCTCGACCACTTGCAAAGAGTTTTCAAATCCTAAGGAGCTTCCTCTAGGTAGTCGTGGTGAGAGCATGCTCAATGTTTTGGCGTTTGATCCAGTGGAAGGGAAGAAAGAGCCGAACCCTATTTTGTTGTGCCTGGAGTTAAGCCAGGAGTGTAGGGGTCCTGTTTCTCGTTTACAGAGAGGAAGCCTAGAGAAGGAACTGGGAGTAGGGGATGTGAGTAAAGCTAGGGTAGAGGCAGTGGTAGAGGAGGTGGTGCACAAAATCAAGGAGTGGGAGGAGGGAGGAGACAAGGAAGAAGAGATGGCTTATTAGAAGTTGAGGGCGAGCAGGGTTCTGACTTAGATAACATAAATCAAGACACGTGCCATAGGATAGGTGCCAGTTATTTGGTTTCTGAAGTGGTTGTTACTTGTTGGTAGACTGGGAGTTGACTTGGGTCGTAGGGGAAATGAGATGAGTGTAGTTGAAAGTGGCGATGTTTCAGAGACCCCAAAGAAGACTGGAACTTCAAGCAAGTTAAACGTAGTTCACATAATGAAGGTCTTTTCGAGGCTAAAGGAGGGTCTGGTGGGAGCTGGACCGAAAAATAAGTATAAAAGGATTTATAAAAGAAGAGGGGTTAAATGTAGATCTTCGAGTGTTGAGAACCCTTGCCCAGAATCTACCCTCTCATCCAAGGAGGTTAGAAAGAAGCCTTTTCAGGATGGTTCTAAACAGGAGTTTAATAAGCCTGACTTGTCAGAAAAAGCTTTCAGGGATGAGTTTGATTTGAAAGAGGTCTCTGCTATGGTGATGCTGAAGGAAAAGGGAATAAAGAAAGGAAGCGTGGATTTGAAGACGCTAGTTGACAGAAGTGGAAATTGGTAAATCCTTGGGCTTGTTCTTCATAGGGGGAGAGAATATTGTGAGAAGATCCTTTGAAGCATACGAGAGGAGAGGAAAGAAGACAGCTTCAGAAAGGTCCTTGAAGCGTTAGGGGGAGAAATTTGGGATGAGGAGGGAGGCCCAGACGAGTTTGGTGAGGTGGAAGATTGACCTGTGCAGCTGTGCCTAGCATCTGCATTGTTTTGTTGTTGCGGTTGTTGTGTAAAATTTTTTTCTTTTTTACCTATCAAAAATGTTTATAGATATTAGTACAAATGAGGGTAAACCCCAAACTCATAGGACGTAGTCATACAAAAATCAGGAGCAGCTTAAAGCCAACTATTCTCATTCCCCCCACCTCCCTTCACATTTCTTTTGTCTTTACAATGGTCTCCCAGTGCAGGCTCACACTAACATAAGTTTTACTGAGAGATTCTGTCCCTAGCTAGGAACTGGCTATCTGTTAGCTGATTCGGGAGTCCACATGACAGAGCAAATCAGGCTGGTTCCCCTGAGCTTATGCATGTCAAACCAGGAGGAAAACCTCAATCCATGGCACATCAACTCCACATTTTTTCAGCCTGTTTTTCTGCCATTATATGAAATTTAGGATTATTTTCTAATGGATAAAATATAAACTAATTGCAGGTAAGCCCGTTATTATTTTGGTTTTGCAATGTCCCTTAACAATTCAAATGGCTAAATCAGTCAGACAAAAATTAACACTCACAATAAGATTTTAAGTCTAATATAACTCACAAAAAGCACACCTGCATTTAGATTTTTTTTTTAATAAATCTTGTGGTCCCATGCTCCTTATGCATTTGATTCAACTTCTGCTCTACGCTTGGGTGAATCAGATTGTATGAACCAGCTTGCATACTTTCATTGCTGAGAAGCTACGAAAATTCTGATGTTTGTGATTATATGAGGATTTTATTCATTGCATCACTTTTGTTTGGTGATGTGTTGCTTTGTTTTAATTTTGTTATTTTTTGTGTTTTTTTTGGGTTGTTGAAAATTACTTCCAGTTAATGTAATAATGTCAATAAAAAGTTGTAAAAGTTTCCTGCTTTTTTATTGCAGTTAGTGTAAGTGAAATTGAAGCATTATATGAACTGTTTAAGAAGATCAGCAGTGCTGTAATTGATGACGGATTGATCAACAAGGTATACTTCAGGCCCTTCTAGTATATGGAGAATTTGAGATTTTATATTTTATTTACTTAATTTAAAGAATTATATAGTTTTAATTGCTAACAAATTCAACTATTTTATTGCAGGAAGAATTTCAGTTGGCATTGTTCAAGACAAACAAAAAAGAAAGCTTATTTGCGGATCGGGTACTCTTTTGCTTTTCAAGCCTTATCATTTTGTCAGTTTGTTGATTAGTTTTCATTTAACAGTGTCATAAGAAAAGGGTAGCCCAGTGCACGAGGCTCCTGCCAATGTGGGGTCTTGGGAGGGATAGATGTATGGACCTTACCCCTGCACATACAGAGAGGCTGTTTCCAAGATTTGAACCCTGGCTGTAGAGTCCTTTATGTTTTTAACATATATGGTTAACCAAATGGGTGACATATCCTGTATCAAGGGCATACATGCCCTTGCTGATAAAAAAAAGGGCATACATGCCCCCTTATATATTGTTTTGATGATTAAAAAAAGTTGAGGTAGTGTGTTGTTGAGTAGCTTATTCTCAATTTTCCTCATCGTTCTCCTTTCTTCTTCATTCGTTAGATCTCTCATCTATGATATGGTCGACTAATATCTTTTCATGTTTTATGTTAAGGCACATGACCTCATGGCTATATTCTTGTAAACTTATTTACTAAACCAAAGGTATCCACATAGAATGTATATTTAAACTATGTGGTTTATATCTATAGGCATGAGGCATAGTTCAGAACGTAAGGGGCGTAATCGGAGGAAGGAGGATCTCATCTTTTTTTTTTTTTTCCTTTCTATTTTTATTTAATTGAAAGATGTCTTATATTAAGAATGAAGATGCATAACACTAGCTCAAAGGGGAGGTCTTGTCAAAGTGGAGGCGAGCACCCAACATTTCTTTTCCGTTCTCTTCCCTTTCCTTTCCTTTTCTTTCTTTCCTCCTTTATTCTTCTTTTCTTCCTTTCTCTTTCTTTCCCTTTCCTTTCTTTTCCTTTCTTTCTTTCTTTCTGTCTTTTTGTATGAGGCATGCATGAGGCAATACTTATGGACGCCTCTGGCATACACCTCAGGGCGTTTTGGGGGTGCCTTGCCTGGAGTGTGCCTCCAGGCATACACCTCTGATGCCTTTTAAAACACTGGCCATAATAAAACCCTATTAAGTCTTAGGCAGTGTTTGGTTGCTCTAAATCGGCATCTGAAATAAGAAAATCTTGTTTTTCAGAGGTTGGGTCTCATTTGTTTTAATGCCTAAACCATATCTCTAAATCTCTAAAAGTGATAAAAGGTCTGATTTGGTAAGAGGTGGCCCATGCACGGAATGTTTTCAGATGTCTTTTAGATGGTTCATAATGACTAAAAATGCCCTCCTTTCCTTTTAATATCACAGAGGCTTTAAAAAACAAAAAAAAGCACATTTTTGCTTTTCAGATTTCAGATTTCAATTTTATCAAACGCCACCTTAGCTTTTCTTTAATTAAATCTATCATTACTTTCTCCAATAAAATCATTATTAAATCTCTCTCTTTCTCTCTCTCTCTCTTAAACTAGATGGGTTGGGTTGGGTTAAGGGTCAACCCAAGATCAACCTTAGACGTGGATCTTGGCTTGGACCTAAACTAATGTCAAAACCCAAATTTTCCAACCCAAACCTAACCAAATTTCTACTCAACCCCATGTATTGCATTACTTCACTTGCTAGTTCAGAAAGAATTCAGGTCAGGAAAATACCAAATTATAGTTAGACAACATCCATGTGCAAACGCATGATCTGTTTTCTTTTGTGGGGGATATGTTGTGTCTCATGCTGTAGCCTGGTAAACTTTACTGCTGCTGTGTATTTTTTTTCTTTCTTTTTCAAACTTAATCGCTTCTCCTTTAAACTTTCTAATAAAATCTTCTTGATGCATGTCCTTGGTTCAAAATCTGCAGGTATTTGACTTGTTTGACACAAAGCACAATGGAATATTAGGTTTTGAGGAGTTTGCACGTGCTCTCTCAGTCTTTCATCCTAATGCACCAACTGATGATAAGATTGATTGTAAGCTATATCAAACTTACATTCATCAAAGTTTATATCTTCTTTAGCCTTCTCCTTTAATTTTCATTGGTTATAGCTCATGTTCCTTTTTTAAAACATTGAAACATGGAGACATATTGACAAATAATGAAAAGTAAATGAAAGGTTATTGAATCTGTAAGTACTTGTTGAATTATTTAGGTGGCAATTTAATTTTCTTAATGGTCTCTTATTTCTCGTTTCATGCATGTTTTTATGTTCCTTGACTGCATCCTATCTTTTCATATACTGAAATATGTTGGCAATTCTAATTTATGTTTTGTTATCTTGCAGTTTCTTTTCAACTATATGATCTCAAGCAGCAAGGCTTCATTGAGAGACAGGAGGTATATTCTGATGCCTTAATCAAACTAACCAATAGTTGTAAAAGTACAGCTTTCTGAGGTCCAATTGGAGGCACTAGATTTTTACTTCATACTGAATTAAGATTGAAGTAAAATGAAACATGTAATGTGACAAACTATAATGGTACTATAACTTTCCTGTTTACATTATGAATGCATGAATGTCTATATACAATTTTATTTTGTGCACTTCGATTTTTTTTTGACAATTGTGTCCTTTCTTGGACTCTAGGAATCAGCATTCTGTTTGTAGTTTCATTGGGCAGTATTAGATAGACATGATTTTTTTTTTTAAATTTGTAACATTAAAGTGATGTTTAATTGGTCTTTTGATGGAACATCATGGTTTTCAAGTCGTACTGGATAGCATTTTAACTGATTGAATGCATCACTTTTCTCTGTGGGTAGTGACACTTGGGGGCCTGAACTTTCAAGTGCAACACCTGAGTACCCTAAACTTTCAGAAATATACGCACAAGTCTAACACCGTTATCTGACATTACAGTAGATAGTAGTAAAATTACCAAACTGCCCATTATCTTCAGATTTATTTAAGATTAATACCACAACTTCAGAGAAAATTAAACAAATTACATAGACAATTTAAGAGGGTGTAATGGTTGTACTAGACTGGAAACACTGCTCTACATGAACTTATTCAGAAAATAAAACTGATTTTTGTTACGGAAGTACCTATCAGCTGAAAATGACAGAACCTTCGTGCAAGTCCATCCATGAAGGAAGAGCTGCTGAATCTGAGATGAGTCGGGTGACACCATTGAATCCTTAGAAGTTGGTGTACTCCAAATCTGAATTGAGAAATGATTAAAGGCTTCTATGGTCCTAGGCAATATTCGGCATGAAACATGCTTAATAATGGGGCCTTCAAATGAGGTTGATCAAAATGTAAATGGCATTTCACTATTACAATGCTTGTTTTCTTTTTTGAATTCAGTGATATTACCAAGTTTGGTCTCAACCAGCACAAGTGGCACTGTAGGAGAATAGAGTTTCAGCTCTCTGGGATCCACTATATAGTTGAATGTGTCAGATTCTGTTGGTCAGCCAACAGCAGTTTTATCAGACAAGAAAAATATATAAAAACATATCATAGATAGCCTTGCTGATAAGAGATAATGCCAACAAAAACATTTCAGCACCTCTGTAACTTAGAGGCCTTAACCTTGGTAACCTTCCTGCTCTGTTAGAAACTAGAACTAAAAATTGACTCAAATCACTTTAACAATGAAAATAACGTTGCAGACGTTCACCAAAAGGTAATTAAGTTAGATAAAAATAGAAAAAGGATCCTCTTTTTTTCGACAAGTAAAAAGAAAGTTTATTAAATAAAAAGAAAAAAACAAATACAGCCTAGAATGGTGTTGAGGGAAAACCTCCATAAGACATAAGAAACAACAGGCATCCAAATCCCAAACAAAAGGCCCCCAAATGATAAGACTGCAGGAGCTGGGTGCACGAAGAAGGATGGAGGAGAGGTTTGTTCTGGCTAATAGGCGGAAGAAGTTTTTTTTTTTTTTTTTGTTGTGGAAAAGAGATTCTTGTTAGAAGAGACAGGTGGTAACTCGGTGATCAAAATCAGAGAAGACAAAAGATCTGTAGTGGTGTTAACAGGGAAGCTTCAAGTTGGTTGAAAGGGTTGATCAATGGCACTTTATTTGCCATCACAGAGACCGGATGGAAAGGGGAACTATGTCTGCAAAAGAAAAAGTTCATTATGGAGAAGAAGAACAATAACAGAAATGTTCGGACTTGGTAAGAAGCAGATAGTTTGTATTCCTGCTGGAAAAGAAAAACAAGGGTGGCTGATGTTTGCGGAGGCCCTGGGCATTTATGAACAGAGGATGTGGCTTCTGGAGAACCGAGCAGAATGCATGAAGGCTCCTATGGTTTTCCCAGAGTCGAGACACTTGTCTGAGAATACCTATGACGTGAAGAAACAGACAGGAGGCATTTGTGGAAGTTCCATATGCTCGAAATTGATGGCTGAGGGGAGTATGGAGGAGTGGAGAAGAAGAAAGGTGGTTAGATTGGATAGAAAGGTGGCTGACTGGGGAGGAGTTTTACAGGATATAATGGCCTCTGTTCCAGCAATGGAAAGGGCAGCTCTTTGCCCTTTTGGTGGAAATGCAGGGGTATTAGATTTGGGCAGCCAATTTGATAATCTACTCAGAGCTGCCACTAGAGAGGGAGTAGCAATTGTAGAAAACTGGAACTCCGCTTGCAACAAGGTGGAAGTAGAATGCGACGCCATTAGCCTGAAAATAGTGGGACTCCCGTTCAATCTTTGGACAGAGGAGTTTCTTATCCAGATTGCAGCGTTGTGTGGAGGTTCCCTTCAAGAAATGGATTTGTCTGATCTTCATGTGGCTACCTTGCAGGTAGGTATGTCCAAGCTGGAGAAGATTCTGAGAATGATTGAAGTTTTCTGCAATGGGAGGTGGAGGCAGGTATGGATAGTGTTGGAAGTTGAATCGACACTCTGGAAGAAAGGGAGAAAGGTTGAAGATGATGACTACATGGCAAGTAGAAGGCCACGTGGAGAAAAAATTAAGGAAGGCTTGAGCTTTAATGTCATTTTTCCCCCAAAGGGAAATAGATCGTTGGGCAAGATTTCATTAGGCTCTAAAGACCCATTGATAGCTGGGTTTTCAATTTTTTTTTGAATTTAGAAGAAATGGTTCATTGTCCTACGTGGAGGCTCTAAAAGGGGAGAAAGTGGGTTTAAAGATTTCTGAACCAGGGGCGGACTGAGCGACTAGGTCTTGCTTTAAACCGACCTCACATGATAACTTAAATCTCACGCGTGGGGTCGTGGAAGGGTGGACAATGGGAGATTATGAGGTGGGTGTATCATCGTCCCCGCCAAGCTCTAACAGTAAAAACATGGGAAATTCGATCCAGTTACAGTGGGTCAAGCACTCTCAGTTGATACAAGACAAGCCCAACACTAGATATGCCCATTTGAAGGAAGTTCAGGGGGACAATAACGACGACTACTAGTGGCTTAGCTACGGTGATTCTGAGGAGAGCCTTTCTGACGACGATTCTAGCTTTGGAAGTGTTGATGGAACTATCCAAGTTTGCTTGGAGGACAAAGAGGATATGCACATTGGTGCTCTGTTTGAGGGGGAGAAGTTTAGTGAAACACAGGTTGAGGAGTGTTTTGACATTAAAGTATATAAGCAGCTTGGTAAGGAGGATAAAGCTTGTTGATAGATTTTCAGCAATAAGGGCAACTGCAAAATGATGCTAGTTTGATGTAACTGGTCCAGGATTAGTAGGGATCTTCCTGTAACCAAACAACAGTTGGAAGATCTCTCTTAGTTGAGTAGAAAATTTTGGAAAGTCAGGTGGTGATTGAGCAAGGGAACTCTAAAACTTCAAAGGAAACTCCAGCAAGGGCCACAAGACCAAGCTTGGATCAGGTTAATGCAACTAGGGAACGCAATCAAATAGAGAAAACTGACTTTGGTCTGATTGGCATCCCAGATCCTATTCAGGGCAACATGGTATCTGAAAAAGAACAAGATCCTCCTTTGAACTCTGGTATTCCCTGTAACTTTAGTGTTTCGGTTTTGCTACTGACCTTTCCTCAAATGCTATTGTAGGCAGCCCAAATCTTGCTCCCATTGTGCAAAGGTCAATGGATTCATCTGATGTTGTTGTGAGTGAGTGAGATTGGGGAAGACTCAAAGGGAGGATCAAAGACAGATTGTGGAAAGGAGCTAGAGGATTCAGGGGAAAGCATGAGAAGTGGAGAATGTTGGAAGGAGGGAGAAAAATCCAATGAAAACACGAAAGTGGAGAAAAATGAGAGTGTTGTGATTAAAGAAAAAGGGATTGAGATCAGAGCTGAAGTAGGCATCTTGGGGGAAAGGATACATGAGGAAGAAGACCCAATGGTGGACCTAGCTGGAAGAATGGGGCTTAATGTAGAGAAATCTAAGGAGATGAGCTCTCAAACAAAAAAAAAAAGGAAAAGTGGGGAGGAAAAGGAGAAAACTGAATGAAGTGGAGAAGCTTATTAATGACGCTGAAGGGGACAAAGAGTTTAGTGCCAGGGGAGGAGGAAAAAAGGAGGTTTAGGGTAATTTGAGTTAGGTCAATGAAGGTTATCAGCTAGAATGTGAGGGGCCTAGGAAGTGCTATGAAGAGAAGACTGATTAGGGAGTTGTTGAAGAAAGAGAAACCGGACTTAGTGCTGATCCACGAATCCAAGGTTTCGGAGGTAGATAGCAAATGTATCACGTATTTGGGGGGAGAGAGAGATTTAGTGGAGTTATGCTCCAGCATGGGGTGCCTTAGGAGGAATAATAACAGCTTGGAAGGAGTACATGCTTAATTGCAGTGAAGAACTAGTGGGAAGATTCTCAGTTTTGCTTAAGTTGAATACTCAGGATGGGTTTGAATGGGTCCTTACCAATGTTTATGGTCCAAACTCTTACAGAAAAAGAAATGTAATGTGGGAAGAGTTAGCAGACATTAGAGGTTTGTGGGATGGACCTTGGTGCCTAGGAGAAGACTTTAATGTAGTCAGGTTTGTGGAGGAATCAAATGGAGGTAGACAAAGGGTTACCTCAAGCATGAGGAAACTTAACAACTTTATTGAGGATCTTGAGTAAAGGGACATCCCTTTTGGTCAACCTTGTTTTACCTGGTCTAATCTTCAAGCTAACCCTATCTGCTCTAGTTTGGACAGATTCTTGGTGTCACTATACTAGGAAGAACATTGGACGAATTTGATGGGAAAAACCTTACCTTGAGTTACTGATCACTGGCCAATATGCTTGTTTAAGAGATCCAATGCTGGAGGTCCATTTCCCTTTAGATTTGAGAATATGTGGTTTACCCATTCGGAATTCAAGGAAAAGGTTAAGGAGTGGTGGGATACCCACATACCACAACCTATTTGGGAAGGTCAGAAATTTCTGAAGAAGCTGTAGATATTGAAGGGAGAAATTAAAGAATGGAATAAAGTTAAGTTTGGGAGATTGGAAGAGAAAAAGAACCAGTATTATTTTGCAAATTGAGGAGATTGACARGAAGGAGATGCAAGGTGTACTTGATGATCATGATAGGGAGAGGAGATGGTCTCTAAAAAAGGAGCTAGAGATTATTGAGAGAGGAGATCAGCTGGAAGCAAAAGTCAAGGGAGAGGTGGATTAAGGAAGGGAACACAACATTTTTCCATGCTATAGCTAATGGTGGAAAAAGGAAGAGTTCAATCTCATCTTTATTGGTGTGTGTGTGGGTGGGGGGGGGGTTGAAATAATAGATCAAGGTGAATTGCCAGGGCCTTTGCATACCATTTCAGATCAATATATTGTAGGCTAATTAATGAGAGGTGGTCATTGGATTGGCTTGAGTGGGATTGTTTGGAAGAAAATCAAGTGGACATTTTGGAGAAAAGTTTTGAGGTTGAAATTAAGGAAACAGTTTTCTCCATGGATAGATCTAAGGCTCCTAGGCCTAATGGATTCACAATGGCTTTTTATCAAGATTGTTGGGAGATAATTAAAGATGATCTAATTAAAGTTTTTTTTTTTTGGGAAGTTCCATAGTAGGGGAGTAATCAGCCCGGGAATGAATTCAACCTTCTTAGCCTTGATATCAAAGAAGAAAGGTGCCACCCAACCAGGGGACCAGAGTTCAGACCTATAAGCCTAGTGATTGGTATCTATGAGATAATTGCCAAGGTGCTTTCTCTGAGACTTAAAAAGGTCCTCCCTCCTCTCATATCCTAGTTCCAAGGGGCTTTTATCCAGGACAGACTAATTGTTGATTAGATTCTAATTGCAAATGAGTGTGTGGAGGCTTATAAAAGGTTGGAGAAGAAAAGGGAATAACAATCAAGTTGGATTTAGAGAAAGCTTATGATTTAGTGGACTGGGATTTCTTGATCAATATTATGAGGAGGTGTGTCTTTGGGGTTTTATGGTGTAAATGGATCAGAGGTTGCTAGCAAACAAGCCACTTCTCTGTTATAGTTAATGGGTCGGCAGTTGATTTCATTGAGGGGCTTCGAGGTCTTAGACAAGGTGATTCACTCTCTCCTTTTCTATTCACTCTGATAGTTGAGGTTTTAAGTAAGCTAATCTTTAAGGCTAACTCTATGGAGCTGTTTAAGGGTTGGGTAATAGGAAGAAATAAAATTTTGGTCTCCCACTTGCAATTTGCAAATGATATTCTTTTTTTTGTGATGGGGAAGGCAGAGAAGGGGTAGAAAATTTGAAGTTGGTAGTGAAGCTCTTTGAGAGGATTTCCAATTTGAAAATCAACTAGTCTAAAAGTTTATTGGCTGGTATCAACTTGGAGGATGATGATTTGAGAGCAAGGGTAGATTCGTTGGGTTGTCAGAAAGGGAATTGGCCTTTGTGTTACTTAGGATTACCCCTTGGCGTCAACCTAAATCAGGTAGTTTTTGGACCCTAGTAGTGGAGAGGTTTGAGAAAAGGCTAACAAGATGGAAAAGGAATTATATTTCGATGGGAGGGCGAACAACATTGATCAAACCCACTCTAGCAAATCTCCTAGTGTACTTTATGTCAGTTTTTAGGAGAGGTTATGAGAGATTTCCTTTGGGAGCCGGGGGAGGGAAAGAAAGATCACTTGATTAATTGGGATAAGGTGGTACGGTTGGAGGAAGGGGGGTTGGGCATTGGAAATGTTAGGTCGAAAAATTTGGCTTTGCTGAGTAAATGGCTCTAGAGATTCTCTAAAGAAAATGAGAAGCTGTGGAATAGAGTTATTTCAAGTATCCATGGCCACTTGCATAAAGCTACTTTGGCTACTCCCTGGAAGGCTATCCATGACATTCTTCCTGTGTTCCTCACCCATATAGGCTATGTTTGGTTTGAAGGAAAATGCAGGGAAAGGAAGGGAAACCTTTACAAACCTTGTATAGGTTTCCCTGTCTTTCCCTTCCTTTCCCTACCTTTTCCTTCAAACCAAACATAGCCATAAGGTATGACTTAGCTTTGGGTCAGAGAATAAGGTTTTGGGAGGATATCTGGGTCGGGGACAACCCCTTGTCTGAGGTCTTTCCCTCTCTTCTTGATCTTTCTAGTTTTAAAGGAAAGCTGGTGTGCCATTTTATCAGCTCATCCTCTTCCCATTCAGGCTTGAATTGGAATCTAGACTTTACTAGAATCCTTAGAGGGTCGGAAATCCCTAGCGTTTCCACTTTGCTTAGCCTATTGAACTCAGTGGTATTGGGGTATGGTGGTTCAAATTCCAGAGTGTGGGCACTTAATCATTCAGGGGCTTATTCTTGTAAATCCTTCTTGAATTCTCTTGTAGCCACCATTTATCAAATAAAAAACAAAAATCTGTTGTAGTCACCTCCTCTTCTCCTTCTTTCCCTTCTAAGGAGATTTGGTCTTGGCCTATTCCTCCAAAAGCCAATGCTTTCTGTTGGAAAGTGTATCATGGTTCCATTAACACCTGTGATCTGCTCAAGAGAAAAAGACCAAATTAGTGCTTGTCCCCAAGCTGGTGTTTCATATGTAAGTTGCATGGTGAGACTGCTTTTCATCTTCTAATTTCCTGCCCTTTTGATATCTCTATTTGGGAGTTTTTTCCATCTCTTTTTGGTTGCAGATGGCTTCCTCTTGATAATTTGGAAGGATTATTCAACTCTCATCTTTTTAGTTGCTCTAAAAGAAGAGGCAAGATTTTGGGGAGATGCACCAGAGCAGCAGTGGTCTGGACAATCTGGGATTAAAGRAACTTAAAAATCTTTGAAGACAAAGAAAGGAGTAAGGAAGTTGTGATAGAGGGTTATAACCTTAAGGGTGGCACATTGGGTGAAAACTTTAAAGCTCTTCGCAGACTTTAAAGTTGAAGATTTCTTCAGCTCATGGGGATCAATAGCTCACTCATCCTCTAGAAGGCAAAAAATAATTGAGGCCTGGTCTCCTCCATGTGCTGGATGGAAGAAATTAAATTTTGATGGCAGCTGCATGGACAATCTTGGACCTTCGAGTATTGGTGGGTTAATCATGGAAGAAAATGGAAATATTCTAGCCATGTTTTGAGGTCCTATTCAGCATGGAGATGTGGTGAGGTCAGAAATGATGGCAGCAGTGTTTTTAGTGGAGAAAGCTAAAGAATTGGGGATTGACAAGTTGATTGTTGAAGGTGATTAAAAAATTGTTGTGGGCTCTGGCTGAAAAAGGAGGAAGGAGTAATATGGCAGCTAAAGAATGAATTCAGATGCTTCAAGCAGATTTCTAAGGACATGATAATCCAAATAAAGTGGATTAGGGGATCTGCAAACAGCATGGCGGATGGATTAGCTAAACAAGGAATTCAGAGACAATCCATGTTTTGGGCTGTTTTGTAAATATTGGAATTGAGTTTTGGGCTTTTTCTTTTCCCACAACTCCTTGTTGTACTCCTTTTTAAAATTAATAAATCAATTTTTTTTTTGTGTTGCTGATCAACAAAAAAAAAAAAAAAACTAGTGACCCAATAGTAGAAGCAACCTCTAGAACAAACCAACTGAGCCCGGAGACCAACATAGAGCAACCACAGACATCCATATGGACCATACCTCACCCTCTCACCTGCATTGAATACCCACATCTCCCTTCACTCTTCATCAACGAAATCTAACTCCTTTCCTCACCTTCCTCCCATTTCTCACCCTTCCCCAGTTGTACTTATCTTGTTACTTTTCTGCCTTTTATTTTGTTCAAATTGTTCGATTGCCTTCCTCACAACTGCTTCTCCCCCCAAAAGGAAAATGCCAAGAGATTTTCCAACTGCCACCTGTCTATCTCTACTAGTTTATCATATCAACTCTTCCCTCTCAAAGATAATATCATTGTGATCAGCTTTATTCCCTCCTTTTTCCCTCTCCCCCTCCCTGCTTTGCTCCAATCACTTCGTGAGCACTTCCTTTTCTCTCATCCTTCCCCCCACTGTCAATAGTTTTCTCCTTCATTACCTCAATCCCTTCATCTCTCTCTAACTCCAAGTTTCTTTCAGAAGACTTCATGCTTTTCATTTCCTCCCTCTCCCCTGTGAATGCTTCCTCGTTTTCATTTTTTTGATTAGCAAAAGAATTTATTTTATTAGATTTAAAGAAAGCTGTAGCAGTATAATATTATGACAGGGATGCCATCCCCAAGAGCTAATCAAATTATAGTTACAAAGAAATCCCCAAAAGGCTAATAAGGTCCCAACATCCCAAAATACATTAGATTACAATTTAGTCCAAAACAATCCATCTCTATGAGCTCCTTGCTTTGCCGATACATCTGCCATTCCATTTGTTGACCTTCTTATCCACCCAAAAGTGGAATTGAATCTCTTTGCCAAGGTGTCGATCTCCCTAAAAGCAAGTTTATATTTCTATGGAGCTGATATGATATTCTTGGACCAAGATATGACTAACAGAGGATCTCCTTCCACTTCCAATTCCCTTGCTCCAAATTGTACAACAAGCCTTGATCCCATGTAAGAGAGCCATCACTTATATTGAATCTCCAAAACCAGTTGGTCTTGAAAATAATGCCACCACCACTCCTTCGTGGTTTCTAAAAACACCTATTCCTGCCCTTCCTGGATTACCCACTGAGCTACCATCAAAGTTAACCTTTAGTTTGTTAAAAGATGGAGGTTTCCAAACCACTCTTACACTTTCTGCAGGTTTAACTGTTCGTTCCACTTCAGTCCGGGATCTTATTATGGCATTTGTTGAGAAGTCTTGAAAGAGATCCAAAGTTTTTACCCAATGTGCTGTTTTTACTGTTACGTTTTCAAACAGTTCCTCCTTTGATTTGCTCTTCTCATTAAAGATTCTCTGATTTCTTTCTTCCTATGCAGTCCAGATCAGCGCTGCTCTTGCTGTCCTCCACATAACTCTGCCTCTCTTCTTTTGTTGCCTTAAGAAACTAGAATTGAATAGGTCTACTGCATCCTATTGAGGATCCCATCTGCAACCAAAGAGAGAAGAAACATATTTCCATATACAAGAAACAAAAGGGCATGTAACAATTAAATGGGGAAGGGTTTAGCCACTTTCCTTGCAAAGGATACACACATGAGGAGAAAGGCATTTGTTTGGCCTTCTTTTCTGTAGCGAATCACAAGTGTTGATCTTCCCATGGAGCACTTCCCAACACAAAGCTTGTACTTTAGGAGGGGATAGGTTTGCACCAGATTTCTTTAACCGGGAAAATTTCCCCCAAAGGCTCTGGCAAGACAAGAATGCTAAAGAAGGAAGCACAAGAGAAAAGGCCATTAGGTGAAGGGAACCAAATTCTTCCATCTGAAGAAGTATCTGTTGCCAAAGTTGCCTCCCAACCATTTTCTGCCATACCGTGAATGCTTCCAATGATCTTGTGCCACAATCTATCTCTTTCTAAAGGAAATCTCTGGAGCCATTTTCCTAGTAGACCTGTATTTCTCTTTGTTCAATTCCCAATTCCAGGTCCTCCCAATTCTTTAGGTTTGCATACCTGTTCCCATTTTATAAGATGATATCTTCTTTCATCCTCCTTTATTACTTGACTCGATCAACGTTTTTAAAACTGGACCGGACAACGAACCGTTTAGGGGTCCAGTTCCCGGATCAAATGGTCCGGCCGTTCGAACTGAACAGACGGCCTGTTCTGACAAAAAAATTTTAAAAAAATGGCCAAAAACCGCTGGACGGTTCGAATGGTTCGACCGCCCGGGTCAGTGATTTGCTGTTTTTGGCCAAAATGACGGTTCTGGGGTAAAACGGAACCAATCAGGTGACAGGTTCCCAGTTTTTCTGGTCCAACTGTCCGGTCGGGTCCGGTTTTGAAAACCATGGACTCAATGCCCTGAGTCTTCCTGCCTGCGTCAACTTCTAAACAGTTTGGATCGTCACTATTTATCAGACAGTTCTGAAGTCTAGATTTAGCCTTAGTGAAAAGGAAGGATCTCTTTCATTCTTTCAAGTATTTTCAGTGCCTTGAAATTAATGCAGAAGAAGAGGAGTTAGTTTTCAAACATAATGTTCACAACTGGGATGATGACTACTTTTTTCCATGGGATCTGGAAAGGGTTGTTAAATGAAGAAACTTAAATACAGTAATTGTGAGCTAGGTGATCAAAATTTCAGTGAGTGATTCATCCTTAATTCTTTTGGGGGAGACAAAGCTGCAAACTGGTTTTGTAGGAAACACAGAAAAACATACAGAGATTGTTTGATTACAACAATATAAATATCTGTTTAAATTGAATTTTTAAGGTGCAATCCTAAATCACCACTTCTTGAGAATCCCTTTACAGCCCAAATGTGCAAATGGGTGGTGGTGCTCTAATTTCTATTCTCCTAGAAACACAGTAATCAAATTCCAAGCCAATTTCTCTAGCTGAAAAGATTTTCCATGAAGACACAGGTCAACCCACAAACAAAAACACTGAAGACTCACCTACAGTATATATATAGAATAGCCGTCATTTCTTCACCCTCACTAACCAGAGACTTGACACCTGAGAAAAATCCCTTTTTCCAGCGGAAACAATTGTACCAGTAAATTTAGAGGCATTTCGTCAACAGCTGATGGTGAAAATGGGGCAAATGGGTTTCAGAAATTCGGCCACCCAACAACCGTGAGATGATTTTTGTTGGGATCCTATGGCACCACCCAAAAGATCGCTCGGGCCTTTGATGCTGCCCTCTTTTGCTTACATGGTCGGAATGACAAGTTCAATTTTCCGGAAAACCCACCAGAGATTCCTCATGGTGGATCTCTCACACAGCCGGAAATTCAAGCTGCTACGGCTTGTGTTGTGAATGTTCAGATCTTTTACTGATTGATATCACGCTGGATGCTGGAGTATCCCTCACCTTCATCAGTCTTTGATGGAGGAAGAAAGAGAAATTCTCTGGCATTATTTTCTTGTCTCAGCTTCGTTCGGGGTGAGAGCTTTAAGAGAAGAATATTTTTGGGATTATAAAAGTTTTAAAAGTGCACATGACATTATGTGGTCAAGATAACATGAAATACTAACAGTTGGACTTGGATGTATATTTCCAAAAGTTCAAGGTACTCAGGTGTCACACTTGAAAGTTTAGGCCCTCAAGTGTTAGTACCCCGAAAGTATAGGGTACCTATCTGTAATTTTCCCTATTTTTTATTAGATATTTTGTTTACTTTATCTATACCTTATATAAAAAGAAGGAAACACAGGATACCTTTTGGTCAACCTTTGTTCATCGACTATCTCTTCATTGTCTTTAAATCAGTTCAATGTAGAGTTTATATTCCTTGGCACGATTTAATGTGCTTCACAAAATAGTGTTTCATCACTTGCGAGTTGGAGATGAGAGACTTATGGAATCAGTATCAGGTGCTGGAAGCTTTGGGCTGTAAGCTGCACTAGTTTGCTACTGTCAAATCACTGTGGGCCATATGCTTAGGGGTTAATTTATTTCCTTTTTTTTTATATCCATGAAGTGTCTTTTATTGTTATTGTTGGTCAAAAGGGAAAAGAAATAATTGACTTTCCAAATGACAATCTCATCCATTAAAAATCTTCTATCCAAGCCTGTCCATCTCTTATAGGAAATGTTAATGCGGTGTTTTTTCTTTTCCATATGTCATGTGAAACTCTCCTTTTAACTTATACTGGATTTTTTTTTTTTTTAAGTATGACCTATAGTAAGAATATGATGAAGTAGGCTTGAGACTAAGGATTTGTAAACGGGGAATAGCATGTTTTATGTGATTCATATGCAGTGGGTGATGTAACAAGATTAAGGGTATTGGAAATAAGGAAACTAAAGCAAGGCATATACTTGAATGGGATGCAATGGTTGTGTTATAGAGATTCATGCTTAATATGACTGTTTTCTAGTTGGTTCTTTACTTTGGTTCCCCCTCCCTCCTTACTGTTGATTCAGTGAACATAAGTTTACCCTCTGCATATTGACTTCATTTCTGGACGTGCCCACTGATAGCTTTTTTAATCATTGAAAGTCTATTATTTTCTGATGTAGTTAAACATTTTTGTATAGCAAGGTTGGGGGAATCATGTTACTCTTGTAAAGCTCTTTTTATACATGTTTGAGGGTGATTTGCCCTTCATTTTTAATAGAATCCTTTTTCACTTGCCTATATAAAAATATTGACTTCATTTCTGGTGTTTCAGACATCTAGTCTGGTATAGGTTCTTATCTCTGTTCTACTCAGGCATTTCAGAACTTTGACCTTCTTTCAAATGTACAGGTGAAGCAAATGGTAGTAGCTACGCTTGCTGAGTCTGGAATGAATCTTTCAGATGATGTTATAGAAAGTATTATTGACAAGGTGCTTCCTTAGTTTGGTTCTGTTTATTCTCTTTCCTTATTTCTCCCATATAAATTTTCTTGACCACCTTCCAGCCTTTTTATCTTGTGTGCTTTTTGGGTCTTCTCAGCTTTCTATGTTCTCTCTGACAAGTATTTTGTTTTGAAAAACAATAAGAAAAATGACTATTACCTAACGACAAAAAGATGTATTAGCAAATACAATGCAACTGTAAAACCATGTACACAAATGTACTTTGGGATGACAAAAGATGCCTCTAAATCCTCACATATCAAAAAGAATCCTGATTTTGTTTAGTAATTTATATGGCAATCTGATATAATCTTTACTTTTTATAATTCATCTTTCTGGGAGAGGTTGAAAGATTACAGAGATTTTCTGTGGAATATTAGGTCTGAAATAAAGAAGATTCACTTGGTTAAGTGGGAGGTGGTTTGCAGACCCAAAAAAGACGGGGGGGTTAGGGGTGAAAAGGATAGGAGGTTTCAACAAAGCTTTGTTGGGTAAGTGGGTTTGGAGGTTTGGAAGAGAAAGAGAGGCCCTTTGGAGGAGAGTGGTGGCCTGTAAGTATGGGGTGGTGAATTCCGGGTGGAACTCAAAGGAGGTGAGGCACTCATATGGTGTTAGTGTATGAAAAGGAATCATGAGCTTTAAGTCTTTGATGATCTCCTTTTATTCTTTGTAAGTGGGGAGTGGATCGAGTATTCGGTTTTGGGAAGATGATTAATCTGGGGTTGGGAAATTCTGTGAAATATGCCCAAGGCTATACAATTTGAGCAGGAAAGGAGTGCCTATCTCAGAGTGTTATGAAGTAGTTAAAGGTGCTGTGATCTGGAATCCATATCTCAGAAGACCCCTGTTCGATTGGGAGGTGGAGTGTGTGGAGTTGTTGGCAAAACTTCAGGCCTTGGAGATAAATCCCTCAGTTGCAGTTGTCAGATTATGGAAAGAATGTAAGGATGGGAAGTTTACTGTCAAATCAATGTACGCGGCTTTGATCAGAAATCAGGTGGAGGGTGATCCAGTTAGGGGGTGTTTTGGGAAAACCAGTGCTTCCTAGGGCTGAAGCTTTTGCTTGGTTGGTTGTGAGAAGATGCATTTTAACCCAGGATAACCTGAAGCTCAGAGGCTTTCAGTTTCCAAGTAGGTGTGTGCTGTGTTTTTCTGAAGAGGAAGATGTTTCTCACTTCTGCACTGCAAGTTCACATGTCCAATTTGGTCCTATTTCTTCAAGCTATTTAAGGTAGATAGGTGTTCTATGGCAGATCTGGCTGAAATCTTTAGTTGCTGGCCAAGAATCTGTGGTGGCATTAAATCTATGATTTTATTGATCTGTATTCCCGTTGCTCTGTTCTGGGAGATTGTTAAGACGGCTGAAACAGAACTACAGAAAATGGTTAGCCAGTTTTACAAGAGAAGGCCACATCAACAGCCCAACTAACTGACCATCCACTTGCAGTGGTTTTAGCAGAAAAAGAAATTAAAGAATGTAAGTGAGGGGAGCTCTGTAAAACAGTATAAATAATCAAAGATAAGGGAATAAAGCCATCGACCTTTCAACATCATTCTCTCTCTCTCTCTCTTTAATTCAGGAGGTTGGTTCCCTCGAAGAGCTCTGTGTGAGGTAGGCTCCTAACAAGTTGGTATTAGAGCCAACAAGACCAACACGAGAACAACTCAAGTAGACACTCAGGTGGATCAGATGGAGGTAGAAATCCATCATATGTCATCAGACCTCAGAGAAATGAAGGAAGGCTTCACCACTCTCCTCAATCGATTGGATCAAATGTTGGCAAACAATGACAAGGAAAATCAAGAAGAGCGCAGCCATGAGAATAGCTGGAGAATAGGACCTAGAGCAACACAAGTAGTAAGAATACATTTCCCTGTTTTTTCAGGCGGCAATCTGACTCCTTGGATTCTCAGAGCAAAGTGCTATTTTGATTACCATGAGACATTTGGGCAAGATAGGGTGTCTCTAGCTTTTGCACATTTGGAAGGAGAAGCTATCTTGTGGTATCAGCGGTACCGACGTGGGCACCCTCGCAAATCTTGGGCGGATTTCACTGATGGCTTGACTATCCGCTTTGGATCATCTGGGTTCGAGGATCACAATGAAAATCTGGCAAAATTGTGGCAGATGGGATCGGTTAAAGATTACCAGATGGAGTTCGAGAAGCTGGCCATGTAGGTCCAAGGGTGGACGGAAAAAGCTCTGGTGTTTTGTTGGCGGCCCGAAGGAAGAACTATGACTGGAAGTAAAGGCGAGGTAACCTACTTCAGTCATAAACACAACGTCTCTGGCAAGATTGTATGAAGACAAGTTCGCACGAGCAAGAAAGATTCACCGGCCATGGGGGCCATCAACCAGACCAGCATCACCAAACAAAGAAGACGGGATACTGGGCTCAGGCCCAACCATCCCATTCAAATGACTGACTTGGGGCGAAATGCAAGCCCGTAGAGACAAAGGCCTCTGCTACAACTACGAAGAAAAATTCAGAGCAGGCCATTGGTGCAAGACACAACAAGTGTTTCTCCTCCAGACAGAGACCGAGGAGGAAGGCGACTTCATCAGTGACGGAGAATCCAGGTGGGAAATACAGCCGACTGGGACACCCGAAATATCCCTGCAAGCCCCCATGGGACTTGCGTCTCCACAGACAATGAGAGTAGTCGGGTTAATCCAGGGATACCACGTGTCAATCCTCATAGACAACGGCAGTTCCCTTAATTTCATAACTCAGATTTTGGTGGATAAATTGGGGCTTCCGTTTCAACCAACAACGGCCTTTACGGTACATGTAGCCAATGGTAATAGCCTATCTTGCAACAATATATGCTTGGGTTTGCCACTGAAGATTCAAGGGCATCAATTTTCAATGGACATATATCCCCTTAATCTCAGCAGAGAGGACGTGGTTCTAGGTATCTAGTGGTTAAGGCAATTAGGGCCCATTGTATGTGATTGGGCTCGCCTCACCATGGACTCCACATTGGGTGAAGTCTTGCATCATTAACAAAACAAATGAGGGACCCTGATCAACCCATATTCATGCACATGGATTTGAATTGGGTCAGCCCATCCTTAGCTAATAGCAACTCAAGTGGGTCGGGAGATTACCACAGCCGCCTACAACAACTCCTCCAGGAATACGACAGCGTGTTCGAAGAACCCCAGGAGCTTCCTCCACCCCGGGAGCATGACCATCTCATTCCTCTCATGCCAGGAGCTACTTCGACCAATGTAAGACCCTACTGATACCCTTATTTCCAAAAATTTGAAATTGATAAGCAAGTTCAAGATATGCTTGAGAAAAGAATAATACAGACCAACCATAGCCCATTCTCCTCACCGGTATTACTAGTCAAAAAGAAGGATGGGACTTGGCAATTTTGCATTGATTGTAGGACCCTTGACAATATTACCATTAAGGACCGATTCCCAATACTGGTCATTGATGAGCCACTTGATGAACTCAGTCAGGCCACCATATTCTCAAAGTTAGATTTACGGGCCGGGTATCACCAAATAAGGGTACATATGGAGGATATTCACAAAATGACTTTTAGGACACATGATGGCCACTACGAATTCTTGGTCATGCCATTTGGACTGACCATCGCTCCGGCAACATTTCAAGCCTTGGTGAATGACATATTTCGGCCATATTTACGTAAGTTCATTCTTTTATTCTTTGACAACATATTGGTATGCAGCCCCAATTGGGAGGAACATCTGCACCACCTACAGGTTACACTTACAACACTTAGGCCCATCAGCTATTTGCTAAAAAGTCCAAGTGCTCCTTTGGACAATCTCAAGTATATTACCTGGGACATGTTGTGGAAAATGGAACTGTAGTTGCGAACTCAGATAAAATCTCTAGTATAGTTGGCTGGCCGCAACCCAAAAATGTGAAAGAATTTAGGGCATTCTTGGGCCTGACAGGTTATTATCGCCACTTTATCAAAAGCTACGGCCTAATAGTTGCCCCCTTGACCCAATTGTTAAAACGGGATGCCTTCCACCGGTCAGCCCAGGCCCAGCAAGCCTTTGAGCAATTGAAACATGCAGTTTCAACACCACCCACATTAGCATTACCTGATTTCACAAAAGATTTCATCGGGGAATGTGACGCATCCAGTCGAGGTGTTGGGGCTGTCCTCATGCAAGAAGGCCAACCAGTAGCCTTTTTCAGCAAGGATTTAACATCACAGAAGTGGGCCAAGTCAGTTTATGAATGGGAATTAATAGCAGTGGTCCTAGCAGTGCAGCGTTGGCGATCCTACTTGCTTGGTAGACGATTCATCATCAGGACCGACCATCAAAGTTTGAAGTTCTTGTTAGAACAGACTGTCCTATCACCTGAACAACGGTGGCTGTCCAAATTACTGGGGTATGACTATACAATCGAGTATAAAGCAGGGTCTACTAACCGTGTGGTCGATGCCCTCTCACGGCACCCCTAGTCATTTCAGTTACTTGTGTCATCCCCAGCCTCTCCACTCATGGATCAGCTTCGAAGTGAAGCTCACTCCCATGCTGGATTACAGCAATTAAAGGCCCAACTATTGGAAAATCTGTCATAGCACCCAGTATACCGTCAAAGATGGCCTACTTTTCTTCAAGGGTCGCCTGGAAATCCCAGCAGATTCAGCCCATCTTCAGAAGCTCCTTGAACTATTTCATGGCTTGCCCATAGGTGGACATTCCGGTGTCCTGCGCACTCAGAAACGCATTGCCACACAATTCCACTGGAAGGGAATGCGTGCTTCAATCCAAAATTTCATAGCTGAATGCGTAGTGTCAACAGAATAGACACCTACTACAACAGCAGCAGGGCTCTTGCAACCACTTCCAATTCCAACTCAAGTTTGGGATGATATATCAATGGACTTCATCACCGGGTTGCCCGTCTCCACTGGTGAAACTGTTATCCTTGTGGTGGATGATTGATTGACTAAATACAGTCACTTTCTACCTCTATCACATCCATTTACAGCAGTCACAGTTGCTGTAGTGTTTCTTCAGGAAACCGTACGTCTTCGTGGGCTTCCCAGCTCAATTGTGTCCGACAGAGACCCTGTTTTCATGAGCCGTTTCTGGGCTGAACTTTTTAATCTACATGGGGTTAAGCTCTTCAAATCAACTAGTTACCACCACCAATCTGATGGACAGACAAAGGTGGTTAATAGGAGTCTTGAAACATATCTCAGATGTTTTGCTGGAGATCGACCAAGGCAATGGGTGAAGTGGATTCACTGGGCTGAGTGGTGGTACAACACCACTTTCCATAGTGCTGCAGGGATGACCCCCTTCAGAGCTCTATATGGTTGGGACCTCCCCCTCTACTTTCTTATGAAAGGGGGACTACGGCAGTGGCAGCCCTGGAAGAACAATTGATACAACGAGATGAGGTATTAAAGGAACTGAAATAATCTCCTACGAGCACAGCAATGGATGAAGAACAGTTATGATAAGCACCACAAAGATATCCACTATGCAGTGGGTGATTGGGTGTTTCTTAAATTGCATCCTTTCAGAAAGATTTCAGTAGCAAGCCGGAAGTGGAATAAACTCAGTCCACACTACTTTGGACCATTTACAATCATCGAGAGGATAGGGTCTGTGGCATACAAATTGGATCTACCGGCAATATCAAGATTACATCCTGCATTCATATCTCCTTACTGAAGAAAGGGCCTAAGCCAGGAGCCATTACTAGTGCTACCCTACCCACAGACAAGTGCAGACTGAGCCAGCCCGCATCATTGACTTCAGATGGGTGCACCGTGGTGGTAGAGTCATTCTGGAAGCACTAGTTGTATGGTCTAAACTTCCAGAGGAGGATGCCACCTGGGAACCTTACTTGGATCTGCAAACGAACTTTCCCACTTTAGACCCTGAGGGCAAGGTCTCTCTAAAGGAGGGAGGGATTGTTAAGACAGCTGAAACAGAACAACAGAAAATGGTTAGCCAGTTTTACAAGAGAAGGCCACGTCAACAGCCCAACTAACTGACCATCCACTTGCAGTGGTTTTAACAGAAAAAGAAATTAAAGAATGTTAGTGAAGGGAGCTCTGTAAAACAGTAATAATCAAAGATAAGGGAATAAAGCCATCGACCTTTCAGCATCATTCTCTCTCTCTCTAATTCAGGAGGTTGGTTCCCTCAAAGAGCTCTGTGTTAGGCAGGGGCAGGTTCCTAACAGAGATCTGGAAGGGAAGAAACCGAAGACTTTGGTACTGATTTATTTGAGGAGAAAAAGAGAAGTATGGAAGAGACAGTGGCTATTATCAGTTTGACAGTTATTGGTTGGGTGCTGTACTGCTGTTGCTTCCTGAGTTTCAGGGATTGAGGAAGGAAGATTTTGGTACTGATTTCTTTGAATGCATAAAAGAGTGTTGATGTTCTGTGTTGTCTTCAAGGGATTGTTTTGTTTTGAAGTGAGGTTGTAATGAGTCTTTTTGTTTTCTGGTGGTGGTGACGTCTTGTCACCTAGTTATGCTTGTACTATTTTCCTTTTGGCAATAAAATTTTTTCTTTATTTATCTTCAAAAAAAAAATTCATCTTTATGGTGTACTGATGAGATATCTTAATTTTACTACTCATCAGCTGTTTGTTTAGTAATTGCTGTATCGTTTGAAAGCAATATTTCATTGACTCCTTAATACAATTGCTTATTTGTTTATCCTCATTTAGTCATTGATTTGTTTATTTGAGAACATAATCATACCTTAAAATAATTCTTCTACAACCCAAGAAGAGTCGGTTGGTCATCTTCTTCTCCAGTTTATTTTGCTTGCAAGATTTTGTGGTAATTCATTAGGTTGTTTGAATGGTGATCCTGAAGCACAATCTCTTCACTGATTCAAGCTTGGCTTGCAAGTTGTCTTGACAAAAGAGACTATTTTTTGGGATGTTATGCCTTTTGTTATATGTTGGTGCATATTTGAGGGAAACAAGTGAGGAGTGTAATACTTGCTCTGTAGGGAGTTTGAGTAGTTTACACCATGCTTAGTGGTGGAATTCGTATTTGGATGGATATTTTATCGGTCATTTTATGATGCACTTTGTTACTATTCCCCCCCCCCCCCCCAATTTTAAGAGTCAAGCATTCTTTATGGCTAGTGTTGGTCTTGTGTTTGCATCGGGAGTCATTGTGTCACCTTTTGATTGTTTCATCGAGGACTGTTCAGCTCCTCTCTTCCACAGCCATAAAAAAATGAGTTTGGTCACGGTCTTCTTGGGTGGGGACCCATAAGGGCAATCACAACTGTGGTGGTGCAAGTTGAATCACAACTTAGGAGATTTGGCTGCTGCACTGCCTTCCCTCTATTGCAGTCTCACAGATGTGGCTCTCTGCCTCCAAAGCTTTTAGAACTCTCCGTTGAGTAGTTTGGAAAGAAACTGGCAGGTTAAATTTAAAACTAACTACAAAAGGGTGGCCTGGTGGGTACGATAATACCTCTTAGGAGTTCTTTCTCCAATATACTGGTCTGTTGTTTGTCCTTTTTTTTTTTTATTTTGGCATTGGCAGGTGATGTTTTAGGATAATTGGAGTTGCACTTCTTATTGGGATGGACTTGGTGATGAAATGTCGTTTACTAATAGCTTCTTGGCAGGTGTCTATGTTATGTTCAAGGAACATGACACACCATGGATCCAAGTCATTTTAAACAAATATGGGAACCTCTTATTAGATTAGCAAAAGTAGTTGATTCAAATATCTATGGTTCAGGTTGATAAAAAAAATCTATGGTTCTGGAGTTCAGAAAGGAACTATGAGTACTTGGAATGTATTCAGTAAATTTAACCACTCCATTAGTTGTCAAGGCAACACCTAGACGGGCACCTAGGCAGTACCTAGGTGATAAGGCGTTCTTGGAGGGTTGCCTCACCCAAATGCCTACATATTTTTATATAAGACAACTTACAATATTTTATATTTTTATTTTGTGTTATTAATAGTAGTACAATAGATATTATTAGACTAAATTATTCATATTGTGGGTTTACAGAATTAATATTGTTATTCCTATACTAGTTTCTTTTTGTTATTTTCTTATTCGTTTGGGTTAAATTGAGACACAAGGCAGTGACATATTCTTGAACCCTTCAGGAGTTTAAAACCTGAATTGGTAAGTTAAAAATAACTTGAAGATTTTATCCAATTGACACACAAGAACAATCAATAGGACTTCTTCATCCTAGGACCAAAACAAAGGCTCAACCCTTATGTTTTGTATGTTTATTTCCTTTCTTTTTTTTTTTTGATAAATTTTCCTTTCTTATTTTTTTACTCATAAATATGTTTACTTTCTATCTATTGGTATGGGGTTTATACTTATTTCATGAGAATTATGGTGATTATTAGCTAAAGATTACTACTTTTTCCTATGAAACCTAATAGCTTAGGATTTATATATATTTTTTATTTCAAAAAACTCATCACCTAGGTGATGCCTAGGCGCCCACTTAAGCGACTAGGAAACAAGGCACTCTCCTATCGCCTAGCTTTGCCTTGGTGCCTTGAAAAGATGTACAGTAAATTTGTTGCCTTATTACTGAGGAGATGGTAATAACAATCAGTTTTGGACCAATTGATGGTGCATGAACAGGCCATTGTGTATTGACCCCCTTAACCTCCATATAGCACCATCCTCATGATGTAATCATCAATGAGTCGGACTGTTGTTAGTGGTCAGGTAGATTAGGGTCCAGATCTACATCAGCATCTTGATGATTCAAGGCTGTTCATTTAATTGAATTGCTTTCTCATATCGCTAGGAGCACCCTGTGGTTAAGAGCTGAAGATCCAATATTTGGAAACCTGACCTCCTTTGTTTGGTCAAGTCTTTATGACTCTCTAATTGAAATCTCAGATGCTAACTTCTCTTGGAAACGGATTTGGGTGATTAATGTCCCATACAGAGTTATTGTTCTTCTGGACTGTTGTCTTAACTCCTAAGATAAGATGCCAGTAATGGATCATTATTATCTCGTGGCAAGGCAAAGGTCGTTAGATAATTGTTACAAGCTATGTGGCAATTGGAAGGAGTTGGTTTCTCATCTATTATGCCACCCATAGTTGTCAAGGCATCACCTAGTCACCTTTGGCTGGGAACATTTCCCATAATGCCTTGACTTAATATCAACAAGGTGCTCATCTAGGCAACTCAGCAGTGCGACCAACTAGAGTAGGTGCTCTATCTACCTGTATGGAAAAGTTATGTACCTAAGTATACCTTGGTAATGAATATTGGGGTTATTCAATTAGTAAAATTTACTTTATCTAGAAGATGGAACTGGCATTAAGTTTTTCTGCTGGGTTTTAATTTTTTATTAAAGGATATGAAATGATCCCCCTTTTCATAGTGGGAGACCTAGCCATGTGTTTCAGAAGCATCCCTGGCAGCCTGGCTGATGGTCTTGGCCTCACGTCCAGGTAACCATCTCAAAATCTTAGTCCATTTAGTTGTCTCTCTCCTTTTGCACATGCCACTCAACTAGTGTGTATATTAGAAGTTCTGTTTAAGTATCAACTCTCAATGTGGTATTTTGTTTTAGTTTTTAAGCATGTTTATCTTTTTCTTGCCAGTGTTCTGAATTTTTTGAATTACTAGACTATACAGTAAATACATGTATAATTTTGAGGGTTCTGGATATGAATCTTCTGTAAACATCTTATAATCACACATGTTTCCTTTGCCTATGGCAGACATTTGAGGAGGCTGATACAAAACATGATGGGAAGATAGACAAGGAAGAGTGGCGGAATCTTGTTTTGCGGCACCCATCTCTGTTGAAGAATATGACTCTTCAATACCTTAAGTATGTTCTGGCTTTAAACCTATGTCTTCTTTTATTTGATAGCCAGTCAATGATGATAGAGTTTCTGGGCTGTATATTATGTAAAAGAATTGCAAACTACCTTTGCTTTTCTTGCATGCTGTTTTTTTCTTTAAATAGATAAGAAGCAAATAAATACTTATCTGGCAATAATACAAACTTRGAAAAGTGGCACAAGTCCTGTAAATTATGTAATTATTGCAAGATTAAAATCAAAGAATTTATTAAAATAAATATACAAATTTGGTTGGCTAATCCATCCTAGATTTCTAGAGCCTAGTTTTTGATCCTTTAGGATTGTTTTATTTTTTTATTTTTTGAAACAGGTAAAGTATGATTTCATTAAGGGAAGAAAAACCATGTGCAACAAGAAGCTGTACACAGGGATTTACAAAAAACTGCTAGAGCAGATCTGTACCCCTCAGCCCTGCGTTACAAAAATATATTTTCATGTACAAAAAAAGAGTTGAAGTTCATATTCTTGAATAACATGTTTACAGAAAGCCAAGAAATCATTTTGCCCACTATTCTCTGAAAAACTGTGTCAGAAGAGCTGTGCTTGTTATTGAAAACTTGCACTTAAATCAAACTCCATGCCACCTTACCTTTCGGGGATAAACCTCCTAAACTCCAGCCTTACAAACTCCATAATTGACTTTGGGCAACAGCTCTTTAAATCAAACAAGTTCCAATTTTTAAACCACACCTTGGGCAAAGCCGCAATGTAAAAGGAGGTGATTCACAGATTCTTCTTCAGCTTCACAAAAAACACAGGTAGTGGACGTCAGCTGCATTCCTTTTCTGGCCAGATTGTCTCTGGTTGAGAGCTTATTCAGGCAGGCCAGCCACAGAAAAACGATCTTGACAGGAATGTCCTGCTCTTCTGACCTTGAAAAAGCCTTAAAGATAGATTTGACTGAAAAGTTTCCATTTTTATCCCATTTCCACACTCTTCTATTCGCATGCCCGATGTCCACCTGAGTGTCATATAATCTTTGAAGTAAAACCACCCATATCTTCTACTTCCCAATTGTTCAACAGCCTTCTGACTGAGGAACCCACACCACACTGCCATTTAGCACTTGCAAATTCTCAGCCACACTAGAATTTTTGTTCACTGCCACCTCAAAAAGGGAAGGAAAAACCTCCTTTAGGATTGTTATTCAGTATCATACAAAAATAAACCTGTACCCTTGCATGCGAAAGTGAACCTCATAAGTTGCTCTGAAATCTATAGGCCAATTACAAAATCTTGTTCGAGTATGTTTATTACAGATTTTGTGGCTAAATACAAATGATGTGTCTTGGCAAGGCTTTTGCTGTTCTGGATTTTTTTTTTGATGCCCTCAATTTGTGTCACTGATCAAAACTGAAAGCCCATCTATATGGTGAGGAATGTGCTTCTCCTAATTGTTTTTAATCTTAACAGATTGATGTAATATTAGTTATTAGTAGAGAAAGCCACTTAGCCATCATCATCATCTTGAAGGAGTTTATCTTCTTTTCTGTATCCATGACAAACATCTAGCGTGGTTGTTCAATTATTGGGTTTCATGTTATGCAGCAGATTGGCCTATAAAATGGACCGCTGCTGTGCTTGATTAGAAATACTTATCTCAACTTTAATTTAATTTCTTATGTTATTAATCTATTTTTTTTAGTCAACTTTCTATTTCTCTCTTATTTTTATACCAAAACCATACATAACATAGAAGGTTGAGATCTTGTACTTGGTTTTAATCTTTTGAAGTGGTCTAAGATTAAGATGATTAGTTGATGGTTTCACCTGATTTTAGCTACCAATGTCTGTAAGCAAAATTGTGAATGGAAGAACTTAAATGCCTATCCAGAAAGAAATGGAACTATTTATTTAGCAGCACACGCTCTCTTAAAGGTATTCTGAACTGACTGTTTCAATGCCCTTGAACAGGGACATCACCACTACATTCCCAAGCTTTGTGTTTCACTCGCAAGTTGATGATACCTGAGGTTTTCATCTATAAAGAGCTCGAGTCTCTTTGTCAATGAAGGTTTGCCCATTTCTAGACAATGATGTTTCTTTGGAGTTTAAGAGGTGCAGAGAAAAGCTTTTGGAGCTAATTGATGAATGTTATGAAGAGTTTGACGTTTTATATTCTCTACTGCTACATATCGTCTTTTCCCCCCAATTTCTTATTTCAATTGATGAGATCTTCAGCCTGAGTTACAACATAGTGCATTAGTTTTCTTATAGGGCATTATCCCCGAGGTAGAAGTAAAGCTACCTTTGTGTTCCTTTCTTGTCCAGTGAATGCTAAGAATCAAGCGATATGGGTTGGATGGTTGATTGGTTGTGAGCAATCGTATTGACTATTGAATAAAATCGTGGTATATTAATGGTCAAAAGTGGGGGAGCTGGAGCTTCATGATGTCATAGAAATACCGAAAAAACAATAAAAGGTCTCCTGTGAAACCTTTACCCAGTTTCTTGATATTTTACAACAAACCATCCGGAATTCACATTCACATGGTGCCCTGGGTAACCAAAAATCTAGACGCCAAGGTGAGGTTCCGTTTCAGGACAATCTTAAATTCTTGATGCTTGGACACATTCTCGAGTGGTGGATTCGGTCACCAAATCGGTATTTGTGTTTGCCATAAACCTGGTGTCCAATGGACAACGCGCTAGAGCACTAGTTAAAAAGATTCTGCCTTCCCCATAGAAGGGCTCATATTACCATGGTTCCCCTCTCTCCTTGGGATGATGGGATCGGATATATTGGCTATAAGGCTGTCAATGGGTGGAGTCTGATTAAAGGCAGGGTAGAACCAAGGTTCAAAGTATCAATACATATTGGCCTGTATTGGCTGATATGTATTGTGTTGATGGCTTATCGATACGCCCCTCCAGGGGTTGTATTGGGTCAGCCACTGGTTCAGAGGGTAGTCGGGCCTTAAACTGACCCCTCTGAACTGGTTTCAAAAAAAACAAATGAAACTTGAAAAAATGTACCAACATGGGCCAATATGCCCTACTGGCATATTGTGGCTATCACCCCATGTCGATATTTAGAACTTTGGGTAGAACTGTTCCTATTGAGAAAAATTAGTTGGTTCTTTTGGTTATGAATCATATCGGAATAATTGGGAAGGGAATTAATTTTAACTTAGGTCCTGTTCGCTTTTCGGTAAGTAGGGTGGATTGGAGCTGAGCTGAGCCGAATAGTATGAGGCTTGAGCTTGGCTCGAGTCAAAAACTCATAAGCTCGAGCTTGATTTGAAGAAAAGTATTTTATAAAATATATATATATATATATATATATATAATATTTTTATTATATATATTATTTTCTATAATTGTATTCTATATATATATATATATATATATCTGAGAGCTCGGCTCGTGAGCCTCATGAGCCAAGCTCTATTAGGCTCGAGCTCGGCTCATTTATTAATCGAGCCTATAAATTGGGCTCGAGCAGCTCGTGAAAAGCTTGACTCGTTGCCACCCCTATCGGTAAGTTACTTACCTGGGTAAATGCAATTACTTGGGTAAGTTTTTCCTGGGAAACACTTACCCAAGTAAGTGTATTTACCCATGTTCTTTTATTTTCCAAGTAAAAAAAGGAAACAACCATTTTAACCATAAAAATTCATTATTAAAAGGGGCATTTTTGTCCCATTCAAGTGTTGGAAACTTTCTTCCCTAGTGGAAAAGTTATTTATCCACCTAGGAGATGGGTGTCATTTACCCGGGTAAGTGATATCCAGGAAAATAAACTTTCCCTGGTTCCCACATTAATCTGAAAAAAGAACATGGGATTTTTAGACAATGGGAACCAAAATCCCATTGACCAACTTTCTCCCTTTCAAAATCAAAAAATAAGAAGAGTCTGGATCACCTGCCCACGAGAACTCTGCCCATGCCTACGCACAATACACTACCCCCCGTGAATTGGGAACATCTCCCCCTACATAATACTATGCAAAGGATCAGATGTTCTCCATGTGTGGCTTCGATGAACGTGGACAGAGTTCTTGTGGGCAGGAGATCCAGACTCAAAAAAGAACGCTCCTCAAGCTCAGTTTGGAAGTAGTACAAATGCAAATATGTTCAGTATAAATACATACAAAATAATACAAAATATAAAGTTTTGCACTCTACATATTCGCATTTGTACTCCTTCCAAACTCAGCCTTATTTTCAAATGGGGCACACCTAAATTAGGAGGGAGAGAGGGTATTCTTGGTATGAGAGAGTGACTCAGAATGGAAAAACAGAGAGAGAAGAGGGAGAAGGGATAAAGGGTTTTCTAATAATACAGAAGATAGGACGCTCACTCTGAGAAGAGAGGGAATAGCCTCCCTCTTTCTTAATGTTGGGAATAGCCTTCTCCCAACATCACCGTATCAATGCCATCACTAGCCACTTCCGTTTGCCGCTGCCATAACCCCAAAACACCCCCCCACCCCAATGCTCGAACGTTTTGCCGCTGGAAGCAAGAAAGTGGGAAACCACCAAGCAAAATCCAGGTAGTCAGTCTGACTCCAACTTTGCCATGTGTATTTCAAGATGAGAGAACCGCCTAGAGCATCAATTAGAAATTTAGAATAATATAGTCCAAATCCCACGAACAAGAGTTGTTTGTGTTTATAGCATGATGATGCTCTTCAATTGTTAGCCGGTCCCCTCTATGCAACCTTGCTCGAACTGTTCTAACACTTCTATTGTGATCCTAGAGTCTCATTTGAAAGGCATAACCTGCGAATAACCTAAATCTTTTGCCATTTCGTGAGCTTTTAAGCATGTCCACATCACTGCTACCATAATCGAAGTTATGGCTATTGGACCTGCACTTATCTTAATAATTTCAACTTTATGATTTCTCGCTATGCACCTGAAGCACAACCCTCTTACAGGATGCATCTGGACTAATAGTATACACATCCACTGATATATAATCTCGTTAAATAATCCGCATTAGGGGTGAGTATGGATTGGTCGGTTCGGTTATATGGCAGAACCTAGAACTTATACAATAGTGGTTGGTTTTGGCCTTCGCGGTTTCAGGGTCGATTCCAAGGTCTACCCGTGGAATCAGTTCTTTTTTTACTCTCCCCAGAAAAAAATGAAACACATTCTTCAAAACCTTGATTTTTCAATAATGATAATATATAGTTTAAAACTTATATTAACTTTATTGATTAAATTAAATAATTTAATTAATATGTAGATTATTATAATATATTCATATATGCTCGAAAATTTGTCATTATTATTTAAATTTTGTAAATATTACCTTTTACTTTATTTATTATACACATACAAGTGTATATATTAAAATGAAAACAAATGATCATTCACTTAATTAAGTAACTTGATGGTCAAGTAAGAGCATGGCTTTTGTAACCATGAGTGCCTAGGCTCAAATCTTCATATCCTTAAAAATATTTTGGGGGTTTCTTTTAAGGAAAGTTCGGTTTCAAATCCAGTTCCACCAAGGCAACCAAGACCGGTTCATCGATTTAGTTCAACTAAGGTAAACCCCTAAACCCTAGAACCAACCTGGGTGAGGGTCAGTTCCAAGAATTTGGAAGCAGACCTTACCTTATAACAGATCGGGTAGGATTCAAGGCCAATTCGAGGTCGGTTCCATTYGGTTCTGGATAGAACCTACCCATTTGCTCACCCATAGTCCACATACACACAAGCAGTTGGAATACCATGCTTTCTACGAGCCCACATCCCAAGACAAAAAAA
Source organism: Nelumbo nucifera (assembly GCF_000365185.1). The sequence continues at coordinate 7,305,321 of NW_010729084.1, forward strand.
AAATGGATGATCTCTCTTACAATGTTGTGCCTCCTTAGATCCCTACTCTGCTTATACACATTAGGGCCTATGAGTATGAGTGAAACCCGGAAAGTCTATACAATCACTAAAATACGTGAAACTACACCAACATGCTTCAATACAAACTAGTAGAGACCCGTGTAACGCATGGGATATTGTATGTCTACTTTTTTTATGTGTAGAATAGTAGGAAAGATTCTATTCTTTTTTAGTAGTTTCAAATTTTCCTTTTTATATAATTTATATATTATGAGAAGCACATAAACCAACTGATGGTGGCTCAGTTGATACCTTATTTAGTTAATTGTAGCAGAGACCTGGGTTGGGGCAATGGGTTACCTCCCATTGTGTAGCTCTATTAAGCCAAAAAATGTGCTTAGCATGAGATTAATAGTTAAAAATTGGACCGGTGAAAATAACCAAAAACTTGCTTTAAGTTTTTTCTTACTACATTTTATTATTGAACCAAAAGAATCCATTAAACAAATCTACATTAAATTAAATTAATAAAACAATTCATCCCATGTACTGGTGGGCAAATACATATGTCCAAACTAAGGCTGATATTTAGGTTGACACTTAACCTAACCAACCTATCTAATTTACACCCTATTTTATTAGAAAGAGCCAAAAGGGATTAAAAGATATTTAAGAGGAAAATAAGGATTTATGGGGAGGGGAGATGTTACAAACATTGAATATTAAGAAGAGAGAGAGAGAGAGAGAGAGAGAGAGATTTATTGGTGAGATTTTTAATGATTTAATATAAAAATAAATATGCACATGTGTGAGAAAGGAGATGATGAAAAGGTATGTGTGAGCTCTATTGGTGAGAGGACCCTCACCTCCCTTTTTTCCTCTCTCTCTCTCTCTATAGGTTACAAATCGTAAAAGTTGTTACTTGTCCTCAGTAAGAAGCACATTTAAGATTACTATCACTTGCTTATTAATCTTACCAACATAAACAAACACTTTGAAGTTTAAAGCCTAGACGATTAATTGTACTCTATTGTTCTGCCTGTTAGTGAAAACTTTCTAATTTGTGTAGTGTGTGCCTGCATTATGAATTGTAGTGACATGGAGTGCACGTGAACCTGGCAATCCTTCCCAAGCGATTCTTGTGATGACACGTATTAATTGTATTTTATATATGCTTTTCCCTTGAACCAAGCTACGATGGAATTGGGATCTTCTCCATACACCAACCTTAGAGCCACATGCTACTGTGTATTGGGAACATCTCTCAATTTACATGTATATTTCCCCCCTCCCCCACTCCCCACTCTAATGGTTGGCCCCCCAATGGCCCATCCATCTTGCCCCCGCCTTCATAAAAAAATTCCTAGCTTTGCCCTTGACTACAATGAGGGCATCCTACAAAGTGTGAAGTGCAAATTGCAAGGAGATGGCCAGGCAGGGATTATTTCTCTCTCTCTCTCTCTACCCTCAAATTCATCGATTACATGAAGAATAACCTTTGAACATCCAATGAATCAACCCTAAATTCCTTGATTCCACCGTTCATCCATCAAAGATTCTATTTTGATGTATCTAGAAATATAACACTTCTCAAGCCTAAAACCTACGATCCATATGCCCCTAGCATGATCAAACCCTTCCAACAGACTTGTAATTCATATCCATGCCACTCTACCAAGTTTCAACATAAAATCCCCTCATTTACCCATCCATCAAACCGAGATTTCATTCTAAACTTCATCGTTAACCGCAATATCCACAACCCAGATTCCCATGATTCCACCACCTTTAAAGCCATCAGACACTCTCATTAGACTCCAAATATCCTAAGATGCCTACCCAACAAATTCCAAACCCCAAATCCCCATTTTACCTATCATACAAAAAGATTCTAAATAGACCACTTCCGTCATTCGTTTCTCTTAGAATCATAGATATCCATCATGGCACTTCTTCCAAGGCCACCAAAATTTACCAAAACCTCCATCAATATCCTGATTATCCATCGAATTTCAAATCTAAAAATACCCATTTTGCCTTTCATACAGAAAGATTACAAATTGATCACTTTCATTGTTTGCTACTCTCAAAGTCTTAGATCTCCATCATAACATCTTAGATCGCCATCCTTAGATATAGTGAGGCAATCAAATATGTCTGTCTCAGGTATACTTATCGCAATTGTTCTGTAGTTCCGTTGTGTTACTCTTCATCTCAAGCCAGTAGTGATGTTCTCGTAACAAGCCTCATAAGTCTCTTTTAGTACTATTTGACTCTTTAGGACCTACGCATCGCACCCTTACTCCATCGATCATCTTATGGTAGAGTATCTCGTGGACAAGTTGGTATCGTAGAAGGATTCTATTGTCTTTGGTTAAGAAAGTGGGATTTTGAAGCTTCTGGATAATAGGTAATCGCCAATCCCCTTCTTGTATTTGGTCCTTTGTTTGTACACAGTAAGTTATCCTATCTATAGATAATTGGCCTTGCATTCCGATAGAGATGGTGGTGGGGCCTTCGCTGAGCTAGATTTTGGATCTTAGGGTGGTAAGGGCATTTGCACATCTGTTCTTAGGTTGGTTGTGGTGTTGGTATGTAACTGCTAGGTCTTCAGTAAGGCCTTGAATAAGGGTTTTGTAGGGGGGGAATGGAGAGTTATTTTACTGTAGTTTCGCCTCCCATTTGTCTTATTACCAATTGTGAGTCTTCAACAACCAGAACCTTTTTCACTCCTAGGTCTCTTGTGATGGTTAATCCAAGGATGAGGGACTCATACTCTGCGATATTGTATGAGCATGGGAATTGAAGCTTAAAGGAGTAGGTTGTGATGTCCCTAGAGGGAGACGTTAGAGTGGCTCCCACCCCTATAGAAAAGTCAGTGTAGTTATCCTCAAATGCTAGCTCCCATTCGACGTCATCTACTATTGCGATGATGGGCATCTCTTCAAGAATGTCTTCTGATATTTCAAAGGGGTCATTTGTGGGGAATGATGCTAAAAGGTCTGCAATTGCTTGGCATCTGATTGCTCTAGGTTGTATGTACTTTATGTTGTACTCGCTCAATTACATAATCCATTTTACCAATCTCCATGAGATGGGTGGCATGTCTACAGAGTACCGGATGGGGTTGCTCTTTGTGATGAGGATTATTTTCTGTCCTACTATGTTGTGCCTAAACTTATGTACTGCAAAGGCTAGGGCTAGACACCATTGCTTCATGTGCGAGTAGTTTTTCTCCCTATTGGCATAATAAATTGGGCAGTCTTGTCCTTCATCATTTTCTTATGCTATCAGGAAGCTTATTGCTTCTTGATTAGATATGATATAGAGTTTAAACTCTTTACCACTCTACGAAGGAGACTTGATTGGTGATTTGGCTAGGGCTTGTTTTAACTGTTCAAATGCTCTCTTGTGATCTTTAGACCATTGGAACTTATTGGCTTTCTTGGTTAACTTTGGGAGGGGTGAAGCTGTTGGTGCGAGTCCTAAGATAGGACACCTTCCCTAAGAAAGTCTTGAGTTGGGATTCACTTCGGAGAGGTGGTAATTCAAGGACAGCTTTGACCTTGGCATCATCAGGTGTATACTGGACTGATCAACTTTCTAGCTTAGAAATTTGCCCGACTATGACAATACACACTGATACGCGCATATCTCTTATTTAAAAAACATGTTCGCTAATATTGGAATTCAAGTTCTAATGCCTACGACACTATGCAACTAGTCTTTAGCCACTACGCCATCATGCAACTTGTGATATCAAGTAAAATAAAATAACTTTTATTATTAACATGAAACAAATACATGTGAATGTATACATGTACGAAGGGATTGCATTTTATAAAAATCATAAATATATTTGGGTATAGAGAAGGAAATGGAACCTGTTAGATAGATCCTTGACTTCTAACTGAAACATCAAATTTACTTGGGGTCTTACTAACGATTTTTCAGAAGTGTTTTATTTATTTATTTATTTTTTGAGGGGGTTATTGGGTATTTCACTGCCAAATTAGTTCTCTTATTGGTTGGTTTATTTTGCTTCAGTTTTGGGATTGGTTACTTTCTAGTGCCCCATCATAACTGACCCATTTGACTTGATCATGGGTTTGGATTGCACATGTACAACGGGATGATCGTTCTTTTAATCTTGGATAACTTTTCGCGCCCTTGACAGCCCAAAGGCCAAAGCCCAAACCTGAACATTTTCAGTTCAGGCCTGAACGTTTTCTGTTGAGATTTGAGAAAGAGGCAAAGCCCAGACCAAACCCGATGGTCTATCAAATCAAAATTGATCCCAAAATTGCAATTTGCAAGTCTATCAAATGAACAACAGGTGCACGTGAGGCCCATTACTGCACGTGGTAGGTATTTTGAGAGGGACACACATGGAAGTATATAATATAAGCATCTTAAAAGTTAAAATAAAATGGCCAAAACGCCTTGATGATTAGAGATAATCTAACTACACAATTATATGTAGAAGAAAAGTAGAAATGAGCCAATTTCAAGTTTGCAACGACAAAACAAAACAAAATGTATGTCATCATTAAACTTAAAAAGTGAAGGCCTATGCGCCTAGATTTGTTGCCTATCTCGTAAACTAGAAGAGCTATTAACAAAGCAAAAACAACCACTGGACTGAAGCTCTTCCCAACTCAATTAGAAAGGTTGCAGATTAAAAACATAAAAAAAAAACATTATGAAAAATACTTATAGATTTGAAACTGAATTAGAGAGGTTGCAGATTTCAGTCGACCTCCTCCATCTTGCTACCCTCTGCATCCGCATCTTCAAGAGGGGGCATATCAGTGTCTGCATCAGCTTCACCTCCTTCCTCGTCAATGCTTAGTCCCAGCTTCAACATCCTGTGGATTCTGCTGCCAAACGTATTTGGGTCGTCAAGACTGAAACCTGAAGTAAGAAGAGCAGTCTCAAACAATAATAGAACCAAGTCTTTCACAGACTTGTCATTCTTATCAGCATCAGCCCTCTTCCTGAGCTCTTCCATGATGGGGTTTTCCGGGTTAATTTCCATAGTCTTTTTGCTAGACATGTAGCCAGCCATGCTCGAATCCCTTAGTGCTTGTGCCTTCATGATCCTTTCCATGTTGGCCGTCCATCCATACTCCCCGGTGACCAAACAACAAGGAGAATCCACCACACGATCTGAAACCACAACCTTCTCAACCCTGTCACCTAAGACATCCTTGATTACCTTGCACAGACCCTCAAACTTCTCCTTCAAAGCCTCTTTCTTTTTTTTCTCATCCTCACTTTCATCTAGCTTCAGACCCTCCTTGGTTGCAGAGACAAGCTTCTTCCCTTCAAACTCCTTCAGCTGACCAACAGCATACTCATCAATGGCATCAACCATGAAGAGGACCTCATACCCCTTCTTCTTCAACTTTTCAAGGAATGGAGAGTTCTCAACAGCCTTCTTGCTCTCACCAGTAATGTAGTATATATCATTCTGGCCTTCCTTCATCCTTGTCACATAGTCCTTCAGGCTAGTCATCTCATCTCCACTCTTGGTAGAGTGGTACCTCAGTAACTCAGCAAGTTTTGCCTTGTTCTGTGTGTCCTCATGTATCCCAAGCTTGAGGTTCTTTGAGAAGGCCTCATAGAACTTGTTGTAATCTTCCTTATTCTCAGCAATCTCAAAGAAAAGCTCAATGCACTTCTTTACCAGGTTTTTGCGGATGACCTTGAGGATTTTGTTCTGCTGCAGCATTTCCCTGGAGATGTTCAGGGGAAGATCCTCAGAGTCAACAATGCCTTTCACAAAGCCCAGATACTCTGGCATCAGCTCTTCACAGTTGTCCATGATGAAGACACGTCGAACATAGAGCTTGATGTTGTTAGGCTTCTTCCTGGTGTCAAAGAGATCAAAGGGGGCCCTCTTTGGAACAAACAAGATGGCCTTAAACTCAAGCTGTCCCTCAACTGAAAAGTGCTTAACAGCCAAGTGCTCCTCCCAGTCATTAGTAAGGCTCTTGTAGAATGCAGCATACTCTTCCTTTGTGATCTCTTCAGGTTTCCTCATCCAGATAGGCTTTTGTTTGTTCACTAAGGACCATTCATGAGAAACTTCTTTGACTTTTTTCTTTTTCTTTTCTTCCTTTTCTTTCTCTTCATCTACATCCTCCACTTTTCCTTCCTCATCTTTCTTCTCTTCTTCATCCTCATCATCTGAAACCTCTTTCTCAGTGGTCTTCTCAATCCAGAGGGAGATGGGGTAGCTAATAAACTCTGAGTGTTTCTTGATCAAATCCTTGAGCCGACGCTCCTCAAGGTACTCCAATTGGTCTTCCTTAAGGAAGAGAGTGATCTTCGTACCCCTACCAAGGCTCTCGCCAGAGGCATCCCTGGTGACAGTGAAGGACCCACCAGCCTGAGATTCCCAAACGTATTGTTCATCATCATTGTGCTTCGTTGTAACAATAACCTTCTCAGCAACAAGGTAAGCTGAGTAAAATCCAACACCAAACTGCCCAATCATGCTCACATCAGCACCAGCAGCTAACGCTTCCATGAACTCCTTGGTTCCAGACCTTGCAATGGTACCAAGATTGTTCACCAGATCTGAGCATACATGAAAAGGTCCAAGTAAGCTTATTTCCTTGGGTGGCAGCTAGGGGGGGGGGGGGAGTTGAAGCAAATAAGAATACGCAATGCTTAGATTCAAATAGATCGCCATACACTACCACTCACCAGACTTCGTCATGCCAATGCCACTGTCAATAATGGATATAGTGTTGTTGGTCTTATCAGGAACGATATGGATGAAGAGCTCCGGCTGTGCATCCAGCTTGCTCTTGTCTGTCAAGCTCTCAAACCGAATTTTGTCCAGAGCCTTAATTAATTTTAACAAAAGAACAAAGTCATAAAGCCAATATTACAGCCTCCATAGCAAATTATAAACAAGGAAAGACCTAATCAAGCAGGCTAATCATAGAGCATAAAAAACTAGCATCACACTCCTAAAAGTGTTCAGTGTCCTCCAACCCCTTGTTGTGTGCAACAATATTAAGATCAAGAAAACAGGGTGTACATAAATGCAAACAGGAGAAATTAAATTGGGCGCTCAGCAAACCACAACAATGACAACGAGGATCGTGATATCAGAACTGTGGTAAAATATCCAATTCAAAAGAAAAACAGAAGATTTATTTATGGAAAACGAAATAGCATATAAACAACCAAAAAAGAAACAACAATGAAAACTAAACCAGAGAGATAACATTTCCTTCGGGCAATATGAACACAAAAGAGGATCTATTCTCAGCACACAATTAAATCAGATAAGAAGAAACACGAAGGATAAAATAATAGGGCATCATTTACATTTAACAAAAGAAAAGCTATGTTAAACCTAGATATTGGTAACGCAGATTCCGCGGGCATCCCGCTTCGTTGTAACAGCCAATAAGGGTAACGACGATAACATAAACGAAAATAGAAGTTGGCAACTCGGGATCAAAAAAGCTCATGACAATAAAGTATAAAACATCAGAAAATAATACAGGAAACCCAGAGCAGTAACAGAAAAGCGCTTACATCGGAAGCATTACTGATGAGCTCTCGAAGAAAGATCTCCTTGTTACTATAGAAGGTGTTGATGATCAAACTCAGTAGCTGATTGATCTCAGCCTGAAAGGCGAATGTCTCTGCCTCGGCCATGGTGTGTTGGAGGAAATCGTCTCACGATCTCGAGCAAAAGGGGCAGAGAAAAATGAAAATGAAGGAGAGTAGCAAAAGCAGTCCTAAACTTCGAAGAGGCGTGGTAGGGTTAGAGAGGCCGAAGAAGTGGCCGAACCCTTTACTATATAGCTAGCTACTAGGGTTTCTAGATTCTTCTATTATCTAAATCTCAACAATGAACCGTTACGAGTAGTGGCACGTGAGTTTATACGTGCAGAGCAGCAGAAGTGGAAGTGCATAGAAAGAGTATAAGGCCCCGTTTGGTTCGGTCTGAAATCGGAATCGGAATGGCATTTCCAGTTCTTTCGGTGGTCCATCCTTTATTGCTTTATCCATTAGTTAGTAGTTACGAGTTACGACTGGACCGGGGGTCACTGGACTTCGGCATTTTCTCTCTTCTCTCTCCGGCCCTGAGACAGACTGAAAATGGAAGTTCGTTCGCCACAAACCATTGCCCAGTTCAGATGCGCTCCCACAACTCGAAAGTGAGTACTTCAATTTCAATACCTAATGTTCGTTTTTGCATAAAAATGCAGTTATATAGGGTTTTCCATGTATGGCGTTTTATGTAACTGTTCTGCGTGAATTGATGAAGAAATTTGAGCTGAGTCGGATTAATCGAATACAGAGAAGTTCAGTTTTACTTTTTTTTTTCATTAATTAAACCATGGAATTCATTCCAGTTTTTTATAGGATATGATTTTTTTTTGTTGCGTTTTCTTATTACATGAATCAATATGTGGCAAAATCTCTTCCCTTAAGAGATTTGAATTGAATCATTAAATTTGACCTGTAGAAATTACATATCCAGTTCCATTGCCAATGGTCAGCCCAAGAGAGCCCGGGTTAAGGAGCTACAAGGCAAATTTTCTTCTCTGGCAGTCTCCAGATCATCAAGGAGACTGTTTTTGGAGTTTTTGGGATTCAGTTCTGCCTTTCTACCTGTCTGTCCTGCTCCTGCAGCAGAAATGCTAGATATGAAGGAAGTTGAAGTAATTCGGTGAGAAAATTTTATATGTAGTATTTTAGGTGTAATTCTCAACAGTCAAAGAACTGGTCGAATACGTTAATTTCCTTGTTTTAACAATTGTGACCAGTCTTTATAATCAATGGCTACTTGGAATTTGAAGCATCCAGGACCCTGAAGCTGGCTAGTGGGGTGAGAGTTCAAGGTGAAGATTTCATTTCGTTTCATCATTTTATTTCTCAATGTCAATTTTAAGAAAGGTACTGATTATTTTTGTTTTTCCAATTTCCATATGGTAACCCCTTGGCCCTGGGTTGCCCATTAACTAAGTATTGCTTGTTCCATGTGGCTATTCGTCATTGGTTTTATCTGCTATGTTTTGTCAGTAAGCTTGTACGTACACTAGGATGGCAATTTTTTTATGTTAGTCCAGGCAGGAAAACATTCATGTTTTGTACTCCCCTCCCCCCAAAGGAAAAAAAAGGATCAAAACCTTTAGTTGACATGTGCACAGGTGAAGGTTTATTCACTTTATTATGCTTAGGCAAAATAAAATGACCTGAAATGCAGTCATATGGACCAGGATCAGTAAACATGGCATGATTTATACCTAGGAAAAAACAAAAATGACCGTGTGTAGACTGATAAGAAATCATAGTAACACTACTGCTTCAACATGAAATACAGATGTATATTCAATGGAAATGACATCTCTAGTCTACAACATCAATTGTCATTGAGTTCATTGGTTGAAATAGATCACTGATGAGACTCCAGAAAAATGTGGCTGGACATAATGCTGGATATGAAATTTACACAAAAAATTGAAGCATCCAATACGATAGAGCACCTTTGTAACAGGTACCAAGGTATCATATTTCTAGGTACCATTTTACCACACTAACTATCTGAACTTCCATTTCAAGATATTATTGAAGGGAATGGGCCAGAAGCTCATGAAGGAGATCTTGTTGAAATTAATTATGTCTGTCGACGTTCAAATGGATATTTTGTCCATAGGTAGGGTTTTCTTTTCCTGCTTACATATTTATATCGAACTATTATGTGTATGATCTTATTAAAAGTTAAAATTGTTAACTTTTCTCAAAAAAAAATTCTAGTTACACGAGCTGATGATCTCAAAATATTCAACCAGAGGATGGTGGCTTTGACTTTTATTTCTCGTAGTTACTGATTCCATTTTTTTCTTCCTAAGATCGTGAACTTCTAATTTCTAGCTGAGACTGCTCTCTTCACATCAGTTTGTCATGTTTGAATGTAGCACTGTAGATCAATTCAGTGGAGAAAGCAATCCTGTTACACTTCCTTTGGACAATAAGCAGGTTAGTTGATGATCTGTTCTCATATACTGAAATGCGACCTGAAAGTTTTGGTTTTCCATTATCAATTGTCAATGACCCAAAAGTCCAAAACAAGCATGAATAATGACCTTGGTGCAATTTGATGTAGTTGATTTAAGCTTCAATTCAGCTACTATACTTCCTGTTGCAGTTTTCTATGTCAAAATGTCTAGCTTGATTTTTCATTCTGTTAGAAAAGTTATTTTTACTGCTTTTTTTAACAATTTCAGGAGCATCCACTAAATAAAAAATTGAGCCATCACTTAAATTTAAAATTTCAAATAGCATATTAGTCTTTGATGGAAAAATGTAATTTTTAGTTACCTCAGTTATCCTTGGGTTCTAAATTGTTTATATTTTACTATTCATCAAGTTTTAGGTGGTAGTTATATTTTGCTTAATTGTTTGAGTGTTTCTTTACATTTTTTGTGGGAAAATGGATGCTAGAAAATCTACTAGCTTGGTTGCAAGAAGCTAGAGTTTCTTTTTAACTTCATTTATAGAGTCCTAGAGTGTTTCACTCACATTCTTTCCTCTTGGATTTTAGTCCTAATTTGAAACTAAGCATATAAATAATAGATTTTTAGGATGTCCTAGTTGTATTGGAAATTTTCTTACAGATTAGATGATCTATCTGTACTTGTGATCATTATGTACTAAAACAAAGTATGGATCTGACCTCTTTATTGAGAATAGGTTTTGATGATGCGCATTTTGGCAGCTTCCGGCTGGCTAGTGACTCAGATGCTTGGCTGCATAATCCCTACCTGGAAGGTGGCTTGGGCACCTAGCTGAATGGTTCCTACCTGGAAGGTGGCTTGGACACCTAGTTGAATGGTGACGAGCTGGAGAGGTGGCTCTGATGCCTAGCTGAATGGTGATGAGTTGGAGAGGTGGCTTTGATGTCTAACTGAGTGGTAACGAGCTAGAGAGGTGGCTTTGATGCCTAATTGAGTGGTGACGAGATGGAGAAGTGGCTCTAATGCCTAGCTAAATGGTGGCAAGCTGGAGAGGTGGCTCTAATGCGACCTGCAAGGAAACAATGTCAGAGTGCCCGGCTTGCTTTACTCAGGGTGGGCACTCCGATGCTTAAGTTAGTGAATAAGATATTTTAAGATAGCTAAATGTGAGAGAGCTGGAGAGCTGCGAGAACTAAAAATTGCNTTGCTTTACCCGGGGTGGGCACTCTGATGCTTAAGTTAGTGAATAAGATATTTTAAGATAGCTAAATGTGAGAGAGCTGGAGAGCTGCGAGAACTAAAAATTGCGCATCTACCTGGATCTCAGGGGCCGATGCCCTTATATAGTTGGGTTGTCGTGGGTCTCGAAAACGCTCCCAAAATCCTCGGCCCACGACGTAGAGGTCCGTTCCGCTTTGGAAGGAGGATAATGTGCCAGTTAATAAGGCTTATCGTTTCCCTCCGATTCGGGCAGGATGAGGATAAGGCCTACAATTACGCGGTGTGATCCCAAAAGGTTCGGAGACAACTAGCAAGCTTCTAGAAAGGTAGGTCGCCAGGTTGGCAATAGAGACAGATCGCCAAGTCGCCAAGTCGGCGATAGAAGTAGATTGCCAGATCGGCAGTAGAGGTGGGTCGCCAGGTCGGCAGTAGAAGTAGGTCACCAAGTCGGCGGCAGAGGCAGGTCGCCAGCTAGGACCCCATTTTGGCTAAGGCAAGTTGCCGCCTAGGTGATGCTGGGATGTAGTCCAGCTGTTCTGATATGCCATGTGTCATGATGTCAGTGGAGGGCCAAATCTGCCCTCATCAATTGCTCCCCACTCCCAAGCTGAGATCAGCTCAACGAAGGGAGTAGATTCGTGCTTCGTTGTAGGTCCTTTGGCCTGTTACCAACATATTTTAAGGTCGGCTTAGGGTTTCTTGATGCTGAAAGCGGTTTGGCTTCCCCTTGCGATATGTGTGTTGATGTTGGAATTTAAATAGCGGGTCGGTGTCACGGCTGCACTGTGTCAGTCCTCTAAGGTGTTGGTCGTCCACTTCTACGATAAGCCACAAGGAGCTCAACTTGCGGCGGCAGCTTTACTAACTGCAGTTTGCTAGTTCGCATGGGAACCTTGAAAGGCTCAACCCGTAAGGGCGACTGCAGTCTGTTAGCCTCCGACTCCTGCGGGAGCCATGGAAGGCTCGACCTGTAGGGGCGACCTCACAAACAAGGCTCGTTCGGGCTGATTATGTGTGTCGCTAGGTCGGCGGAAGTAGGTCGCCATCTCGGCGGTAGAGGCAGATCGCTAGGTCGGTGGGAGTAGGTCTCCAGGTCGCCAAGTCGTCGGAATTTTGACAGTCTAGTTTTGCTCTCAGCACCTCGGCCTACAAACACCTCATCACCTCAGCAAGATTGACTTGCAAGGGCGGCTCCACAACTTGCTGGTCATCAACTCCCATGTAAAGCATGGAGGGCTCAATCTGCGGAGCGACCTCATAGTTTGTTGGCTATCAACTCCCACGAGAACCACGGAGGGCTCAAGCTGTGGGGTGGCCTCACATTCTATTGGCTGTCAATTCTCGCAGAGAGCACGTAGAGCTCGACATATGGGAGTGGCCTCACAATTGGGGATATTCTGTCCGGGCAAGACTACAAGAACTCGTTTGGGTTAATCATTTTGCTTCTGCCCCCCTAGGGGGTTCTTTCGATCAAGCGCTATTGTTGTTGCTTGAAGATGTTATTACTTGAGGCTCAAGAATCGGGTGAGAACATAGCCTTTTGTAGCGTTTCCAACCGACGGCGCCAATTGATGATGCGCATTTTGGCAGCTCCCGGCTGGCTAGTAACTCAGATGCCTGACTGAATAATCCCTACCTGGAAGGTGGCTTGGACGCCTAGCTGAATGGTTCCTACCTGGAAGGTAGCTTGGACGCCTAGTTGAATGGTGACGAGCTGGAGAGGTGGCTTTGATGCCTAATTGAGTGGTGACGAGCTGGAGAGGTGGCTCTGATGCCTAGCTAAATGGTGACAAGCTGGAGAGGTGACTCTAATGCGACCTGCAAGGAAACAGTGAAAGAGTGCCCGGGTTGCTTTACCCGGGGTGGGCACTCCGATGCTTAAGTTAGCGAATCGGAGATTTAAGATAGCTAAATGTGAGAGAGCTGGAGAGCTGCGAGAACTAAAAATTGTGCATCTACCTAGGTCTCAGGGGCTGATACCCTTATATAGTTGGGCTGCCGTGGGTTTTGCGAAACGCTCCCAGAATCCTCGGCCCACGACGTAGAGGTCCATTCCGCTTTGGAAGGAGGATAACGTGCCTGTTAATAAGGCTTACTGTTTCCCTCCGATTCGAGCGGGATGAGGATAAAGCCTACAGTTACGCAGCATGATCCCGAAAGGTTCGGAGACAACTAGCAAGCTTCTAGAAGGTAGGTCACCAGGTTGGCGATAAAGGCAGGTCGCCAGGTCGCCAGGTCGGCGATAAAGGCAGATCGCCAAGTCGCCAGGTCGGCGATAGAAGTAGATCGCCAAGTCAACGGCAAAGGCAGGTCTCTAGGTCGGTAGCAAAAGTAGGTCACCAGGTCGGCGACAGAGGCAGGTCGCTAGGTCGCAATGTCGGCGGCAGAGGTAGGTCGCTAGGTCGGTGATAAAAGTAGATCGCCAGGTCGACGGCTGAGGTAGGTCTCTAGGTCGGCGGCAGAAGCAGGTCTCCAGGTCGGCAGTAGAAGTAGGTCACCGGGTCGGCGGCAGAGGCAGGTCGCCAGCTGGGACCCCATTTTGGCTAAGGCAAGTTGTTGCCTAGGTGATGCTAGGATGTAGTCCAGCTGTTTTGATATGCCATGTGTCATGATGTCAGTGGAGGGCCAAATCTGCCCTCATCAGGTTTGATGACTTGTGCCCTTATTATCTCTGTATTAAGATTTATGGTAAAAAAAGTACTATTTTTAGGGTAAAATATAGAAACCTCCCCTATAGTTTCATTTTAACAAATACCTCTCCTGAACTTTTGAGAAACTTGACAAAAACCTCCTTTCATCACCTTCCCAGACAGAAAATGTTAGACTGGTGTACCAGTTTTACTGAAATGACCATGTTTTAATTTGACAAAAGCCTCCTTTAACGGTCATCTTCTAACGTTTTTGTCGAGTTAAAATAGCGTTATTTCAGTAATTTTGTATGCAAAATAATTTATAAAAGGGTAGAATGGGTATTTGGAAAAAAGGGAGGTTTTTGTCGAGTTTCTCAAAAGCAAGGTTTTCAAAACTAGACCAGACCGGAAAAACTGGGATCTCATCAGGTGACTGGTTCTGTTTTACCCCAGAACTGTTATTTCGCCAAAAACCGTTGATTTGGTCAGCAAACTGCTGACTCGGGCGGTTGAACCGTTCGAACCGTCAACGGTTTTGGCCGTTTTATTTTTATTTTATTTTTTTGTCACAACAGACCATCCATTCGATTCAAACGGTCGGACTGTCCGACCTGGGAACTGGACCCCTGACCAGTTCGTTGTCCGGTTCGGTTTTAAAAACCTTGCTCAAAAGTTCAGGGAGGTATTTGTTAAAATGAAACTATAGGGGAGGTTTTATGATTGTCAGAAACTATAGGGGAGGTTTTTATGATTGTCAGAAACTTCAGGGGTGGTTTTTGTATTTTACCCTTTTTTTTAATTTGAATCCAGGACATGGAATTTCTAACTTTTTATATATCAGAAAGCATTTTAGAAATTAGAATATTTTTACTTATTTCTGTTAAAGTCTAAAGTAAATTTAAAATACTTTGTAATTTTTGTAAAGCAGTAGAGCAGCTAACTTTAGAGTCTTTGTGAAGTGGTTGTCTAGCTCCATTAACCAACTAATAATGATGGTGATCATTTTTTTAATTTCATGGACGTCATTGTTATTGGTGACATTACCTTCCTATGTGATAGCAGAGGAACAACATGGAACCAGCAGTCCACAGGTAAGAGGAAAGAAAAGTTAGCGGGTGGTATATACAGATATTACAGATATTACAGATATGATGATTGTTAGTATGTTAGCAGGCTCATCTAGTCCAGGCTGTCTTGCTAAGTTTGTATATATGTTTTTGTATGTGTATGTTTGTGGGTGGGGGTGCTGTGGGAGCAGGACTGTTAGTCAGGTTGTTTAGCAAAGAATGTTGAAGGATCTATTAATCTTTGAAGTGGCAAAGTGATTTAAAGCCTGAAATTCTCCCACTGTTTCCTTTCACTATCCTCTGTTAATGAGGTAGATTTGATCCCAGCATGCACCGTTCCTAGGACACCTGCATGCCAAGTTGGACTGGATCGACCTAGAACCCAAACTGAAGTGCCAAACTGCCACTCTCCACCCTAACCCAGCCAACTTAATGTCATTACTAAGTGCATATAGTCCAGGTTGGTTTGGATCGAACTATAATCCAAACTAAATACTAGACACTCTTTAACTAATCTAACTTGTTAAAACAGAATGCCTGATTTTTGGGTCTGACACAAGGTGCTCACATGGCTGTTTAGCTGCATGAAATGTTGCAATCACCCGGACTTACTCAGTAATGTATTAGCAAAACTTGTTGGGATTGGCACCAAGCTTCCAATAAAAAAAGGAAAAAAACTTGTTGGGAATGGTTGTAAGGATAGCAATGGGTTTATTACCCAAGTACCTGGCATACCTGCCACCCTGATTACCAGGATTTATAGTGGGTGAAATCTTTTCTGTGTATTGTACATCAGTATACATCCTTTCATGTACTCTCCAGCTTTTATATTATGATATACAATCCTCTCATCTAGAAAATCAATTCTACAACTTTACATTAGTTTAAGATCACACTTAAAGTTCTAATAATTTATATTGCCCTATTTTAACAGATAATAGAGGGCCTGAAGGAGGTCTTGATTGGCATGAGGGTTGGAGGTAAGATTTATAGCTATATATCTCATAGCATTCAGTATCATACTACTAGCTAACATCTTAGTGGTGCATAGCTCTGAGGTTGCTTATATATTGCTACCTTGTCTTCCAACCAAGGGGTGCTTATTGGTGTGGGTCAGTGGCATATCTGCCAATTGCAGTTAGAGAGGAGTGCCGTGAATATACTTCATATATTCCTTTCCTACCAGACAAACAATTTTTTACAATTAAATGAAACCGAAGAGTCAAGGACTAAAATAACTGTTCTTCAGAAGACCTGTTCATTTCAAAAACCTTAAGAGCTATTATTTTTTATATACATATACCTTTTCTTCATTAGGAATTACTTATACGACTTAATCTTTTATGGTTTACTTTGCAGGGAAGAGAAGAGCATTAATACCTCCTACTGTTGGATACATAAATGAAAACTTGAAACCAATCCCTGATGAGGTTTTGTCCTTTCTGTCTTGTTTCTCATTAATCTGTAGTCTTCTAGTGGTAGCCCTTAATGGCTACCAGTAATATCTGCATTCATTAGATCAACAAAAAGCCACTGTATATAACAATGAAAAGGCACTGATTTGCCATAAATAATACTAATTTGTTCTGTATTATGGTTGTTGATTGTAGTTTGGTCCTCGACGTAGCCTTCTTTCTCATGCAAATGAACCTTTGGTATTTGAGGTACAGCTTCTGAAGGTGCTATGAGCTTATACCAGTATTACAATCAGAGTTGGCTTTTGTAAGATATGTTTACATAGTTCTGAGTTATTTATCAAATCCTAGAAAGAAGCCAAAAATGTTGAGATTGTTCTTTAAGAAGCTTAATGTCATTTCTTTGAGGTCCTGAAGTTCCAGTCGGAAGTGTATATCTCTGTCTTTTTCCCATCTAAAGCATTGCGCAGTCATGTTTTATTATCAGAGTTGCTTTGTTTCCTGTAATTTTGTAATTGTAACCACCTTGAAAAGGTATTCATTTCAGTACCGTCAACATTTTTAGACTGCTCCATGCTTCAGGATTTTCTGCAGAGTTTTTCCCATACATTTAGGAAACCACCATATAATATGATCTGTGTGGACATTTTTTCTTCTCTCCATATGGAAAACTTCAATATGTCTCGATGGTTTCCTTCATTCTCATACAAGATTATATTAATCTTCCACTGCTAATAAAAGCTGTGTGGCCATTTATTTCAGTACTATCTAACATATTTATTCTTCTCTTTTTCCTAACTCTGATTATCAGAGTTGTTTTGTTTCCTGCTAAATTCAGCACTCAATAAAAATGGAATGTTCCTTGTGTGATCAAACCAGATCATGCCAAATATGTCACCAACCAAGATAACCAAGTTTTACAAAACTAGACCTTGACCCGAGATTCGAGGATTCGACCTACATATTTATCAGGGTTCATCCCTTTTATTGATTAGAGTGAGTGCGTCGATAGGCATTTTGAGCCCTTACACAAACATTTAGTCAACGTGTTTGATTAGTCCTACAACCACCTATAAATTTCTTATCTCTATCATAAGAAAGGGTACTTTTGTACTAATTTAGACTTGGTTAATAATGGTTAGCATTTGGTCTCATGTGTTCATTAAAAATATAAATCTGTTCATCAAAAAGAAAAAAGAAAAAAAAAAAGAATCTCATGACCTAAATTGGCCTTAATCAGTTGTTTGATGACATCAGATTCAGTCGTCACAAGACCATGCTCATATTATACTCACTTGTGTATTGGGAATATCTTTCAATGAATAATATATAAGCTGCGCCACTCTTCATGTATATTCTCTCTCTCTCCCTCACTCCCCTCACCCCAATGATGGTTGGCTTCTTCAATGGCCATCCATATTCATTCTCCCCCCCCCCCAATCCACTCATAAAAAATTCTTGGCTGTGAATATGGTGTGAGCATGGTCTTGTGAGGATTGAATCCAAGTTCCTATTTGATTTTCTTCTCTCCAAGTATGCAAATGGTTTGTATTTGAATTGGTCACTAGGCATCCCACTTGGGGGTGGCAATTTTTCACCCAACCCGTCGAACCCACCCATTTACTTGGTGGGTTGGAAATGGGTTGATCATCCATTATTAATTATTGACTAAAATTAGTTTTGTCTCAAATCAGCACACTTCAAATCCAAATGAACTAGACCCGAGTCCGGACTAGCTCAACTTGGTCTAAATATGAACAAACCTGATCACCTCAGTTCGGTTCATTTGGATCGGTCAGCCTAGTCTGAACCTCAACCTGACCCAAAGTAGGCCGATACAGTCAACTTGAATCCAAAACAGTCCAGACATGATGGTTCAGTTTGACCTGACCTAAAATTCGCCCACTTGCTTTGGCTTGATTTGGATCGTCCGACCTGGCTTGTATTTGTACAACCTGACCCGAATCTGGACAAGTCTAATTTACTTCCCTTGACCCACTTCGGGCCAGTCAGTTTGGTCTCAAACCCGTGCACAAAACCTGATATGGGCTGGTCCAAGTCAATTCACCATTGATTGAACTAGTCTAGTCTGGTYCGACTGGRTTGATYTGAATCCAAATGGTCCAACAACTCTTGATGTGATTAGCTCAAAGACAATCCAATTAGATATGGGCTGGTCCAAGTCAATTCACCATTGATTGAACTAGTCTAGTCTGGTCCGACTGGATTGATTTGAATCCAAATGGTCCAACAACTCTTGATGTGATTAGCTCAAAGACAATCCAATTAGATAGTTCAAGTTGGTCTGGCCGGTTTGAACATAAGTAGTTCAGTCAAACCCAAAACCCAAACATAGTCAAATGGCTTCGCTGCTTGTGTAAAAATAACATGCATGTAATGTGATTTGAACCTTCACCTCTTGTGTAAATAGCAACTACTATTACCATCAAGCGATGACCAACTTATTTTTCAAGAGAGAGTTAGTTTTTTTTTTTTAAGTACATAAATATAAGATTAATGGGTTTGGGCAGATTGGATTGGGTCAAAATGGGTTAGGGTTGAACCTAACCCATTTAATTTTATATAATTGGGTCATTAATGAATTGGTGGGTTAGTGGGTTGGGTTGAAGCTCAACCCAAACCAAACCCAACCTAACCCACCCAATTGCCACTGCTAATCCCACCCTAGTCATTTTCCTAGAGTGGAAAAAGGCCTCGACAGTTTCCTTAATCGATTCCTCAATTATTATCTTGTATTTAAAAAAAAAAAAGTATTTAGCCCATCAGGTCTAGGTATATTCATGTACCACTTTCTAATGGATAAAAACGTACTAGCTATATTATAGCATGGCGCAAGGTTCAAAATATTGATACGCCCAATACATCGGTAGAGGCATATCGGGTAGTATTGATAGTTTTTTTTTTTCAAATCTGCTTCAGAGGGATTGGTTTAATGTCCATCTACCCCCTGAACCAGTGAAAACTCCCAACAAACAGCCCTAGAGGGCGCGTATCGGTATTTTGAACCTTGGTGTGGAATGGAGCGAAGCTACTTCTATATTACCTAAAAATGTTATTTTGTTCTACTTCTATCAGATATAACGAGGTGTTTTGAAAATTTGTAATGGTGGTTGTAGGCTTCAAAACATTATGCATCATGCCCTAAGTTCAAATCTTTCAACATGTTTTGAAATTTCAATGAATACTTAAGGGTAGGGTAAAGGAATCATTTATGCATTCCCTCAAATATGACATGCTGTATAATGTATTCTGATAAGGGAGTTTCAAGTCTTTCAACAAATGATAGGGGAGGATTTTTTAGTATTTATAAAAAAGAAAATTGTAGATTAGTACCTTATACTTTGGGTATAGTCTCGCTTTAGTCCCCAAACTTTAAAATATGTCAATTCAGTATCTAAACTTTCAAAATGTGCCAGCTTAGTACTTATCATTAACAACTATTAGTTATGTGCATCACATGATGTTATGTGATACACATGAAACAAAACTACCCTTCAAAATGTGTATTACATAACATCATGTGCAGTTAAAAACTTTTGAAAATATCAAAATTACCCTTCAAAATAAAATAATGTTCATTATTTTCTTCTTCAATAAGATGAAACAAAGGTATAAGTTTTGCAAGAAAATGGTAATGCTTGCAGTCATTTAGCCAAGGCATGGGAGTGGGAACACATTAGATAAAGAGAGAAGAGAGAAAGAATAGCAATGGTTTAGACTTCTCAAGAAAAGTATTTAGATGATTGATAAAGAAAATTAGATGACACCCTAGGCATTTAGTTGGCAAGTTTTTGGAAATTTAGGTATTCGTTGGTATGTTTTGAAGTTGTGGGACCAAAATAAAATTAAGCCAAAGTAAAAAGTACTAATTTGTAATTTTCCCTTATAAAAATCTTACCATGAAATCGCCATTTCTTACCCATTAATAAAAATAAGAATGGTTCAATGTTATCGTTATCGTCAAAGGACCCTGATTTTATTATTCCATTTATACCCCTGTCATTAGAATGTATTTCTATCTTATATCTTTTATATATATATTCAAGGGATAGGGGTGGTCTCCCCTTTTGCCATTGGTTTCAGGTCGATGGCTCGAACAAATGGCTTATTCTGACAATAAAATTACAAGCAAAAAATTATAAAACCATTATGGCCACCAGTTTTCGGGTTGACGATTCGAATGGACAGCCTGTTTTAATAACAAAAATTATAGGGAAAAAATTGAGAGTGTAAGGTCCATTAAGCAATATCATACGTGTTATGTCATTCGAGTGCGTGACTCATACGACCCAAAAACGGAACCATTCTGGCCACCAGTTTTTGGGTCGACTTCAACCGTTTGGGTCAAATGGACAACCCGTTCTATCAATACAAATTAAAAAAAATAAAAAATGACCAAAACCATTGAACGGGTCGATGGTTCGACCGCTCAGGTCAATGGGTTGTTGACCGATTCAATGGTTTTTTGCCAGAGACTTGGATTGATGTAAAACGGAACTGGTTGCTTGGATGATTCCCAATTAAAAAAAAAAAGTGGCAGTTCGATCATCCGATTCGAACGGATGGCCCGTTCTGGTAACAAAAATTACAGGAAAAAAATTGAGTGTGTGAGGTCTATTAAGTAGTACCATACGTGTTATGTCATTTGAGCATGTGACTCATATGAACTAAAAACGGAACCGTTCTGGCCACCAATTTTTGGGTTGACAGTTTGACCGTCCAGTTTGAACGGACAACCCGTTCTAACAACAAAAATTAAAAAAAAAATAAAAGAAAAACAACCAAAAACCATTGAATGAGTCAACGGGTTGATGGTTCGATCGCTCGAGTCAATGGGTCATTGATTAGTTCAACAGTTTTTGGCCAGGGATCGGGACTGGGATAAAACGGAACTGGTTGCCTAGGCTGAAATGTTTAGCTCCATCTCAAAGTGGAACTTTGGACTCGATTTTCTGATTTTTTTTTCCTTGGCTTTTCTAGTTTAGTAGATTTACCACCATTTTTTTTTTTTTTTGTGTTTAAGGTCACTTTGGATTTATCTTTCAAGGTTTTGGAATCCCTTGCAATGTCCCCATGGCTATGACTACAAAGTTATTTCATCTAATTATTGACATCTAGAAAAAAACGACCCAGAAATGGAACTGTTCTAACCACTGGTTTCTAAATTGATGGTTCGATCGTCCGATTCAAACGGATGGCCTGTTCTAACATAAAAAAATGGCCAAAAAACGTTAAATGGATCAATGGTTTGATCACTTGAGTCAACGAATTATTAAGTGATTCAACGATTTTTTGCCAAGAATTGGATTTGGGGTAAATGGAACCGAGTGCTATTGTCTGAATTAATTAGAAGTTCTCGATGCTATCACTGTATGATCGTATTTTTTATATGAGATACTTTGTTCAAACAATATTTAAAAAACGAGTATATGCTGATGTCATTTAAATTTTTATACGACTTTCAAGAATGCTTATAATTACAAGTTTTTTTTGTTAAGAAACCATTGTATTTTATAATGTAGCAAATAGAAATTGCAATTTTGTTAAGTCAGGGCCCTCCGCTAGTTGTAGAAAAAAGACATTCCTTCACGTTCAATTGTAAATTCCCAAAATTAAAATTAAACTTCCGACCGACAGTTCAACAGGACGCCATAGATGGCAGAAAGTAGGAAGAGGCATCAGCCAACTTATACGGGTTAAAGTAATTCCGATTGCTGCTGCTTTCCGGTCCGAAATCGAGGATTCGTTTCCGTCATCGTTTAGTCATCAAGTTATGCAGAAAACCGCTCAAGCTTGGTTCATGGGGGGGCCGAGTGGCACCGATCAGCAGAAACCCTCGTCTCTGCTCGCTGATTGGAACTCTTATGCAGCCTCCAAAGCTTCGGAAGACAGCGGATCGTCTAATCTAGGTTTCGATCTCGAGGCCGCAGTCAGGACTGCCAATGATAAGGTCACTGGGACTTTCAACGTGTAAGCGCGACTCTGAAACTGCTGCTCAGATATTAGGTTTTCAGTTTATCATTCCCTTACCCACCGTCTTATACTGATACATGGTATCAGAGGGGCCTCATCCTGGTCTCCTTTTGTCTCCATGGCCACTAACACTTCGACCTCTTCTGCTTCTTCTTCTTCCCCCCTGTTGTACCCAATCTCCATCTTTTCTTGTTTTCTTTTAATCTGGGCTGATGCTTACCTTGTTCGTCTTAGAATTCAAGGTAGATCAAGATGTACACTCTCCATTTTTGTCTTGCTAGATAATTCATAATTGTTATTCACTTATTTGAACCGCCGGATACGAGGGCTGAACTGGTAGAAGATAGCAGATTTGGTCCTGGTGAATTGATTAGTCTTGTTTTTCCATGAGACTCACATTTCATAAAGCAGTGCATACTGTTGGTATGTTAGGTTTGGAAGTGAATACGGGTTAGGAGCAGGACAGGATGATGCCTGAATATACTTCCTTATGTAAATGTTATCATATTTTTGAAAGTTAAATCTTTATATGTCTGTATTCTAGATTTAATGTGGTACAAGCATTCTCTAAGAGATCAAAGTGGTAATGACATTTGGTCGGTTAATGAAGGGAAGATTACGCACCTATTAAAAAAGGGAAGATTAAGCATCAAGCAAAGAGTAAACATCTAATCATACTATAATATTTTTTTTAAAAGCTCAAGCCTGAGAATGTATATGAATAATTTCTTGCTTCAGAATAATGTCCTTGCATTATTCAAAGCCTTCTGCTTGAAATACTTTTGAGATTATAATCTGGTTTAACTAGGTTAGCTGCCTATTGATCGTAAAAATTAAAAACCAAGCTTGTTGCCTGTCTCGGCTTAGCTATATGTAGCATCCACTTAAGACTGCACGTGTTGGTTTCCCTCATTCTTCCTTTTCTATGAATTTCTGTCATTTGTTACAAGGATCATTCTTTGGTATAACAGAATGTCTATGCCCACTTGTTTGCACAGATTGGTGTAACATCTGCAGGTGTGGGAAGAGATGAGATGTATGCTATTCTTTATTATTATTATTCAAAAGATAACTGTGTAAAAAGATAGAATAAGACAATGGAATAAAGTTGCAAATAGTATTCAATTGTCTGAATTTGAACTCGAATTTGATATGTTTATAATTGGATCAAATATGGATCAACCCCTGTCTAATCCAACATAATGCAATTAGAATTGGTTGAAATATTTCATGACAATATAAAATATCAAAAAATATTTCATGACAATATACTTAAAGTTTATATTGTATCTATTAGTAATGTTGGTTTGATGTTGTGTTTTAATTAGGGAATGTTTGGTACCGTAGTGTTGTGTTCATCTTTAACCTTCCATGTAAGCACCATTCAGGTGTTTTGACTTTCCCATACTAGAATCATGATCGTAAAAATTACATGTTTGAGTCTGTAATAAACAATTGTGCATTGAATTATGGTCAGAACAGCTTAGCTTTTCAAACTCAAATGCCATAAATCAAGTACAAATTTTGAAACTTCAACCCACCATGATACTAAACACCATTTGAACTGTAATAGGTTCAAGTTTCATACAAGTAATTTTCAATTCATTCATGAATTGAAATATTTTGATCATTTCTAGTTTAATTTATGTATACTATTCAATATCCAATTGCAAATTTGAATATAAACAAATCAAATTTGTATCTACCTACCCAATATTTGCAGCCCTGTAACAGAATAGGTAATGATAGAAAAAAAATACTAAGATTTTGGAATAGGATTTATGCACCCAAACTGTTGGGATGACTAAAAAACTTTTCCTCTCAGGCCTGCTTTGATCTTCATTTTTTGAGACAGTAACAGAATTTCAATAGATCTTCTTTCTCCTGGAAGTTTGAATACTATAAGTTGGAGTTTCGTGCATTAGTTTGTTAGCTAATCTGATTGTTGCCATGGGAATGCAGGCTGAATTTTCTTTGTTTGATACTTTCAGGGTTTCAAAAGGAGTGAGAGATTTGCCTGGGAGCTTTCAGTCTGCTACTAGCAATGTCCCTTCTGGAAAATCTCTCATGTATTTTGGTTTACTGTTGGCAACTGGAGTATTTTTCATTTTCATTGCTTTCACCATGTTCCTCCCAGTTATGGTGCTGATGCCTCAGAAATTTGCCATCTGCTTTACTCTTGGTTGTGCCCTCATCATTGGGTCATTTTTTGCTCTGAAAGGTCCAAGGAATCAGCTTTCACACATGTCATCAAAAGAGGTATCTTATCTTGGTGTCTTCTCTATCCAGACATATTTGGGTAATTTGGTTTAATTCAAGTATAATATTAATCTGGTTTTACATTATCCCCCCAGAGGCTGCCCTTTACACTGGTATTCATTGGCAGTATGGTTGGTACCATCTATGTTTCTATGGTGCTTCACAGTTACATTCTATCCGTCCTCTTTTCTGTGTTACAGGTATTAAATCCATCTCTTTCCATTTTATGCATTCAAATCTTTAGCATTTCTTTTCTTTAATATTAATTGATGATTATGTTCATGCTAGTGTGAGTTTAAAGGAAAAATTTGAGAAGTTTGTTTGTGTATAAAATTTGTGTTTTATCCATGGTACCATTTTTACAACTTTGCTGTCACTTATACTTGTATCTTTTATTTTCCTTTGCTATCTCAATCTCTCCCACATTTCACTGCCTTTTTTGATCATTAATACCAAGATGGACTTGTGCATGATTTGTGAAAGACAAAACTCCCATAATCAAAGGGTAGACAGAGAGAGATGACTACATGGCCATTAGCTGACCAAATAGATAGCAATAATTAAAAAAATCTTATAACTACACATTGGGTCTAGAGCCCCTCATTACAGTTTTATAACTGTCTTTGCATTGTTTAATTTTTACCCCTCAGCAATGACCTATTCTAAAAAAAAAAATTCTGTACCCTTGTTCTGAAGGGAAAAGAAGATTATATTTTAGTAATACGGTAAACTACGTATGCACTTCCTAGGGTTTCCAATAATAACAGAACATCACCCCATGTTACTGAAATTACAGTTCGGTAGATGGTAGTTTTAGAAACCTGAAGGTGGGTATTTGTTATTATTGGAGACCTAGTGTAGGACATCTCTAATTTTTGCTTAGTGTATTCTGACCTAATGTGGAACTTGATCATTTCTAATTTTGGCTAGGTCGTTGCACTTTCCTATTATGCTATTTCTTACTTCCCTGGAGGATCTGCTGGATTGAAGTTTCTTTCTTCGACTCTTGCATCTTCAATATTGAAATGTTTTGGCAGGTGATGTTATTCTGAGGTGCCTTTGCTGAATACCAGCTACCTTCTTCCTACTAACCCTGTAAAAGCAAAGGAACATAATTTTAAAAAATCGGTTTCTGAATCTGTGGGGGATGGAAAAGTTGAAGGTCAAATACTTGATGGTTTGCAATTTGGTTTCCCGAATCTACATGAATGCACATCCCAAGGTTCAAAATATTTGTATCACAGATAATACCACAGCTTTTAGAGGCATCAGGATACATTTTAGAATTGCATGCATACAATTGGAAAAATTAAGATATACATTGATACATTAGAGAAACTTACATAAATCCAAATGTATCCCATAAATCCTGTGTATTGGACCGATATAAGTGCATATCGGCCCATACTGCATTGTATCGGCCAATACGCACTGATACCAATCGATACACATCATCAATTAAAAATGCAAACATTGCTAATAGCATGATTTGAACCTAGAACACCGCGCACATGGCGTTGAAAGCCTTAAACTATCCGTCAAACCATTTGGCCATGCCATGTTTTGTGATATTTAACGAAATAATACAATTTTTATTAATATCTATCCAAATAAATAATCAATATTTATGTTTAACAACCCCAACTAAAAATTAAAATAAATAATGTTTAAAATTTGTATTTTATAAACAAATGGATTAAATAATCTACCAATTCTATATTTGCATCAAAAGGAGTACCAAAAAAAAAATATTTACATCAAAAGATTTTAATCTCAAGAAATTTATACAAATAAAATATTAATAATAGAATAATTACCTTGCTACTTAAATTTTATAAATATGCACATGATATATATTTTACAAAATTTATATATTTTTGTAATTATTAATTAATATTTTAATTTGCATTAAATGACAACATATTTATTATTTATAAAAAATAAAATCTGTTCGCAAAATATTCAAGAATATACTATTAATTTGAATTTATCAAATCCACTAATTTACATTTATATGAAAAATTGATTTTTAATTTAAAAAAATTATACAAATAAAAATTTTAATAATGAAATAATTATTTTAATAATTAAAAATTATGAATTTGCATATGATATATAACTTAGAAATTTCAATCAACTTTATATATTTTAAGTTAAAATTATGTATTTTTATAAATTATTAATATTTGGTTAACTTTTTTTGTTAATGCTAAAATGTAAAAATAATAAAATAAAAAATAATTGATATAATAATTAGGATAAATATAATAAGTCCATCTTGGACTCTTAATTAATGCATTGTATGATATATGTGCATTCTGCTATTAATTATAATATATTTTTATGTACACCATTAAATATATATTTTTTATATATTTATACATTATCTATAGTTATTTGATCATAAATTTAGTGTTATTAATGTATTTATGAAATCTGCATGTATCTCCCTGATGTATCCAAATTTTTCGTTTGTATCTATACATTTCCAAAGCGTATTCGTATCCGTATCCAATTTATCCGATACAATACTCGACACTGATACTTTAATCCTTATATAAATCTAAAAAATGCATCAACAATATTAATTTTAAAGTTCAAATCAATATTGCAATACCTAGATTGGACATAATCGGTAGTTAGCCCATTCAAACCGTGAAAACTGTCATTTAAGTGGGCCTGGAAGAGGTCACTGGTCATCTCTTTGACTATTCAGTCTGGGTGTCCTACAGCACTGATTCAAATGCATATAAACATAATGTATAACAGTAGAAACATGAGAAAGACATACCTTAGTAGTTTTTATGAGGTAATCCGTAGCAAGAAGTTAGTATCACATGATAACTTCACCAATAGATCTATAAATTAACAAGAAAAGCTTCAGAAAAATCTAATCTTAATCCAAAATTTTAAGCCAACTTAATCTTAGTGTGCTATTACTGGCCAAGGTTTTTATAGTCATACTGATATCGGGCACGGGTGGAATTTTCTACACTTCACATGGTATGTGTTTCTCATGTGTATATAGCTTATTTGTTGTCATTTACAACTTATGTTTAATGTTATTGATATGTTATTTGAGATTTATTTGATTTCCCTTAATCTGTCCATGCGTATCGTAATGGTAGAAGATCCACAAGTTCTTGCAAGACACAAATGGTAGAAGATCCACCAGTTTTGAATCGCCCTCGGTGATGATTCCCTGAAATTCAAAGTTAAATTATGGGCTTCCTACACAACCCAAGCTTTTGCTTGGTTTATAGTTGCAAATTCCAAGTTTATATGCTTTAACATCCAATACACGTTTAAAATGATCACAAGCAAATGATAAGTTTCAAAAAAATTTTCTTGGGACCAAGAGCTGGATCTTTACAACTTTCCATGTTTTCCATAAATAAATAAGAGCTCTAGGGGTGCAAATAGGATGGATCATGGTCGAATTTGTATCACACCTGTTTAGATCTTCAGATTGGATTATAGGTTCCAATCAGAAATCAGATCAGATCCGGATCACCCCCTATCCGACCTGAGAAGATCTGATCTGATATATATTATATATTTATAAATAAATATATATATGTTATTTATTTATTTATAAATATATTTTTTATATTATGTTTTTATAAATTTGTTACATTATTTATTTTTTTTTTATAAAAAACATGCATATATATGATGAAAATAATAAAAAAAATACCTATATTTTTTGTTTTTACTTTATTTAAATTAATATATTTTATTCTTCTTTCAATATTTTATAGCCGAAGGTCCGTGTCCTGGTCGGATTAGGCTTCTAGGGTTGTCGGGATGAGGTTAATTGTTGAGGTCTTTGAGATAGAGTCGTAATCCCCAGTGGAGTTGTCCTCATTCCTTCTGTTCTTGGTTGTGCTTATCTGCGTGGTGTGGGGCTGACGTGGTTGAGAGGATAAGGTGGGGGCTACGGAGATAGCGTAGCGCGGTCATGGCTGCGGAGTCGATGTATGCCGCGGAGCTGGCCGGGTGGTGCTGACGTGGCCGAGGTGACTGGGCGGCCATGTGGCATTTAAGACCAGCTCGACCATGACCCAAACACCACTCCCCTAGTTTTGAAGTCGATGAATGAAGTGCTTGGCCAAGGTGTAGTGCAGTAGGGTGCTTTAATTCTTGGTTGAGGAATTCCAAGTTGTAGTCTTGGTTGAACGTATGGTCCACTTAGTATTCCTCGATGCTGGTCCGAGCTCGGAGTCCATGCAATGCGGGATGCGGCTAAAGAGTTATTCGGTCGTCGGCTACGGAATTTCGAGAATTATAATTTTGGAATTTGAACACCACTCCCCCAGTTCCAGAGTCAAGGAGAGGAGTGCTCGATCGAGGCATGGTGTGGTCGTTTACTTCGGTAAGGCGTCGATGAGCTTTTAGTTGGTCTTCGGGGTCTGAGCTTCTCTGATGCTTGGCAGTGTTGCATTACGGAAGGGCTCTTCATTCTTTGGTTAGGGAACTTAGACTCAAAATTTCAGAATCTGAACACCACTCCCCCAGTTTCGAAGTTGAAGAGAGGAGTGCTTGGCCGTAGTGTGGTGTGGAAGAGTTCTTCGGTTCTCAGCTGAGGAACTTGAACTTGAAGTTTGGTTGAGCGCATTGTTTGGGCTGAGTGGCTCGAAGTTAGCCGAGGTCTCTGCCTTAGTGGCCTCAATCTCATACTGACCGAGGTCTTTGCTCCTTATTGGCTGAGGTCTCTCCCTTAGTGGCCTCGATCTTATGCTGACTGAGGTCTTTGCTCCTTGTTGGCCGAGGTATCTGCCTTAGTGGCCTCGATCTTGTGCTGAATGAAGTCTTTGCTCCTTGTTGGCTGAGGTCTCTACCTTAGTGGCCTCGATCTTATGCTAACCGAGGTCTTTGCTCCTTGTTGGCCGAGGTCTTTGCCTTAGTGGCCTCGATCTTGTGCTGATCGAGGTCTTTGCTTCTTGTTGACCGAGGTCTTTGCTCCTTGTTGGCCGAGGTCTTTGCCTTAGTGGCCTTGATCTTGTGCCGATCGAGGTTTTTGCTCCTTGTTGGCCGAGGTCTCTGCCTTAGTGGCCTCGATCTTGTGTTGACTGAGGTTTTTGCGCTTTATTGGCCAAAGTCTCTGCCTTAGTAGCCTCGATCTTATGCTGATTGAGGTATTTGCTCCTTGTTGGTCGAGATCTTTGACTTAGTGGCCTCGATCTTATGCTGATTGAGGTCTTTGCTCCTTGTTGGCCGAGGTCTCTGCCTTAATGGCCTTGATCTTATGCTGATCGAGGTTTTTGCTCCTTGTTGGCCGAGGTCTCTGCCTTAGTGGCCTCGATCTTATGTTGACCGAGGTCTTTGGTTCTTGTTGGCCAAGGTCTTTGCCTTAGTGGCCTCGATCTTGTGTTGATCGAGGTCTTTACTCCTTGTTGGCCGAGGTCTCTACCTTAGTGGCCTCGATCTTGTGCTGACCGAGGTCTTTGCTCCTTATTGGTCGAGGTCTCTTCCTTAGTAGCCTCGATCTTATGCTGACTGAGGTCTTTGATCCTTGTTGGCCGTGGTCTCTGCCTTAGTGGCCTCGATCTTGTGCTGACCGAGGTCTTTGCTCATTGTTGGCCGAGGTCTCTTCCTTAGTGGCCTCGATCTTGTGTTGATTGAGGTTTTTGCTCCTCGTTGGCCAAGGTATCTGCATTAGTGGCCTTGATCTTGTGCTGATCGAGGTCTTTGCTCCTGGTTGGTCAAGGTCTTTACCTTAGTGGCCTCGATCTTATGCCGATTGAGGTCTTTGCTCCTTGTTGGCCGAGGTCTCTGCCTTAGTTGCCTCGATCTTGTGCTGACCGAGGTCTTTGCTCCTTGTTGGTCGAGGTCTCTGCCTTAGTGGCCTCAATCTCATGTTGTTGAGGTCTTTGCTCCTTGTTGGCCGAGGTCTCTGCCTTTGTGGCCTCGATCTTATACTGACTGAGGTCTTTGTTCCTTGTTGGCCGAGGTTCCTCCCTTAGTGGCCTCAATTTTGTGTTGATTGAGGTCTTTGCTCCTTGTTGGCCAAGGTCTCTGCCTTAGTGGCATCGATCTTGTGCTGAACGAGGTCTTTGCTCCTTGTTGGCCGAGGTCTCTTCCTTAGTGGCCTCGATCTTCTACTGACCGAGGTCTTTGCTCCTTGTTGGATGAGGTCTCTACCTTAGTGGCCTCAATTTTATGTTGACCGAAGTCTTTTCTCCTTGTTTGTCGAGGTCTCTGCCTTAGTGGCCTCGATCTTATGCTGACCGAGGTGCTTCCAAGCTCTGAACGTTGCTGGGGAGCTCGGTGGCACTTGGTCTTGAAGAGTTGTGGTGAGAGTGGGATCCCCGAGATGCAGATCAGCATGTTGAGTATTCCGAAGCGCTTCTTGGCATCTTTCTTGATTGGTTTTTGATTGTGTGGCGAGAGAAAATTAGGAAAGATTTTTTGTGTGTTTCCTATAGTGCCAATCTGGTGCTGCTCAATCCGAGGTGGTGATCATTAAGTGACATTGCAAAGACTAATTGGTCGGTAATAAAAGTCTGATTCAAAATCCTACACATTTTCCCACTATGGAAGAAAGCTTTTACCACATTGCAAATAAAATCCCCAATAGTGTTCTAGAATTTTTTAAAAACCAAAGCATTCAGTCCATCAAATCCCAATAACTTAAGATCCTTCATTGATTTTAGAGATTCCTAGATTTCAGCATTTGTAACTTTTCTAGAGATTTGGGCATTTTGCTCCTCATTGATACCCTCACAAATTTCATTTGTAAATTCATCAACCTTATTGATATCTTCATATTTAAACCTCTGTTCGTAATTTTCTACGAAAAATCTTGCAATGCTCGAGTGATCATTTATCCAGGCTGGCTCCTCATTTTTCATTTTCACAATTCTA
Source organism: Nelumbo nucifera (assembly GCF_000365185.1). The sequence continues at coordinate 7,336,766 of NW_010729084.1, forward strand.
TTTCAATACTTCCTAATGGTAGTCATTATGTGAAAGAATTTATTATTTCTATCTCCTAAATTAATCCAATCTGTCTACCTCTTTGGGCCCAATAAGCCTCTTCTCGTTCCTTTGTTTTTGTAGAGCACTCTCCAAATTTATTATTTCACTCGTACTTTTTTGAACTTGATCCAATCTTTCCATTAGAGTTTTTTGTTTTTTTTGTTTTTCTTTTGAATAACATCTCCAAACTTTACTTTACTCCATTCTTTTAAATCGTTGACAAGGTTGTTCTTTTTTTTTTTTTTTTTAATAAAAACTTTGGGCCCCTAAAGTTTTCCACATTCATGTGAAGTAGGAGGAGGGAATGATTAAAGGCCAAGAAAGGCAAGTTGGAGAACAACATTTGGAAAGAAGTCTCTCCAAGCTTCGTTTACAAAAACCCCATCAATTCTTTTCATTATATTTTTATTTTTTCAAGTAAATTGATTCTCCTTCATTTCCAACTCTATCAAATTACAATCATTTATAAATTTTTTTAAATACTGAATTTGACTTGGTTGTGGATTGTTAAAATCACCTATTAAACACTATGGATCCTTGATGTTAACAGCAATGTCTTTTACCCAGTTCCAAACTTTCATTTGTTTGTTTTTGTTTGGTGGAGTGTAAAGGAAAGTGAACCACCAATTTTTATTTGTAGCAATCTCATTTATTAGAAAATGGGCCAGTCTCCAAATCCAAACCTTTCTCTTCTTGATCTTTTATTTTTATTCTATATTCTGTAATGGATTGGAGTTGAAATAAAATCAGACTGAACCTTTTAGAAATTTAATCGCACTGTTGCAGTTTTAAAATTCTAATGTTTCTAAATTTAATCCCCTAAATCTTTGCAAAGTTTGAGGTATTCAATTCCATTTCTGCATCTAATTTCTATTTATCCAAGCGTACAATGTTTGATTTGCCTTTCCCTTTTTATGCTCGATTTTTTACTACAATTACCAAGCCTAAAATTAACCTGTTCATCACTCATCAACTTGCTCTAACTTAAGCACTCTAGTGGGTGTCTCATCCAAAATATGACAAGGCTCGGATTTGTTACGCACGGGCATTCCTAGTTCTCTACACATGACCATTAGACATTACATCTATAAATTGGAAATATCTCCCTTGACATTTATGAGGAGGAGATGTTCCGAATACAGAGTGGTATAGTGCTTTGTGGATAGAAAATCCAAAGTATCCACTTAAATGGTAGAACTAACTAGAGTTTTAATTCATTAATACAACCCATTCTCCCATTAACGAAGGAATCTAAGAGGTTTCTGGTATTTTATATGACTAGTAATTAAGCACGTGCGTTGTACATATGAATTTTTTTTTTTCATATTAATTACTTGAATTTTAGATATATCATAGTTAAGATATAAATTGAAAATTAATAAAAGTAACAATATGACTAAAAATAAACTTAAATACTTGTACTAAATGTGCATGTGCAGAAATTTTAAATAATAATAATAATAATAATAATAATAATAATTATCATTACTACTACTACTACTACACTACTAAATTTTGTGTTCCATTTCTATCTTAAATAAAAATAATTTTTATTTAATATGATGATTATATAACATTAGAAATGCTTCGAAATGTCTTTGACAAAACTCTATACTTTTTTATTTTTTGTGTTTGATCTTTTTTTTTTAATATTTATTATTCAATTATGACTTCATGAATTTCTTTGAAAAGTTGGATCATTGACCCATCATTTAGATAGGAAAATAGCTTTGTTTTTGGATTAATTTTAAATTATATATTCCATCTACATTATATAAATAATTTTTACTTATCACACTTAACTTTTGTTTGACATAATTAATATATAATTTTTTATATATATTCTTTTGATTAGTTGTACTTTTTTATTACGTTTTAAATATTTATTACTTAACTATCGTATCATTGGTTAATCCATTTGACCTAAACCACTAACCCATGACCCAAAAAAACATTTAATTTATAGGTTGACATTAAGTTTTGTATTACATTTTCATTATTGATAAAATTATATCTTATGTATAATATTTATTTTTGTTCAATATAATGAATGTATAATATTATATATGTACCCGATATTTTATTTTTCATAAATATATAACATTTATTTTTGTGATTCTTTGTATTTTCTATTTTAAAAAAAATATTATTTGACTATGACATCATTTCATTTCTAGGTTGATTATAATTTTGACATTCCATTTTCATCATTTATAAAAATACTTTTTACATTTCATACTTATTTTTGTTGAGTATAATGAATACACAATATTAGTGATATGCCAAATTCTTTTTATTTTTTGTATTATATATTTTATTTTTTATTATTTGATTATGGTATTATTTATTAACGCATTTGACCCCAAATGGTTGAATTGCTTACCCACCACCAAGAGGGAAGAAAATGGTTTTGTTTTCAAATTACTTTTCAAAATATTTATTTTTATTTTATTAAAATTAATGTTGTGGATTTAATTAGTGGAATTTAATAATGAGAAAAATATATCTTAAATATAGGATTTAATAAAAGAATATACCTTAGATATGAGATTTAATGAGAGATAATAGAAAAATAGTTTTACTTCCAATTGGTTTTAAATTTTACATTCCATTTCCGTCATTAGTAAAAAAACATTTCTTATTTATCATCAATGTTTTCAACCTATTGTTGACCTAATTGATTGAAACATTTGAACTATCACTCGGCCTTGATCCTGGGTTTGGTTATGTTGAAACTCCTCCTTTTAGTTAAAAACTGTCTAACCTGGGTGGTTCAACCATTGCCACGTTCGACCCAATAACCAGGTTACAGGTTGCACACTTAATTATGTGCTGGAAGCCATAACTTTGCATTCCGATGTCTGAATGAGGCTATCTTTTTTTTTTTAATTTTTTTTTTTATTTTGAGTAATTTTTCAAGATCTATACGTCTCAAGGGCCTTAGGTGCCTTGCCTTGCTATTTTTGCAAAAAACTCCTTTTTTGGCCCCAAATTGAAATTTTAATATTTTTAGAAATAAAAAATTAAAATATGAATTAAAAAATATAAATAAATGTAACATAATTATATTGTTTACTGATAAAATATGTATTTTTACATATACACATATATAGTGTTGATGTAGAGTGGTTTGACTCGTTTGACCCTTGATAGTCAAACCGGTAACCTGTGACCCAAAGGCAAAAGCAGGTTGGCATCCGGGTTAGTTTTTAAAACATTGTTATCATACTAATTATTGTTTAATATGTCAAATATATGATGTTAAAAACGTTCACATTTTTTTAATTTCTATATTTTTTCATTTTATATATTTTTTAAATTTTTTACTTAATTGTGGCAACATGGATTGGCTCGTTTGACCCAAATGGTTTAATTTATTACCACCACCTAGATGAAAGCCTTAAATATATGATTTAATGAGAGAAAATTGAATGCATTGAATATCTTAAAATTATCTCTTTTCAACTCATTTAATATCAATGACCAACTACCCTATTTGTCTTCATTTCTTTTATAAATTTAAATATAGTGGGATAAGTTTTGTCCTCAGAAAATTCCAGAAATATTCTTGAGGGTATTCATACTTTTTAAAGTAGTATAGATTACAAGTGGTTTTTAATGGAGGTCGATTCTGCAACAAGCAGCGTTAACGAATCTTGCTACTCGCAGCTCTTGTATGGAATATATACCAGCGTGTTGATTCATGATTGATTAGGTAGCGAATTACACATAGACACAACCTTATTCAAATGCATCTCAATACTAGTAGCAGCAGCAGCATTGGAAACTTCCTGTAATATCTATATCTAGTAAACATGTACTTGCATATGCACGTGACAATATCTTTAAGACAAAACTATTTATATAATTCATGACCACTTTTATAATTCATTTATCCAAAAAATTAATTAAAGTGACAAGTTTCTGAACAGTTATAAGTGGACAATTTCTGAAGTGAAAATAAAAGACATATATGCCCTTTCTATACACGCTGTATGCTTAGACAAAAAAGATAGAAAACATCCAATAAAAATTTCAAAAAGAAGGATATATATATATCTTGTAAAATATGTGAAAACTTTCATTCMATATTTAAAAAGAAAACACGTTAAACACATGGTCATCTTAATTTCTACCATGCAGCAAATGTTTTAACCAAATATTCTCTGTATTTTTTTTTTCTTTTGTTCCTGAAATCAACTTATACATTATCTTTTATTATGTAAATGTAATCGCAAACTACGATGAAGCCAGGGCCAGGGTCCACTTAGTCGGAGAGACATCTATAGCCCCACTTATGTAGTTGTTGTGGATCCAGCCGTTGAGCTTTAAGTAAAGTTTGAAGTTTGAACACATAGATTAAGTAAGTCATTATGGACTTTGGCAAGTTGTATGGATTAGGTTAAAAGATGGAATCTATTAATGTTAAATAGAAAAAAGAGCCTCCCACTTAGCGAAATAAATCTGGGTTGTTTAGCTCCAATAAAGTTATTAAAGTCCCTCTGCTACAGATAAAGCAAAAGACAACATTCTTTCAAGGTTAAAATTTGTGGTCGGAAGAGGTTATCATAATTCTCAAACCATTAAGGATAAGTCTAAGGTACCCAAATGATATATCATTTTCATAAGGATTAATTTCCCTCTTTATCAATTATTATCATACAAAGTAACAAAACCCATGTGATTATGTCCCATCGGATGACGGTCCCTCCCCACTAAGTAATCTCTTTTAAAATCCGAACCAGTTCAAGGACTTACACCATCTCATCTGTAATATTCCATTGGCCAAACAACCAGGAAGGAAATAGTAGAAGCCCATGAAGCAAGTGATGACAGCCGATAGGGTAGCTTTTCAGCAGAGGAAAACTCCCTTACTGTTTCCCATTCACTGTTTTCAAAATCGGACCGGACCGGACTGGATGGTTGGACCGGAAAAACCGGGAATTGGTCACTTGACCGGTTCCATTTTTCTCCAAAACCGTTTTTTCCTTTAAAATTGTTGATTTTGGTCAGCAAATTGCTGAATCGGCCGATTAATCGTTCAAATGGTTTTGACCGTTCTAACCGTTCGAATTAGTAACCGGACCCTTGACCGGTTTCATTTTTAAAAACCATGGTCCCACTAGAAATGGAATCTACTCCTCACACAGGGCACCTCACACCAATCTTACACGCACATCCTATTGGGAACATCTCCCATACTTATAAGTATTACTCATGGGAAATGTTTTCAATGCAAAGTGGATGTGCCTGTGAGGTGCCCATGTGTGAGGAGCAGATCTCATTCCGTCCCACTAAGCCTCTGAAGTACCAATGCATTTTTGTAAAAAATATTTGGTCCGTGGAGTTTGTCATCTGTTGGACTTCAATATCGATAGTGATAGAGATTAAATCGATGGAGTGATTGATTGATTAATTATGTAATAAAGAATATTTAAACTTGCACTTTGAAAATTAGTTTTAAAATTTTCAATAAAACTTTTTGATGCTTTGAAGGAGTCTATTTGCACTCGTTAGAATTAGATAGAGGAGAGTATATATTACGTGCGTGTATGCGTGTGCAGCAGCACAATGAGGTGCATTACAGGCATATTTTACTCACACTTCACATGTACCAATGTGGTCCACATGAAGTGGCTATAATTTTAGTGTGATGACACCTGATGCGATGAGAAATTTGAAATGCACTAAATTGCAGACTGTTATTTTGTGAAATTGCAAATTACAATTAGTTGATTTTGCGAAATCACAAATCGCAATTAGTTGATTTTGCAAAATCAGAAACTATAATTAGCTGACCTTACCAAATCACAAATCATAATTAGATGATTCTGCAAAATTGGTAGATTGCAAATTTTGTAAAATCATAAGTCATTGAGCAAAATCACAAATTGCAATTTATGTCATTTGCGAAATCATAAAAAATACAAGTTGCGGCTTGTGATTTGAAAATTGTGACTTGGAAAAATCACATTTGAAAAGTGTGATCAAAGGACATTATTCAAACATTAACAATCATTAACTGTTAATTTAATTGTGAATAGTCACAAAATGACTATACAAAGAGCTTCTTCGAACCAACACATTCTTTCTCAAAGGCGATTATCTAGAATCTATAAAAGGATGTAAACCAAACCGAATTAAACACACAATTTTCACTTAATTTTCTCACCTAAACATCTATTGTATCCTAAGAATGAATTTASTTATAACCCAATAATAAACTTAATAAAACTGAATTAGAACAAATAAAATTCTAAAGAGATTAGATACTCGAAATTAAAATCATATAATGCATTTTTGTAAAAGTTTTGATATATGGAGTTGTCATCTGATGGAGGATTGGAGTTCCCCTCGCTCCACCACGTACCCTTTTCTAAATGATGTTATTGGACATTCTCTTCCCTCGGACCTCAACGCTCTCTCTCTCTCTCGTCATGTGCATGTAGACGATTGAGAACAAACATTAGTCATTAAAAAAAGAAAGACAACATGGGGTGGTATAACGTGGGACTTTGGTGAAAGTAGAACACATTAAACTAATCTTAAAGCATAAGYGTCTCCACTTCCTCTCATGTGCGTGAGCGTGAGGTGTCTGTCTCACTACTCACTACTTACTTTGACTCTATATTAATTTTATTTTACTTTTTATCCTATAATATTAATACCCTCTTATTCATAAAATAAGCTGCGACACCATGTGCCCCCCCTCCTCCTCTCAATAAGTCAAGCTCCAACACTAAGGTCTAAGGTTGCGTTTGGAGAAGTAAGAAAATAATCCTTGAAAAGCATTTTAGACTTTTCCATTTCCCCAATTTCAATAATTTTCTTAACAACCAATTGCAACCCAAGTTTTCTTTTTTTTTTTTTTGTTTTTAAACAAAGCAATTCTTCGTCCCTTCAGTATACAAATTTAATAAATATCTTTTTAATTGTTTTTGCTTTGTAATTTGGATATAGCTTTTGTTTCTTCCTTGCAATGTTATGTTTGTCACGTTTCTTCATCATCTTTGGCTTGGGTCCTTCTGTTCTTTTGTAACTTTTTTTTTCCCTCTTTTCCCTTATAATTATAATTGCTTGTTAAGTACCTATCAACATATATATTGGCCAAAATATAAATATTAACAGTAAGCGTTAGCCAGAAGGGTATATGACTGGAGGAAAATGGTGTCTCCATTATCGTCTACCTAATAAAAACAAGATTATAAATAAATGTTGGTCCCCTCCAATTTGTAGACCCTTCTTTTAATAACCCCAAGTTTTAATTCTTTTTTTTTCTTTAACAAGTTTGGATGCCTTGCTTTTCTTTTCTTTTTTTTTTATTTCTTCAAAATGTTGAGATCGGATTAGACTCGTGATATCACGACCCAAAACATGAGGGAACATGCTGGGCCTGTCTATCTATCGAATCCATCTTCCAATATGCTAAATACTATATTATATTTAAGTAAATGCCTTATATATATATATATATATATAATGGAAAAATCTATGATACGGGAAAGACATGGTATCCCAAGAGTACTGATCAATCAAAATCCACCCATGAATTTTGATAAATAGCACCTGATTGGCTATCACATATATGATTCCAATTGATTGTTCAGAAAATTTTCAGATATCGTATCTTTCCCATATCATAATTGAACCCATAAATAATTAATACATGAAAACTGGCAATGATATAATAATGTAGATTAATTAAGTTCATTCCTCATGGTGGTGTGGTTGTCCCTTTCTTCTTTACAATTACATCGATCCAAGGCCACCCGACAACATGATACCAGATTTGCAATTTACAATAGCTCGTTTTTGCTTCTTCCTCACTTCCATGTGCACCTCTCTATTATTAATCCTATTCACTTATATACTCACCAGCTATAAACTTACCATAATATATATCTTCGTCATCTATATATGCCGTAAAAACAACAAGCAAGAACCAAGGTCCATTTCTTTTTCTTTTATACATCCCTAACTTTGAGCTTAATTCATATTAGAGTAGTAGATGTTGCTTTCTATTTTCTTTGCAATTTACAGCCAGAACCAATTCCTTAAAAAAGGGTAAATGGGAAACACATAATGGAATCATTAATCATCATCAGTGGTTTGATTATGGTTATGGGGCCTCCCTTAATTCATTCTTGCAACATGGAATATGATAAATGGTAGTCATCTCAGAGAGTCTGGATCATTCTGCAATCCCCCGTTTAAACTTATGAGAGATAGAGATTGTCCATTGAGTTAAAAAGGGTCTTAGAAGCATTATACTCCGATTCATTTTCTTGGTTCCAACTCTGTTTTGCTTAAACAAAGCATTATACTCCATACCATCACTTAATCTAACAAAATAGCAATCTAATTTCAAGTTAAAACAACTCTGGTTTGCTTTGCCTAGCCTACCCAACAACAACAAAGTTAGTAAAAATAGTTTCGAACTTGGGGGGAGAGAGAGAGTAAAAAGTAAAAAGTAAGAACCTGCCTTGAAGTTTAAAGACCATCCAATCCTTCCGCCACAGCCTTTAAGTTATACGCAAACCACAAGCCATCTGCACCAGCCCATGAATTAGACAAGAGAAAACAAAGAAACCAGAAAAGACATCTTCATAAACTAAACCAAAAACCCATCTGCATCACAGTTTCTCGATTAACAAATAAAATAATATTGGAATGGAAAAGTTGCATTTGGATCTAGATCTTCTGCTTTTCTTCTATAAACAAAACATGGGGTTCACCCCTCTACAATCCCAAAACCGATCACCTGTTTTCTCCCATCAGCAATGCCTGCAAATCAAAAGAACCTCTTCCTTTTCCCCAATGTCTTCTCTATCACATTCCTTCTTTCAGTTAACTCCCTCTTCTTTACTTGTTTCTCCATTGATGAGCAGGGCCAAGCTCTTCTCACATGGAAAAGCAGCCTAAACAACTCTCAGGACGCACTCAGAACATGGAATCCTTCGGACTCAAGCCCTTGCAGCTGGTATGGGATCATTTGCAATGCAAATGGCGAAGTCATCCAGATAAGTTTGAAGTCAGTAGATTTGCAGGGCCCATTACCTTCAAATTTCCAATCTCTCAAGTCTTTGAAGACTCTTATCCTCTCAGAAACCAATCTTACAGGCCCGATACCAAAACAGTTTGGAGAGTATCAAGAGTTGGATCTCATCGATGTCAGCAACAATGCTATCTCTGGCGAAATTCCAGTCGAAATTTGCAGGCTAAGCAAGCTCAGAAGTCTCTCTCTCAGTTCGAATTTGCTGGAAGGCGCCATTCCTTCTGACATTGGAAACCTATCGAGCCTTGTGAACCTCACCCTCTATGACAATCGACTTAGTGGTGCAATTCCGAGGAGTATAGGAAAATTAAGCAAGCTAGAGGTCTTTCGAGCAGGCGGGAATCAAAATCTCAAAGGGATGCTGCCTTCAGAGATTGGGAACTGCAGTAATTTGGTTATGTTGGGTCTTGCAGAAACCAGCATTTCAGGAAGTCTTCCTCCTTCAATCGGCTCACTGAAGAATATCCAAACCATTGCAATTTACACAACTCTTTTGTCCGGTCCTATCCCAGAAGAGATTGGAAACTGCAGCAAATTGCAGAACCTGTACTTGTATCAGAATTCGCTTTCAGGGTCAATCCCGAAACGACTTGGGGTGCTGAGCAAACTTCAAAATCTACTGATGTGGCAGAACAGCCTGGTGGGTAGGATCCCTGATGAGCTCGAGAGATGTAGAGAGCTGTTGATCGTGGATTTATCGGAGAATCTGTTGTCAGGAAGCATACCGAGAAGTTTTGGAAAACTCCTGAAGCTTCAGGAGCTTCAATTGAGCATTAATCAGTTGACAGGTACGATACCCATTGAAATCTCTAATTGCACAGCTCTAACACACCTCGAAGTCGACAACAACAACATGTCTGGTGAGATTCCAGAAGTTATAGGCAAACTAAAGAGCTTGACCCTGTTCTTCGCATGGCAGAATAAGCTCACGGGAAATATCCCAGAGAGTCTTGCGGAATGTCAGAATCTTCAGGCTCTTGATCTATCATACAACCAACTCTACGGACCAATAGCGAAACACATATTTGGATTGAGAAATCTCACGAAGCTTCTGCTCATATCTAATGATTTATCTGGTTTTATACCACCGGATATTGGAAACTGCACAAACTTGTATCGTTTCCGAATAAATGGCAACAGGCTCGCTGGTGCGATTCCAGCCGAGATTGGGAAGTTGAAGAAGCTGAATTTCCTGGACATGAGCAATAACAGGTTTTCTGGTGGAATTCCTCTGTCAATCTCTGGATGTGAAAACCTCGAGTTTCTGGACCTCCATTCCAATGGTCTTACTGGTTCTGTGCCGGAAAAATTGCCAAAAAGCCTTCAGTTTCTCGATATATCAGATAATAGGCTAACAGGGCCGTTAACTCCAAGCATTGGGTCCCTGACTCAATTGACCAAACTAATTCTTGGCAAGAACAGCTTTTCTGGTAGAATTCCAGCGGAGTTGGCATCTTGCAGTAAGCTACAGTTAATAGATATCGGTGACAATGGCTTTTCGGGCGAGATACCGAAGGAATTGGTCCAGATTCCTGCGCTCGAGATCTCTCTCAATCTCAGCTGCAACCACCTTTCAGGTGAAATTCCAGCCCAATTCTCTGGTCTTGAGAAGCTCGCAATCCTTGACCTTTCCCACAACGAGCTGGTAGGAAACGTAGACATGCTTGCTAGCCTTCAAAACCTCGTTGCCCTCAACATCTCCTTCAACCGTTTCTCTGGCGAATTGCCCAACACACCATTCTTCCGGAAACTCCCGCTGAGCGATCTAACTGGGAATCGAGCACTCTACGTCTCCGGTGGGGTGGTGGTTCCCGCCGGCCATATGGGTCCCAACAGGCACGCCAAATCAGCAATGAAGCTAGTGATGCCTGTCCTAGTCAGCGCTAGTGCTGTACTACTGTTACTTTCAGTATACGTGTTGGTACGAGCTCGTGTGGGTAACTTTGGGAATCCAGAGAATGATGGCACATGGGAGATTACGCTCTATCAGAAGCTCGAYTTCCGCATTGATGATGTCGTCCGGAATCTGACGTCGGCAAACGTAATTGGTACCGGGAGTTCGGGAGTAGTCTACAGGGTGGAAACGTCAAATGGGGAGACATTGGCAGTAAAGAAAATGTGGTCGTCGGAGCAGGAGAAGGAGCAACCGGGGTCGGGGGCATTCGAGTCGGAGATTCAGACGCTGGGTTGGATCAGACACCGGAACATTGTGAGGCTGTTGGGGTGGTGTTCGAATGGAAGCATGAAATTGTTGCTCTACGACTACCTCCCAAATGGAAGCCTGAGCGCGCTCCTCCACGGCGCGGGGAAGGGCGGAACGGACTGGGAGGCAAGGTATGATGTGGTGTTGGGAGTGGCATATGCCCTTGCCTACTTGCACCATGACTGTGTCCCTGCCATCTTGCACGGGGACGTGAAGGCCATGAACGTGTTATTGGGTCCTAGCTTCCAGCCATACTTGGCCGATTTCGGGTTAGCCAGACCTGTGAATGCATCTGATTCTGGTCATGACCAACTTTCCAATAAATTGAGTGTGAAACCTCAGCTTGCTGGATCTTATGGGTACATGGCCCCAGGTATATTATTATGATTTTTATGACGATTAGTCCTCTTCTCTTCTCCTTTGCTTCTAATTAATTGTGTTTAGACTTTAGAGGTTAATTTTAGACCTTATTATTCCTCTCCTCCTCACACACAGTCTTATCTCTCTGGCTTTGAGTCTCACACAACTATGGTCGCATCTCCAGAGCATGCATCCATGCAACGTATCACGGAGAAGAGTGACGTCTACAGCTTTGGTGTGGTACTACTCGAGGTCCTGACAGGGAGACACCCACTAGATCCGACCTTGCCCGGCGGTGCACATTTAGTTCAATGGGTCCGAGACCATTTACACAGTAAGCGTGACCCCGTCGACATACTCGACCCAAGGCTTCAAGGACGGACTGACACCGAGATACACGAGATGCTTCAAACACTAGCAGTCTCATTTCTGTGTCTCAGCACCCGAGCGGATGATCGCCCTACGATGAAGGATGTCGTTGCCATGCTCAAGGAGATCCGGCACGTTGAGAATGTAAACTCAGAGGCTGACATATCCAAGGGCGAAACAGCAGCTCATTCATCGCCGGCAGTCAGTAGAGTCTTCCAAGGATCTTCTAGTTGCTCCTTTTCTTTTTCTGATGATTCGATCTGAGGAAAGCCGATTATTTGTTTATGCAGATTGCGCTCTGCTGTCTCCAAGGTTCAAGCGACTGTTTCAAGGAGGACCCAATCAGCAGAAGTTTCTTACTCGACTCAGAAAAGTGTGATGGAAACAGAGGTGAATAGGGGAATCCTGTTTCACCATTCCACTGAATCGAGGGACATATCCTTTGCCAAATCATGGTCCTGTAGAGTCTAATTTGACTAATTGTTAAGAATTATTAACTTAATATCTGTCTACTGAGTATTTTCACAAAGATCTGGCCATACTGTTATTTCTCTGCTTCTTCTCCCTTCTCCCACCTGCACGGATAATGAAGACTGTTTGTACTTTGGAGCTCGCAGAATACTTCAGTGACCTGACCTCCAGTAAAATGCGAACACATTGGTTAAACTTGTCATCATTTTCCCGTGGGATTGGATCAATTGCATATAATTGCGGCACTCGCCTCGATTTTACTTTTACCAGTAAGAGGGCAGGAAAATAATAGGAGAGAATGACATAAAATCCATTCCTTCTGAATGGTTCCTTGCTTATTGTTGTAAGCTCTGCAGAAATTCGTGAACTAAATGGGTGTCTGGGTTATTTCATTATTGTTGTATTGGGCTCCATTGCAGCGGAATGAGATGTGGCAGAAGCTTGAAAGTTGAAATGAAACCTCTTGCCCCTCTCTATCACAGACGAGACAAAATACGCCATGTGCTTCCACGTAACGAGGGTGACCTTCCAGCTTCCACGAAACCCACCTAATTTCATCTTGGCTTTAAAATAAACCGAAATGCTAATCAATGAATGGAAAGCTACAGATTTTTCTTTTTCTTTTTTCTTTTTTTTTGGAGAGAGAGGAAAGCTACAGATGAGTAAGATGCTTACAAAGCAAAAATATATGGCTAGATGTTTTCATTTATATGTACAGAGAAATTAGAACGTTAGGAGTCATCAAACAGAGGATGCATATGACAACCGCAAGAAGCGCTTTGTTCAATTTGTCATTGACATTGTATTGTCCCCTTAGGCTTAGGTTAGTTACTTCAAACAGAGAAGTCTACTTCTTTCAGGACATCAACTTTCAATCACCACTGGGGATTTGGTCTGCTGTCATTCACGGGGAGATATTCCAAATTTCCAACAACAATCAAGGAACCATGGCCACATGACACCAATACCCATATAAAACAAATCCGGATATTACTCACAGAGCGCTCCTCACGCCACCTCACAGCGCATCATGGCTACATGAAACGCAATATGCCAAGATTGTTATGGAGATGGAGGTATTTGTGAACACGACTTCTGAGGCTCATGTTAACTTGAGGAAAGTTTAACCAAATTCCATTAAAAGGAGTACATGAGAAAGATGTACAAAACAAGGGAATACAGGTTCTCTAATTAAGCGAGCACCAAATTTAGCTAAGCCATCTGCAATGGGATTCTACTCCCTCGGGATCCAAAGTAGGTTTGCATTTAAACATTCCAGGGAATCCCTTGCCTCTGCCAAATAATGACTCAACCTCCAAGGACCCCCCCTCCTTGTTCCTTAGACATTTAATGACTTTTGCTGAATCTCCTACAATAGATAAGTTTTGAATACCCAAGCTTTTTATTATTCCGATTCCAGTGAGAGCAGCCAATACTTCAGTCTTAGTTTGAATCAGTAAAGCCAATTGGACCACTGAAGACCCATCAGATACTACTCCTTTCGTCCCTCAAGATACCCCCAATTCCAGCTAAACCAGGATTTGCCTACAGCACTTCCATCGAAGTTTAAAGTCATCCCTCCTTCACTAAAAAGTACCGGCTGTCTCAAGATAGTTTGAGGGAAGTGTGGAATGAACAGAATAGTATGAATATTTCTGTTAAGGTCATTGGTTGAGAGACCTTGGAACAGCTCTGAATTAGTAGCACATAGATTATAGAGATAGGTAATGTCTGAGATTAACTCTTCGAGGGATCTGATCTTGTTGTCAAACAAGTGTTTGTTTCTCTCCTCCCAGACTCCCCACATTACTGACTATTTGCCAGTGAACTTTGCCTCTTTTACTTACGCCTGTTTCTTGCCACTGATGTAGGAAGTCCAGAATGTGATTTGGGTTAACCCAATTGTAACCAGACAAGCTTAAGAAGTGAAACCAGATCTTTTGAGTGAGTTTGCAGTAGATAAGTAAGTGATTGGCTGATTCCCCTTCTCTCAGTCATAACAAAAAAAGCATGAGGAGAAATATAAAGTATTCTCAAACTCTTCTTCTCAAGGAGACCACATGTGTTTATTCTCTATAGGCACACTTCCTGGACAAAGAAACAGACTCTTGGTGGAATGTGACTACACCAAATCTTTTTGTATAGGAAAGAGGAGCTTTGCTCACCTACAGTTAGACCTGTTCATGGGCCGAGTAGCCCGACGGCCCGGCTCGATCTAAGTCGGGCTTGGACAGGATTTCAGGCCCATAGGCTCAGGCTCGAGCCTAAAACATCGGGCCCAACCTTTTTTCGGGTTCGGCTTGGGCTTTCTCAAAAAAGCCCGGCCTGAGCTCGAGCTCGAGCCTGACTTATTATATAATAAAAATATATTTTATATAATAAAGTATATAATACTTTTTTTTATTATTCTTCTCTTTTTTCAAGTAATATTGAGATCTTTCATTATTTTTTAGGTTTTGAGGTCTTTTAATATAAACAAAACAGTTTCTACTGAATAAAAAAGAAAACAAATCTTTTTCCAATTTTCTGGTCGGGCTCGAGCTCGGGCCTAAGTATATTTGTTAATACAAAGACAAAACCCAACCCAGCCTAACCCATGAACAAGTCTACCTATAATTAGAGCCTTGAATAAAGACTTGGAAGAAAATTTGCCATTTGCGCGGTGGGTCCACACTCGAGTGTTAGGGGAAAGGGGGGAGATGTAGAATTCTTTAATGGTTTGGAGGAGAGCCACAAGATCTGATATTTCTAGGTTCCTTAAGGGTCTTCTAAGGTGTAGGTTTAGGTCATTAACAATAGAAAGGCAGGAAGACAAGAATAAATAGTTGAGTCTTGGTCTAGGGAGAGGTTAAAGAGTCTAGGGGAAGAGGATGCTAGGGAGGAATTCCCCCACCAAAGGTCTTTTCAGAATTTTATTTTAGAACCATAACCATTCCCCACTTTATATCTAATGAAAGGAAAGAAAAAAGAGTTTGAGGAGAATATACCTTTCATAGGATTTGCTGACTTTACTCGGTTCAAATGGAGTTTACTATCCTAGCCATTTGTACTTGATCTATATTTGCTTGTAATGACAACTGCCCAAAAAGCATTGCATTCAACAGCGAATTTCCATAGTCATTTACCCAGAAGAGAGGTATTTTTTTCTTTTAGATGCCCAATTCCCAATCCCCCTTCCTCCTTCGGCTTGCAAACTTGATACCAACTTACTAAATGGTTTCTTTTCTCCCTTCCTCCATTCCACAGAAAGTTTCTTTGGAGTTTCTTTATTAGGTTTCTCACTTTAGTTAGAATTTAGAAGACTGAAAGGTGTAGTAGATTGGCAAATTTGCTAGGGAGGTCTTTAAAAGGGAAAATCTTCCCCCTTTTAAGAGGTAGCACTTCTTCTAGGATGTTAGTTTCTTTTYACACTTCTCCACCACCGGCCCCCAAAAACATAAGGTTCTTGGGTTTCCTACAAGAGGCATCCCTAGATAGGAAATAGGGAGATTTTCCACTTCACATTCAAACACAGATTTGAAGTTCTCTAGTAAGTCCTCTTATACTGAATTTATGGCTACAATGCTACTTTTATAGAAGTTAACCTTCAAACCAATGATTAGTTCAAAGCATTTACTTACTCTTTTCGCATTTGAGATGTTTTCTATGGAGGCATCCAAGACCAAGATGATGTCATCAGCAAATTGTAAGTGTGAGATATAAACCAAATCTCTCCCCACTTCAAATCCTTTAACCAGATTTAGGAGATTAATTGGCTTTGTCAAAAAGTTAAAGATAGGAAAAGAGAGAGTGGACAACCCTATTTGAGCCCTCGGCTAGCCTTGAAATAGCCCTTAGGTTCTCCATTTAGTAGCACTAAAAACCAAGAAGAGCTGATGCATCCTTTAATCCACCGGATCCATCTACTGTCAAATCTTCTCATCCTTAAGTAATCTAAAATACAGTTCCAATCCACTTTATCATATGCTTTTTCAAGGTCTAATTTGACTAGAACCCCAGCTTTTGAGAAGCTTTTCTGTCTTCCACACATTCATTTGCAATTAGAATATTGTCCACAATTTGTCTTCCTTTGATAAAAGCAAACTGATTTAGGGAAATCAGATCTCCTAAGACTTCTTTAAGCCTTCTTTCTAGCACTTTGAACAAGATTCTGTAAGTGCTCCCTACCAAGCTTATTAGTCTAAAGTCCATGACCTCCAAAATTCCCCCTTCTTTGGAATGAGACAAAGAAAAGTTGAGATTATGACTTTTTCTTTACAATGGTAGAGGAGTGAAGGCCCCTTAAAAACTCTAACAAATCTTCTTTAACAATGTCCCAACACTTTTGATAGAAGAATAACGGAAATTCATCCTGAGAGCCCTATCTCCATCCATACTAAAAACTATCTCTTTGATCTCTATTTCTTCAAAACTTCTTTCCAACCAAGATTTCTTATTTAATGGTCGGGTCAGGACTTCCCATCTACTCAAGAAATACCAACAAGGTCTTTCCTTAGAGTAAAGGCTTTTAAAATAGGAATGAAAAGCTTCTGCTGTAACTTGAAAAAAAAAAAAACAGAACTAAAAAAAATAAGCCCAGAACAAAGAATCCCTAAGCACCCCTTGCTTGGATAACTCATCTACTGAGTTAGTAGATCTCTTCACCCAACTGTACTTTATCTCAATGTCCTCAACCAATCACTTGATTTTTTTTTTCTTTCATTGTTGTAACTCCACATTCCATCCTTGTATTCTTTTAACCAACCTACTACCACCTCCAAATCACCTTCAATTACAAACTCTTTGGATTCCTTCCAAAGCCACAAAAATCTCAGGCCTGAGAGAGTCACCTTCACCAAGTGGGCCTAAGAAGATTGCTGAAACACTCCCATCCTCATTTGATTTTCTTTGCCACCTCTGATTCTCAATTATTAGGCAATTTGGGTATTTTGGTAATTTTATATTTGAATTGATAGATATAAGGGAAATATCAATTTTCATTTGGAATTATGATGGAAGAAATGTAACTATATATTTTTTCTAAATTATAGGGGAGGTTTTTATGATTCTTAGAAAACTCAAGGGATGTTTTTATTTTAGAAGGCTAAAGTGGAGGTAAGGCGATTGGGTGTCATAGCCTCATAGGGGTGAGTCTAGATCTGCTCCTTACAGAGCGCTCCTCAGACCGACCTCACAACATGTATCAGCCGCACCTTAGGAACATCTTTCGTACTTGTATGTTATTATTCATGGGAGATGTTTCCAATACATGGTGAGATGTGGTTGTRAGGTTGATGTGAGCACTCTGTAAGGTGCAAATCCCAATTCCGTAGGGGTGAGGTGAAGGCCTTGATGCATTTTAAAGGTCCTTTAGGGGGCGCTCTTTTTATGGATTTTGAGAGGGGGGAAGTTGGTCAATGGGATTTTGGTTCCCATTGACCAAGGATCCCATATTCATTTTTCAAATTAATGTGGGGACCAGGGAATGTTTATTTTCTTGGGTATCACTTACCCGATACCCATCTCCTAGGTGGGTAAACAACTTTCCCACTTGGGGGGAAGTTTCCAACACTTGAATGGGACAAAAATGCCCCTTTTAATAATGAATTTTTATAGTTAAAATGGTCATTTCCTTTTTTTACTTGGAAAATAAAAGAACATGGGTAAATACACTTACCTAGGTAAGTGTTTCCCAGGAAAAACTTACCTAGGTAATTGCATTTACCCGGGTAAGTAACTTACCGAAAAGTGAACAGGGCCTTAAGATTAAATGATAAAGACATGAAAAATATATAACTAAGATTTTATACTTATTTGATATATTAGGCATGGTTTGAATACTACTATTAGTTTTTTATTCATAAAATCTAAATACTATCTATATCAATACTATTATAAAGTGGAAATTTATCTTTGTTTCAATACAGGTCATAAAAGTTAAATTTGTTTATATAATGATAACTTATATCTTTACTCTTTAGTTGTACACTAGTGAGAAACCTGTGCAAAATTGATGATAGTTGATGAATGAAATCAAAATACATATGAGAATAAGTAATTTTTTGGTAAAGTGAGAATAAGTAATTAAAGCATTAAGAAAAAAAAACTATTCAGCCCAATAAAGTAAGAGGGTTTGAGGATGTGGGATAAAATCTAAGTGAAAAAAATATATGAATATCAACCATAACAAAGCGATAGGTTAGGTCTCTTGTGTCAGTTGTTAAATCAGTATTGGAGGATCTAGAGGGTGAGGAGGTTGTTAAATTGGCATTGGAGGATCTAGAGGGTGAGGAGGTTGTTAAATTGGCATTGGAGGATCTAGGCAGCTATTACCTAGATTTAAAAAAGGGTTTAAAATTTAAAATACTTGTATCAACCGTTCCCCATAAGGCTGGAAGAGGATCACTAAGATTTAAACATGTCTAAGATGTTGAGAATATGTAAAATGTATAGAAATTAAGTCAAGAAAGATCTAAGAATATGTAAAATGTAGATCTAAGAATATTCTACCATGTAAAGTTGAAAATTAAACCCCAATTGTATGGAGCACATGATTGAGAAATTGGAGAGAAGTGTTTGTGAGGTAAACCAATATATAATCTACAAATAAAACAAATTAAATGCTCATAAAAATTAGATTAGGTTTGGTAAAAGCTCTAGAATGTATTCATTTGAGAGAGTTTACATATTTAAGAGATCTAAACATATCAACTTGTAATTGTTCATTTACAAAGGTGTATGGAGGCAGCCATTAAGGAATGATTTAAATAAAAAGTGAAATATGGGGGCTTACCAATTAGTTTTAGAGAAATGGATGAGGGTAGGAGAAAGAAAATAGAGGGAAAATTGGAATAGTTCAAGTTGGGGAATAAGGTTTCTCTTGGAAAACACATTAATAATAGGGTAAAAGACTATTATTGTCTCCATTTGTGAGTAATAAATTTCTTTGTAAATAGTGTTAAACTTATGATTTTGATATATAACAATAATGAAAAAGAATTTAATAGCTCTATATGTGGCAATATCAACATGAAGGGTGATTTTTGTAATTTAAACAAAATAATGTCACACATGTGAGAAGGGAGAGATCAGAGGTAGTCGTGTGAGTAACCTCATGAAAGTCCTCTTGCCTTCTCTCATTCCTCTTTCAATTAGAGATATAGATGTGCATAGTATATATCCTTGCACAAGTAATAATAATACCATAAAAATTTAATTGTTCAATTCAAGTATATGAAACAATAATGTTTTAAGAGCAATGCATTCATGTTTCATTGCATCTCTATGCATTAGGGGTGGATTTGAGTGGAGCTAACTCGAATATATGGCTATTCGAGCTTGGATTATCAAAAAACACATGAGGTTTGAGTACAAACTTAAACTTGAATTCAACTTAACTTAAAAGCTAATATATTGAGTTCAATTATGAGCCAATTTCACATAAAAAAATTAAAAAAATAAGATTACATATACATATAAAAACATTATTTCCTATTATATATATAAAAATTAAGAATTATAATAAAATTGTTTACTATTATACATATAAACAATTAAAAATATTATATATAATATAAATTCAATTAGACTTGCGAACTTCATGAGTCAATCTTCAATGAATTCAAATTCAGTTTGAATTTCAATTAAGACTAAGTTGTATCAAGTTTTTCACAAGTAAAGCTCAAATAATCATTAAAGACTTTATTTGTATCCAATGTATAATTTATGTACATCATCTTTATAATATAGTATAATTTTTATACCATATTAAGTTTTCTCGAGGAGGTGTGAACCTGGAACTATTTGGACATTAAAAAAATTGGAAGGAAGAAAACAAAAGCCATGAATCATGAAAAATTCTGGTAGAAGAAAGGAAATTTGGGTATTTAAAAAGAAAATTCCTGATTAGTACCTTGAACTTTAGGGGTTATGTCAAGTCAGTCCCCGAACTTCAAAATGTGTCTATGCAGTACCCTAAACTTTCAAAATGTGTCTAATAGGTTCCTACCGTTAATAGTCCATCAGTTCTCTGTATCACGTGATGACATGTGCCACTTAAAACTTTAAAATATTGAAACTACCATTGAAAGAAGGCATTGTTCATTGTCTTCTACCTTGAGATTGAATAGTTGCGCCATTGCTACAACGATGTCGAGAACTAACAATGGTGCTTCAAATAGATTTGAACAAACTAACGATAGTGCCGAGAACTGACCAATAGGGGTGTCAACGGTATTCAAAAATCTGATTTCGAATTCGATATTCGGCATAATCGAATCGAATTCGGATAATTCGAATATCTAATCGGTCGAATTCAGTTATCCTGTTCTTACCGAATAATTAATCGGATTCRAATTCGAATATGACYTGATTCGATTCGATAAATATCCAAATTCGACCAATTATTTAATTCTTATATGTAATATATAAAATATTTTATATAATTTATATATAATAATTAAATTATATAAATAATTTATATATTTATATACTTTATATCAATAAAATATTTATTTTATATATTTATTAATTATCTAAAATAATTAATTATTCGAATTCAAATCGAATCGAATATTCAAATATTTAATTGGATTCGAATTCGGATATTGATTTTCAATATCCATCAGATATCGAATCGAATTCGGATATCAGATTTTCTAATCGGATTTGAATTCGGATATTGCCTGATCCGATTCGAATTCGATCCATTTGCACCCCTACTGACCAACTTCTAGCGATGGCTAAAACCACCATTTGCTATGGCTTCTTGTATATTTTTTAATTTTTTAAAAAATTTATGTAACTGATGAAAATTTCCTGTATATTCTAAAATCTATCTTGGGTAGTTGCTACAACCTTCCTATCTCAGCTAGGATGCAAGGGGAAATGATGCCCAACTTAGCATTTACAAGGGAAAAGTTATGTTGATTGTTAATGTTGCACTGTAATGGTATAACTTAGTTTCTTATTTTCTTATTTAAGAATTTACTTGTGTTTGGATTTGACTTCATTAACCACAGATTCATCATCAATAACTAGTAATCTATCATCCCACAAGCTGGAAAACAAGATTGCTTGGAATCAAGGTGGAATGACAACATAGTTTTCTAGAATCAAGATTTAAATGGAAGGAGTTTTGTTTAAATTGGTTTATGCGAAAGTGGTAGATAAAGAAAAGTAGATGACACTTGATGGGTAGTTTTGACATTTCTAAAATTAACTGACGAATTGTTAACAATATGGACCGATTAGACACATTCTAAAAGTTTCTGCATAGACACATTTTAAAGTTCAGGGGTTGACTTGACACAATCCCTAAAGTTTAGGGTGCTGATCATGATTTTTCCCTGTATATTACATGAAGCCTGTGAGAGTATTTTTCCATCCATCTTACCAACGGAAATGGTTATTTAAACACCCAACTCAATTATGGGGGGTTTTGGAGTATTTTTTTTAGATGTTTTGTTTTTTTTGAAGTTAACTGCTTATAATATAGGTGTATTATAAATGCTACGGATTTATTCTAATCAAGAAAGCTATGGATTTATCCCTTAGGGTAAAAGCCTCTCATGAAGAGGAGGATAGACCTCTATCAAAAGCGTGGAAGAACATTTTCTAGAAGAGTCTGCAAGAGGGTTCTGTAAAAATTAATTTTGATGCCTCTTGTAGTAGGAATGGCATGTGCTTGGCTGGGTGCATTGCTAGGGATCAAAGTGGTAGGATTTTTTATATTAAAAATTGCTGCATAAGCAAAACTACAATCAAAGCCATAAATTTYAGGAATCTTTTAGTGATCATCGAGGGAGATTCAAGATTGGTTATCGATTGCCTAAAGAAGCGTGCTACCCCTCCTTGGAACATTTTGACAACCATTGAAGTGAAGGGATGAGAGATCCATCATATGCATGGCTGAACCATGTAGGGTGGCTGGGTGAAATTTCAAAAATATATTTATCCCATTCGAGAATTCTATTCCCTGATTTAGAAAAACTGCATTTTTCAATGTTCATTCTTAAAACAAACTAGACCAAATCTTAAACCAAGATTAGGGAGAGGAATACCTGATATGGAATCCATGCAAAAAGCTTCTCCCAACGTAGGTGTTCACGCCCAAAGAGGGTACCAAATCTTTCCTCCACTGAAGATGACACAGCTTAGGGTGAGGTAAGATCAATAAGTGGATTCTTCAGCAAGAATCCCAATTCTTTAGCAAGAATTGTGTAGGGATGTAAGAACAGCTTCAAGATTGTTTCTTCCACCAAGAAACAATATCAAGATCCAATCTTGATCACTCCAAGAGGTGGAGAATGAATAGGGTAGGCTGGCAAGAACAAAGAGAGAGAACTGAATGAATAAAAGTCAGTCAAACTATGTGTCTTATTCCAGTTCGCCCTCCTCCTTTATATAGACCTTAAAGAGTTAATCTCCTAATCTGATTAGGAGTTTCTTGATTGAAATCTTTATTTGGATCAGGACTTTTTAAGTGATAAGGTTTATCCCTTATCGTATTTGTAGATCAGGATTAGCTTCTCTTAATCCAATTAGAAGTTTCCTAATCCAAATATTTATTTGGATCTAGATTCTTTAAGTGGATAAGAGTTATCTTCTTATCCTTATCTGTTGATCCATACCCAGATTCACCCCCTATTTAATTAATCCAATTAACCCAGTTCGAAATGGGCTTTAGGCCCATTAAGCTTTCAAGCTCACTTCCTTTAATGCTGGCTAGCTTGGCTCTCTTTGTATGGTGTAGGATCCTATCATTGATCTCCACATAAGACACATGGGTTTAGCTTAGCTTTTGTTACAAGGCCTGGCCAAATTCATTGCTGAATGTAGTAAACCCCCRAGTCCATCAGTATAGGCTCTTAATGGGCCCAACATTTACACTAAATGGTCGTTGGGTCCAACCATCTTGTGAAGGAACAAGGACTGTGGACAGATGTGAGATTAGCCCATCAAGTTTATTATCCCTAAATGGTCTTACACTTAACCTCTCAGCCCATAATGATCAAACACTACCCGACAAGAGATGACATTTCCCTCGGCTGCAAGGTATAGTGTTGCACTCTCTACTCACATGGATCCCGAGAATTAAGACCTTTTTGCAAACATTTTGTGAAACCATAATATATATGTATAAYTCTATATAAATATATTTTGCCAAACAAATTTCAATAAGTTTGAAATCAACTATTAGTAGTTTAGGTTTCCATCAGAGAGAGTGCATTCCCCAATCATTCATTTTGTCCGACAAGGGGGCTGATCCTATCACTATGATCACCCACTCAGGTGAATTCTCGAACTGCCCCAACATACCCAGGTTTTGACCCCCTCTAAGGAGCTCACTGATTGGCATATGAAAGACAGCCCAATCCGACACCTAGTGCAGTACCATAATCGAGTCTAGGGCTCAGGTGTAACATTCCGGTTTTGCCCATCTGTCTCCAAGGTCCATGGCAAAACTGGAATTTGGTCCGGTTTAGGGTTTCACGAAAACCCACACTGCATGTGCCTCAGGTCTCACCCTAGCAATTGAGACAAGCCACCCTAACCCACTTGGCAGCACATTAGTGTTAGCCTTGGCAGGATAAACCTCCCCATGTCTATCCAACGGCTGTGAAGATTTTAAACTAACACGAGTCTCATTAGTGTCCAGTTTAAGGGTATTACACAGAAACATACCATAATAACACGAATCAATTATGTACTATTAGTCATTTACAATAAATGCACTAGTACATCAATCTGATTGGAGCTAGGGCATACACTATCTAAGATGAWGAATGTTGGGAGTTGAAAGAAAAGATGGATCGTGGAATCTACTATCATCATGTTTTTTTGGAAGCAAACAAGGTTGTTGATTGGTCGACTCTGTTAGACAGTTTGTATGCCCTTAGCTCCAATCAGTTTTGATGTACTTTAGGCATTTAGTATAAATGAATAAAGTGCTTGTTTGATATGTTTCTGTGTAAGATCCTTAAACTGGACACTTAATGAGACTCGTGTTAGTTTAAAATGTTCACAGCCAGTGGGTCGGTCTGAGGAGACCTATCCTGATAAGGTTGTCATTGATGTGCCGCCAAGATGGTTGGGGAGTTTTGTCTCAGCCGCCAGGGTGAGACCCGAGGTACATG
>NW_010729084.1:7361501-7443621 GCF_000365185.1 Nelumbo nucifera
CATGAACCCATCTGAGTGGGTGATCATAGTGACAAGATTAGCCCCTTTGTCGGACAAAGGTAATGATCGGGGATGCACTCTCTCTGATGGAAACCAAAACTGCCGRYAGYCGATTTCAACCGTTGGAATTTTGTTTTGCAAAATATATTTATAATGATATAATATATATGTACGGTTTCAACTCGTTTGCATAAAGGTTTTAATCCTCGGGGTCCATCCTAGAGGAGAGTGCAACACTTTGCCTTGCAGTCGAGGGAGAGGTCCTCTCTTGTCGGACAGTGTTTTGGATCATTATGGGCTGAGAGATTAAGTGTAARGCCATTTAGGGTTTATACCTGATGGACTAATCTTGCATCTACCCATAGTCCCTGGGTTTTTGAAACCCTCAACCCAACACAACACGATTTATACCTCAACCA
Source organism: Nelumbo nucifera (assembly GCF_000365185.1). The sequence continues at coordinate 7,361,921 of NW_010729084.1, forward strand.
TGGTTTTTGAAACTGACCCAGAGATCGAAGCGGTCAGGGGTCCGGTTACCGGGTTGAGTGGTCTGACCATTTGAACTGAGTGCTTGGACGATTCTAACAAAAAAATAAAAAAATAAAAAACGGTCAAAACCGTTCAAATGGTTTGAACGATTAACTCCCCAGTTCAGCGATTCGCTGACCAAAATTAACGGTTTTTAGGGAAAACGGCTTCCCGATTTTTCCGGTCTCGTCCGGTCATGAAAACCATGACCTCAACAGTCCATTCCCTCCCCTCTTTTGATTATTAGTATTTATGACTCTTGGGGGGCATGCTACCCCCATCTTGTGCAGCATCTTCTGATTTATCAAAAAAAAAAGAAAAGAAATTATAAATGCACACATAATTTGATATTTGGATTTAAATTGATTAATTAACCTAAGTAAAGAAATTAATATTAAAAGAAAGGTAGACCGACCATGATCACTATACAAGAAATGAAGAGAAGAGAAAATAATTATATTGAGTGTTTTTTTTTTTTGTTGGTCGCCTAATTATCAGCCCGTAGCTTATAATTTGCCAGCGAAAGTGGCTGATGGATATCGATCATCGATTAATTAGTAGGGAAGATTTGCCCATTCGACTTTGGCCATTCCTGTGCTGTCTCACTCCAATTTCCAGGCATATAGGAAAAGACAGAAATCTGAGGTGGATGATGGACGACTCTGAGAGTAAGTAGAGTAATATCCACTGTCGCCGCTCTCGCTGCCGCCGGCGCCCTGACTGCCACTGTCGCTGCCGGCGTCTTTGTCATGGTCGAGGTCGGAATCGTAATCATGAGGAGCGGGCTTGAAAATGAACAAGCCGTGACCAGTGGGTTGGCCGCTAAACAACCAATCATGCACATCCCAGAAGACTTGCACCGGAATCGTATTCACTCTGATCGTCTCATTTCCCCTGAATTTCCATTGCAAGTTAGTGACATGGATCAACACAATCCCGTCGATGCTGATCCACATTTCAGGATCCTTAGGTCCCGTTATTGAAATCTCAACCACAATGTCATGTTCTTTTCTCCTCTCGTCAAACTTGGCTCTCGTGGCAAAACATTTCTTACCGAACACGTTGTCCTTCTTATAAATTAACGTAGCATCTGCCAACGACGGCCGTGATTTGGTCCTCTTGTAGGCTTCCTTCTTGTGATCTCCCAGCAACAACACCACCTCTTCCTCCGACACCAAGGCCACGTAGTAATCCGAGCATGGTTCAGGGCTTGACTCGAATTTTGCTGCACGAAGATCCCAGAAAACATCCACTCGTTTCCCTTGGACCTCAAACGACTTGAGCCCTTTCTTGCTCCAGAAGTGCCAAGGCTTGAGATCAATTTTGCAGCTGCTGATTTGATGGTTATCACTGCTTGGGTTATTAACTGAGATGTTTAGACAATGGTTCATTAGGTTCTTGCTCCATATGACGTGCACGTTATAGCACATTCCGGCAATGCTTGCTTGATATACACACATCACGGTGCACTGTGCCGACGACAACTTATTTGTTGTTGCACCATTATCCTCCGACGACCTCTCTGCTGAACTTGCAGCATTGTTGCCAGGCGGTTGACCTCGTGCAGTGTGATTAGTAGACATTGATCGATCGGTATATTCTTTCTCTCTGATTTTAATTCTAGCTATCAAATTCAACTTCTAGGAAGAAAGAATTAATACCCGCCAAGTGAGCCAAACAGGGCCTGCACGTTTTAGTATTGGTTAAACGTTCAAGCCCTATTATTATGAGAATGTGGTCGTGTTGGGCACAACAATCATCCACCTGATCAATGAATATGATATCGAGTATCGTCCCTAGCTCGATATCATATGAACTGGAAGACAAAGCCAATCAGAAACTCTCCTCCCCCTTCTGCATTACCACGTATGTAATACATTTTCTTTTTTCTTTTTGTCGCCCAACTGGCCGGAGAATTATATTTCCTGTATACTGATAAATGGTAGCCGGACGTTTTGACAGCGATTAGAAGGTCCGACTTAGCTGCATCACAAAATTTGAATTCTGAAACGAGACCAGCAGGTGGTATTCGAAGATTCTGGTTTGGCTTTTGGTTGGAGAAATGAATCACAGGTGGGATATCCTCATATCCACCGAAAAGTGTACATTACAATTTGCGTAGTGATAGGAAGAATTCAAGGAATAGAGGGTGGGAATTGGTTGCGGAGAAAAGCCCCTCCATTGTCTCAAACCCAGAGTACTCTGTTTTTGTATAAGGTGACAAAACGTCCCCAGGTTTTTTTACACAAGAAAAAAAAACGGTTTTTCTTCCGTTTGTTCGTCCCTCCATTTCATACCAAACACAGTTTGTTGGTTATTAGTTAGCTAAAAATTTGCCAATTCACCAAACTGTCGTGAAGAAAACAAGTTTGGTAACTACAATCCCCTGATTTCTTGCATATGCCATAGATATAATGGCCTAAAGGGATGAACCCAGGATATTTGTTTGGTAAAAATGGAATTTCATTGATACCAATGGATTATATATTTGGATTCGTTGAAACTAATGGATTATATGTTTGGATCAGGTTAAGTGTTTTCTATATATATGAAGCATTCTTATAGCTCTTGTCCATATTATGAATCTGATGGTCATGGCACTGTTGAATGTCAACAACCAAACATAAGAATACAGACCTGATCTGTTGTAGCCACTTTGCTGTGGAAATTGCGGTAGACCCAATAAAAGCATGTGAAGACTGAAGAGTATCACTTGTGTGAGGACTCATCACGATTCATTTAACTTTTTGTTTTTTTATTCAAAACAAAACAAAACGGATAAAAAGTCTTCACCTTCAATTTAGTGGAAGATGATAGGGTTGTTCATGGGTCGGGTTGGGTCGGTTTACTAGTGTTTTTTCAACGGATCTGACCTGGTCGAGTTACCTATTGATCAAACTTTAATCAACCCTTTATTAAGTAAAACTGACCTGGTCGGTTTGGGTTTCAACCAACTCCAAGCTTGCATAATGCATATGAAGTCAATATTATATATAATACTTTAAAATATATTTTCTGGAAATATATATTTAAAACTAAAACATATATACAAATATATCGAAATATATATTTTCTAATTTCTGGAAATATATATTTCAGAAATATATATCTGATATATTTCAGAATATATATATATTTTTAGATATATATTTATTATTTAAAACTAAAATATCTATATTTAATAGATATTTTTTCAAAATATATATATTTTTTGCATAACTCGGTTCAATTCGGTTTATGAAAACCGAAACCAAACCGAATTATCGGTTTGTTCAATTTTGCAACCCGAAACCCACTGATAGTGAAGAAAAACTGGCCAACTCGGGTTGGGTTGGGCCGGGTTGGTCGGTTTGGATTTATTTGTGAACAGTCCTAGAAGATGATTCGAATATGAACTCCATTGGAGGAATATAGATGGATTGAGGCAATTTTACCAACCCAAAAATCCTTCATCTTTGTTGCCACTTGAGAGGCCACATGATTCCCCACAATTGTTCTTAAATGTGGATAGATTGTGTGGATCGGATTAGTTCATACCCACAGTGGCGTTTTGTAGGTGTGGTGTTGATTGGTCCACACCATACACAATTGATTATAAATGTCTAATTTTTGTATTTTATATGATAAATAAATTGAAGAAAATGCATCAATTGTATTTTTTAAATAATTAAAAATATTATTTTAAATATTAAAAAATAAAAATTAATGTTTTAAATACTATTTTATTGATAAAATATTAAAAATTTAATATTTAAGTAATAAAAAAAGAGTTGAGAAGGAGAACTGTCAGACTTGTGCTAGGATTAACATTAAAAGTTATTATGGATAAATTTTTAAAAATTTAAAATTTAGAAATTATTAAAAGAATGAGAGTAATTGGACCAATGTAACACATGTGCATTACACTGAAACATTCCCATAAATTGYTCACACTATAGTGTAGACATCCACGAGAAAATACTATGGACGATAAATTGGGGTGTGGCTCGTTTCTATCCATGCTATTTTGTAGACTATCCCCGTCCACACATAATAAAACATCATATCTTACCATGGTCGGAACCAAAACGGTCCCTTCCACGATATATACACACTACCAAACGCCACCTTTATTTGCCACGGAATTACAAGTTGAATGAAACCAACACCCTTCTTTCTTTAAGGCTCAGTTTGGAGGGACTACAAATAATATAAATATGTAGAGTGAGGATTCTAATGCATATCTTTGCACGGGTCGCGTGGGATGTCGCTCTCCTACAAGGAAGTTTCTTAACCTTTTCTTATCCTTTTTCTCTTTCTGACGGTTCTACCCTGGTCTTCTTCCGTTCTAGTTTATTTTGTGATTGCCTTGTATATTTTGAATGTCTTTGTCTTTTCTTTGCTGACCTCTGTTTCTTTTATCAAGTCTTGTTTTGGATCCTCTGCTCACAGCAAAGTTCATTTCCAGATTCTCAGAAAAGCTCGTAGCAGAGTTCAAGCTGCCCGTGATTTGTGTGGTTGCATTCTAATCTTCTCCTGGATGGGAGTGAAAGGTCTCAAGAAAAAAAATGCAAAAGGCGTATTCAAAGTATTATTGCAAACCAAATTTTATCTTCCAACTCTGTTGGAACAGACCATCAGAAAAATGCGGATGCATTTTGTAATTCTAAAAGGGTGGGAGTTAATCTCCATAATCACCTGATACAGTCCAGGAAAGATAACAGGAGGGATAAAATCACTCAGATTGTGAAAAACTATTTAAGGAGAAATTCCAAGGGAGAAAATGGAAGAAAAGATATTTAGTGCAACCAGCGACAAACGAATTGATAAAAAGTTTGTTCTCCTGGAAACCAGTTCTATCCTGGTTGATAGAAAGATTTTGGATAATGTATCAAGCGGAGTGGAAGGACACTTGAAACCGGCGACAGAGGAAAATTCATCTGTTAACTGCACTCATAGTAAAAGTTCAGAGATGCTGCCAACCAGCAGAATGATGTTATCAAACGAAGGGAAGGAATCACCTCTTAATGGAAAAGAGCGCAAGGGAGATAAAACCAGTCCAAAAAGAAACTGCGCACAAAGTAAGGATTGCTTGGAATTCAAACAAGACTAACTCTCTATGATTTTAAATGTGAACAGTTCGAAAGTTTCAGATCTTCAAAAACTATTTGGGTAAGTGCCTACCCTACGGGGGCTTATCCTAGTCATTCTGCTCAAACAGGGGAGCAAAGTATCACACCGAAGAATCCAAAAACCAACAAGGACGTTGATGGAATCAGCTCCAAGACTGATCCTCATTAGAGAGTTTGTACTTTCTTTCGGTACAGAAACAAATATCCACAGGTCGGAGATAATTCAGGAATATTAATTACAAATGGGGAAATCTCTTGCATGAAAACAGAAGAAACCAGTATTTGTACTCGGGCGTTTGTGAGTTGTGACGACGAGAAAACAACCCATAGTCTTTCTATTCAGGACTCTCTTGGAGATTTGTAAGAATTCTGATATGGAAAATTCAATGGTTGCTGAGTCGAGTAAGGCTAGGAGGTCTTTGAACTTGGAGTTTAAAAAAGAAATGGAGAAGAAGCACATGAAGGCAAACGAATAGGGCAGAACCAGAAAATCGCCCGTCCTATCAACTTGGATGAATTAAAGCTCAAGAGGAGTGTGGTGATCGATGGTCCTTGTGTCTGTACGCAAAGATCCTTGGAGGAAGTGAACCAATCACAACCATTCTAGAAAAGGGCAAAGAATGGAAACTTGAGAGCAGAGCGGACATTCAAGCCATTGGTAACGATTTTTTCTTAATCACTCTTACTTCTCTTAATGACTATAACAGAGTTGGTGTTAACACCTTGGAAACCAGTCTTCAATCCCCTCAAAGCTAAACTTGTTGAGGCTGATTTGTGGATTAGGTTTCCTGGTCTCCCACTTGAATGCTGGTCTAGAGATGATTTGGAAATCATAGTGAAGTGGGGATAGTACAAAAGCTCAATGAGGATACTATTAAATTATCCCGGACTGTGTATCCTAGAGTTTGTGTAAGGGTGAACTTGACCAAACCCTTCATTTTAGAAATTCCAGTTACGTCAGGAGGTATTAAAAGTATTTGTAACCTCCATATTATTTTGTCAAATGACAGATTAGTCTGTGCTCTTGTTGAAGAAATTTCTACTCAAAAGTCTTGGTTTAACACTTTTGTCTATGCCCCTCCTAACAAGAATGAATAAAATCATGTATGGAATTGGCTTAAGCTCAGTTTGGAAAGAGTACAAATACAAATATGTTCAGTGCAAAACCTTATATACAGTATTGCTATTAAGCCTTGTATTTGCACTGTACATATTTGTATTTGCACTTTTCAAATGGAACCTCAGGCTTAATTTGGAAGGAGTACAAATGCAAATATGTAGAGTGCAAAACCTTATATTTTGTATTATTTTCTATGTATTTGCACTGTAAATATTTGTATTTGTACTCTTTCCAAACTGAGCCTGAGCCTTAGGGAAATCACTAATAGCATTAATATATAGTGCCTCGTGCATAATGGGGGACTTTAATGCCTGTAGATCCAGAAAAAATAAAAAAGGAGGTAGAGAAGTTATGCTGAGCCAAACTAGAGCTTTTAATGAAGTTATATATGATTTTGAACTGATGCAAATGGAAATGAAAGGTTTACAATTCACTTGGAGAAACAAGACAACGTGGGAGAGAATTGATTGGGTTTTGGTCAATGAGGCTTGGAGAGAGACTTTTCCAAATGTTCTTCTCCAGAATTTGGCCTTTCTAGACCACTCTCCTATCATTCTACAAACCGACCCCCCATCAAACAAAGGTCCCCATCCATTTAGGTTCGAATCTATGTGGTGCCTTGACCCTAGTTTAGATGATGAAGTTGTAAATCAGGCTTGGGGCCTGGAGTCAACAGGCTTGAAATAACCATTCAATTTGTAAAAAAGAGAAACAACCTCGTTTACAACTGGAGAAAATAGAATGAAAAGAAGTTTGGAAATATCTTCCAAAAGAAAAAAAAAAAAAAATACTCCTACGTCTTGAGGAAGTGCAGAAGAATATGACTGAGAAGGAGAGCGATAAAAGCATCTTAAACTTGTAATTTACACTCCATAAACAATTTAACAATATCTGGATTAACTTGGAAGACAAAAATAATAGGTTTTTTCACACTATCGCTTCCATCAAAAAAGCTAAGAATGGAATTGTTTATGTGAAGTCGAACAATGAGCAAAGGCTAGAGGATCCTAGTGAAATAGAAAAATATTTATGCGATAATTTTGAACAAAGATTCCAAACTAAAGGCCAAAACCTTAACATTTGTAAGGAGGTCACAGATGAGGAAATTTTCTAGACAATCTATAAAACACCTCAAAGCCTTCTTTCATTCTGGGAAGCTATGCCCAATTTTAAACAAAACGTTTATTGTTCTAAACCCAAAAAATAAAAACTTTGAAAATGTTAACCATTATAGGCCAATAAGCCTATGTAGTGTCATTTATAAAATTATATCCAAAATTTTGGTTAACAGAATTAAACCTTTTTCGGATAAAATTGTTCCTCATACCAAAGCACTTTTGTCCCAAATAGACAAATAAATGATAATATCCTTATAGTGCATAAGATGATTCACTCCATGAAAAAGAAAAAGGGCTACTCTAGCATGTTGGTTTGCAAGGTTGACATGGAAAAAGCCTATGATAGGATAGAATGGGATTTCATTGAGAAAATCCTATCAAAATTTGGATTCCATGAAAAATGGGTTGGTGGGTGATGGAATGCATAAAATATGTTTCATACCAAATTCTAATTAATGGGAGCCCATCTAAGGAATTCTCTCCATCTAGGGGTATTAGACAAGGAGACCCCCTCTCCCCTGCATTTTTGTTTTATGTATTGAAGCACTTCCGAAAAATGTGAGAATGAATCTTTGGAGAAAGGCAACTCCATTGGGTGCAAAACCTCAAAGAAGGGACCCAAGATTCATATTCTACAGTTTGTAGATGATTACCTTATTTTTATAGAAACGTATATCCCTACATGCCTAAAAATTAAAGAGATCCTTTCAGATTTTGCCAAGGCATCAGGTCAATGCCCAAATCTTGCTAAATCTACGGTGCACTTCTCAAAGAACATTCCCAAAAGACTCCAAAAAATTTTGGCTAGGGTGTTAAGTATCCCATCCAAGATAATAAGGGTTCCTATCTAGGAGCTCCTATAATAAATGGGAGAGTATCAAAGAAAACTTTTGAGGACTTAAAGGAGAAAATTAACAGAAAATTAAATGGGTGGAAAAAGAACACCCTTTCTATGGTGGGTAGACTTGCCTTCATAAATGTCGTGACTAATACAATGCCCCAATTTATCATGTGATCTTTCAAGCTCCCAAAAAACATAATAATAGATATTGAAAGATCTCAAAAAAATTTCCTTTGGACCAATTCAAATGATAAAAAGCCGATTCACCTCATCAATTGGAATCGGGTTTGTACCCCTAAAATGAGGGGTGGGATGGGATTAAAGAACTTAAGTTGGGCTAATGAAGCAAATTTGGCTAAGCTTGGATGGAAAAATCTAAATGATGAGAACAATCTATGGGTCAAAGTGATTAAGGGTAAATATCTGAATAAAGAAGAATTTTGGTATAGTAAGAAGAAAAAAAAAGGAATTTCATGGGCTTGGAGAAAAATCTTAAAAGCAATGGAATTACTTAAAAAGGGCATAGGAAATGGAAATTCAGTAAGATTCTAGAAAGATAATTGGATGGATGATAGGCCTATAGAGGAAATGGTGAACAAAGAGAGGATTGAAAATGAAAATTTGCTAGTTGTGGATGTGGTGGACCAAAATAGGAATCCATGGAATGAAATTAAAGTTAAAAACCTAGTTCCAAACAACATTTGGAATAGGATTAAAACACTTTTTATCCCTTCGGGGCCTAAAGAGGATAGACTTATTTGGAGACCTAATCCTAAGGGCACCTTTTTCTCTAAAAACTGCCTACAATTTGAAGTGCTGTTCGACTGGCTTGAGAGATAATTTTAATTGGAATTTAAATGTATAGAGAATTAAGTGTCCCCCAAAGTTGAAAGTATTTTTATTTCTTCCCCTGAATAATACTCCCATTAAAATCGTTGCTTAGAGGAAGAGGTATGAATGTGGATGGCTATTGTAGCATGTGTGGGGAGGAGGAGGATTTGGAGTATATTTTCAAAAATTGTAATTTTGCAAAGCAAACTTGGTAGATCCTTCCTCCTCTTGAGAAACCAAATGATACTCACACCTCTCTAAAAGATTGGTGGTCCAAGATTTGTAGTAATAATAAAGTGAGTGAAAACCACTGCCAAAAAAAATGTGCTTTATCCTTTGGTACTTATGAAAGAATAGAAATAAGAGTACATTCTCTAATGCCATTGATCCCCTCAAGTTGTTAAAAGAGTGATTGAGGCCCATTTAGAATTTGTAAATAATTCAAAGGGGAAAGAAAATGAAAGCTCCTCAAAGTCATGGGAGCTAACCTCTTGGTGCCCTCTCGAGTTTGGTGCTATAAAGATCAATTTTGATGCCTCTTGTATTGGTAGAGAGGTGTGCTCGATAGCCTGCATATCTAAGAATCACTTAGGAGAGGTAGTGGATCTTAAAGCTTACTTCTTTGGTCTTACTACAATCAATTTGGTTGAGGCTTGGGCAGCATGGGAAGCTCATAACATGGCGCTAAACTTGAAGGATCAACCCATTATAATTGAAGGTGAGTCAAAGTTGGTGATTCAAAGTCTGCAATGTCAACTCAAACCCCCGTGGAGACTAAGAAGGATTATTCAAGGATGCTGGGAGCTGAGAGATCATTTACACAAGGGCCTAACATACAGCCATGTATTCCGAGAAGAAGCAAATCAAGCAGCTGATTGTTTGGCTCATGAAGCTATTTCTGTAGTTAACCGGTCTGTTTCCTATAACCTTAAATGATCTCCCTTGATCGCTCTCTTTTATTTGTAGTGATTGCCCCCGTATTGTGTATCCCCCTTTTGGATTTATCAAAAAATTGTAGAGTGCAAAACCTTAGGGGTGAGCATGGGTCGGTTCGGTTCGGTTCCATGACGGAACCTGGAACCTACCCTATAGGGGTCATTTCTAGGTTTTTGGAACCAGACCAACCCTGTGAAGGGTGGTTCTGGCCTTAGACAATGGCCTTTTGTAACCATGGYGGTTCGGTTCGGTTCCATGGCGGAACCTGGAACCTACCCTATAGGGGTCAACTCTAGGTTTTTGGAACCAGACCTACCCTGTGAAGGGTGGTTCTGGCCTTAGACAATGGCCTTTTGTAACCATGAGTGCTTGGGTTTAAATCTTCAAATCCCCAAAAGTATTTTAGGGTATATTTCAAGGAAAATTCAGTTCCAAGGCAGGTTTCACCAACGTCAACCAAGGTTGGTTCATTGGGTTAGTTCAAGTAGGGTTAACCCCTAGACCCTAAAACTGGCCTGAGTGGGGTTCGATTCCAAGAATTTGGAACCAAACCCTACCCTGTAACAGATCAGGTAGGGTTGGTTCATGGCCGGTTCAAGGTTAGTTCTTGGTAAAACCTACCCATTTGCTCACCCCTATTTTGTATTATTTTGCATATATTTATATTTGTACTCTTTCCAAAACTAAGCCTAAAGCTTCGTTTGGAAGCAATATAAATGCAAATGTGTAAGGTATAAATTCACATTTACCTGGTTCCTAAAATGCAAAGCGGTTCGCTTTTACATTTATGGTTTGTTCTCATTTCGTTTGGTAAATAAATGCATGCACTTTTTTTGGCGTTTGGAAGCTGAATGATGCAAATTCAAATTAAACATATAGATACGATGTGACCTGTAAACAAAAAATAAAATATAAAAACAAAACAGCATCTGACATATATCTAAAATAGAGAAAGATCATAAGCGTATTACGCAAATCAAACACAGTCGAATAGATCTCTTGAGATTAGAAGCTATCATGCCTTGGGTTTTGATGAGGAAGAAGAACACATCGATTGAGTAGATCTAGGTTGCAGATTGCAAGATTGACCATTGTATTAGCCAGAATCTCCTACAATCAGAAGCTACTGATGCCTTGGGGTTTTGTTGAGGAAGAAGCAACATAGTGATCGATCAGATCTGTGTTGAAGTCATGCCAGAATCTTCTGAGATTAGAAGCCATTGATTTCTAAGGGGTTTGTTGAAGAAGAAGAAACACACCGATCAATCAGACTTGAGTTGATGCTGATGCCTTGGGTTTTGACGAGGAAGAAGAAACACACTGATCTGACAATGCTTTGAGTTGAAGTCGTCGATGCAAACCAGTCTTAGCCTACAAAAGGGGTTTGCTGAAGAAGAAGAAGAAGAAACACACCAATGTGCATTAGAAGTGGTGAAACAGAACTGAATTGAAGTCGTTGATGTCTAAGGGGTTTGCTGAAGAAGAAGAAGAAACACATCTGTTTGCACTAGAAGTGGTGAAACAAATCTGAGTTGAAGCAGTCGATGTCTAAGGGGTTCCCTAAAGAAAAAGAAACACACCACTTAGAGGTCATCGACGGCAGGAAATGTGTTCTTGGAAGTATCCATTATCATCTTTCCGGTGTTAGTCATGGAGGATGGAAGCAAACTAGTCTCTTCTTTACTTCGATGATAAATGGGAGTAAATTTTTGCTTCGTAAAAATCGAAGTAATATTTTCTTTCTTAATCAAAGTAAAATTTGACACCTTACCACTTTCATGTCAATGATCGATACATTCTTTTGCTTAAAACAAACGAGTGCAAAGTTGAACCGGAATGCATTAATGCACTGATCCAGCATTTGCATCTCTTCCAAACGCAGCCTAAAGTTCAACTTTAAAAGAAATATTGAGATACACTGATACATATAGATATATCAACCCAAATACATCATACGAAAGCATCAATTATACTAAACTTGAGAAACTTTAAATATGATGGAAGAACTAAATAGTGTTAATGTGCATCTTAATTCTCACGAAACCAAAGTAATTCATGTTAAATAAATATTCATAAATATATAAACTTTAGTAATCGTTTTTTTGTTTAATTTTTTTGATGGAATGCGCTATTTTTAGAGCTTCTGCACTTATGACAACAACGTGAAATATGGTGCAGGTGGTGGAATTGCTACCTTTCAATCTAAAGACCTACTCACCTACGTTCGAATCTTCTTATAGTGCGGTGATAATGTAGATACATCAGAAAGAAGGGGAAAACAGGGGATGGAAGAAGAAAAAGAAAATGCAGAAGATGATTTTTGCACATCCCATTATAGACAAAGTGATAAACCATTATAAATCCCATTTGAAGAACAAGAAAGGGATTCCTGTCACACAACTCCATTAAAATATTGTGGACTAGTATTATACCAGTACAAACTACAAACACAGAGAACTCAAGCACCATAGCACTATGGCCAGTATCAGTCTATGGATATGTGCTCTACGATGCATAGTTGATGTCAGAATTATACTGAACTGGAAAAGAGACATACACAACTCCAGCTAATAAAAAATAAACCTTTATCACCTTCAACAGGTTCAACATCCTGTAATTGAAAGAATAACTTAACTCTGGGCCCTGTCACTGTACAAAAGAAACCAACAATTTTGGACAAAATGACTATGATAGTATATACTGAGGAATTTTAAGGTCAAATCATGGACTTCCCATGGGATGAAGATCGGATTCTCCTAGAGTCAAGCATGGAAATGTTGATTCCATCCTTCCCACAGCGGATTGAACAAGGAAGCTTGTATTCATTCTTCCCTATCAACGGTTGGTCAACTGCCTGCACTGATCCTCTGGAAAGAAAATGGAATCCTGGATTTGTCAGAACTCAGAAAGGTAAAATTGAGCAGAAAGATGCCCCCTAGTTACATTTTGTTTTTCAAGTTCACTTTTGCTATGACACTGTCGTAGCGCAGGGCTGAAACCCGAAAATCATGGCTTTAGATGTATTACAGTGGCCCCACCAAGAAGTCACTTCATCTAATTCAAGGTGGGGCGTTGGCAACACATCAAAGGTTTTGATTTAATTGTTTTAGCACAGCGCTACAACACTGTTGTAGCAAATGTGGCTTTTTTTTTTCCTTTGTGTGTCTACTACATATTTTGTAATCTAAACTTTGCACTTGAGATCACAATAGGGTAGACCCAATAACAGTCTGGCACGTTAGTTCACCCTTATCTTCAATCAAGTAGTATACCATGCAGCCAAAAGAACCAAAAAGAAAACTTTCACCCTTATCTTACCTTGGTTCAAGATTTTGAGAGCTCCTTGCAAAGTTCTGTCTATGCTTTTTCATCCTCAAACTACCATATATTGGTGATCCAATAAGCGCATTCTCATTTTCTGTCTCAGAAAAATCATTCTTTCGAGTCTCCTCCATCTTTACTTCAGCATCCAAAAGCAATGTGGGCAGCTGATGTTTGATCTTAGACTTACTCTCCATCTTGTTTTTCCTAATGCCTCCTTTCCTGATATTTAGTGCTTGCTTAAACTGCTCTTCTTCATGTTCAGGATGAACTTTCCTTGAGTTCAAATTTTGGAGACTGTAGAACACATCAGACACATTGTCTTGCTTCTCTAGCTCCAGTGGACCACGGCACCCTTTTAAGTTATCATTTGCCTGGAGCCCTGGTATTGTTGCCACAGATTTATTGAGAGCAACTCTGGCTGGAAGATGTGGTTTCACCATGGGCGAGTTGTCACAAGAGTCTAGCTTGAGCCTGCTTCTAGCTAAGGCCCCTCTATCAGTAGATATTGATCTCCTCACAGGAGGGGAAGGTGACCTTTGTTTTACAGAGTTGATGAAGTTCTCTTCAATAAAATGCATCTTTGGGATTTGATCCTTATCTGTGAACCGAGAGGAAAAATGAGACCGCCTCTGCTTACCCGAAGAACAGCTTCTGGCCTGAAATTTAGTGCCCATTCAAAATATTCAAATCATAGGAATATTTTTATTTTTTAATTAGAAAATATATGAGTGGGACAAGATTTAGTTGAGTTCAGTTTCTTTATATGTTACTACAGACCTCAATGCTTCTACTGTCATCAGTGGACAACTGACTACTTTCTGGTTTCACACTGACACTGGTTCCATATCTCGACACGCTTAACGGTGAGACTGTTATCACTTTTTGGGACTCCATACCAATTCGACTATTCCCAAGTTTCTGTTTTTGTAGCTCAGCTTCTTTCCTCTCCAATGCCAATTTAAGATTTGAGATCTGAAAAGATCAAACCAATAGTTTGAGATACCGTTAGAATGCAAAGTTTCTTTTAAAGCAGAATGAAATTATGGGACCACTGATAACCCAACCTCTTCTTTAAGTTCTCTGATTTCACCAGTTTCTTTATTAGAGCGAGCAGCCCCTAGCTCTATTGATGCCACCCTCTCAGCAAACTTTAGTGTGCTTATTGTCTCCCCAATGGCATTAACTTCAGGATTGATATGTACAAACATCAAGGTTTTGGCTTGACCACCTAATATATACAAGAAAATGATAAGAGAATTAAAAATCACATCAGTTATATCTCCTACAAATGTTATGTTTATAATATTAACACCATCAAATAAAATTGATCATTTTTTTTTTCGTTTTTCCAAAGGGAGTTATTGCACCTGAACCACTCAGTGATAGGTCGGAGAATTATGTGCATGGGATATACATAATGGAGTAACTTATTCTAGCATTTTAGTTCAGTTAACTAAGGGAAAGGAAAATTCTTTGTTAGAAACAAGAGTATAGATTTTCTGCTCACAAACAAGGATGTGAATTATTACCTAAAGAATCTTGCAATACTTGGGTAAGTTTGCTATTTCTGTAGGGGATATGTGTACTTTTTTGTGCAAGGGCAGAGATAACATCTCCAAGTGCAGAGAGTGACTTGTTTATGTGTTGGGCTTCCTTCAATCTCTCTCCAACAGCTTCAGATTTGTCCACCCGCTCACTTCCAGCCAGATCAACTAGATGAAGGCAACCACGAAGGATGGATCCAGAGGCCAATTCTTTTCCTTGGACATGAACTGTTAACACACTTAAGAAGGAAAAGGAAAAAAGATCAGAAAATAATGCAATTATAGCAATAGAGAAAAGAAAAATGCCAGTTATCAATGAATATAAGATCATCAAAATAAAGAACAAGAGAAGAAGAAATATTCTACCTATGGGAACGGCTGCTTCGTTCATTAAGTGCAGTAGCACCAACAGCACGATTCCTTTGGCCAATTCTCATCAAGTCTAGAACATCTTGGGTACATCTAACTTGAATTAAACTTGCATCAGGTACATTAAGTCCATTCAATTGAGAATTGTTCCGTATTTCTAGCGTACAAGCAGTTAAGGGACTGAAATGACATTAAAGTATTGCTTTTTATTGGAAAGAAATGGCATCGTATGTCTGTTTCTTTTTGGGGGCTTGGGGGTATCATGAATTGAACCAAATTGAAATAGCTTCGAAAAAAGAAAATTGATCCCTAACATATGAAAAAGGAAAAACATATCATGAAAAGAAATTCATGGTGGTTGACAAATTATTCATTCATCTTCCTTTTCTTCAGGAGGTGGAATAAGGATATCTTCTGTTAGAGCCATCAATGACCAATAGATCCCTCACTTGTTCATTATATATTTCAATCATTTGAACACCAACTACATACTCTATAATATCCATTCTCGATTTTGATATTCGGAATAGATCATTTAGAGCTCGATAATTTACGCCCCACGTCTCTTGTGTTGTCAGATCTGGTCCACTCTGAAAAATGAAAGTCATGTAAAAAACAGTCATCCAGTTATACAACAAAAGGTAATGGAAATACTGCACAGTAGTCTATTTTCTACGACTTTTAGTTATCTTTGTTTTTAATAAAGGCGGGGGAGAAAGTTGTGTTTAGGGAAAATAGGTTAAAAAGAAAATTCCAAGTGAGATGGTAACAATAAATGGGCATCATTGGGACATAGGTAGGTTGGTAGTAAACTGTAACAACCAATGTGGGATCAACACCCTAAAAAGAGAGAAGGGAAAAGGCATTGATCATATAATATATAATTATTTAAAGGGATTCCTATTGACAAAGGGCATAGCTATCAAGAGAAAAACAGGAGATTCATTCAACTGCGCCTGAAAGTTTTAAATGATGATGATGATGACGATTAGGCTGCGTGAAGTAGGAGAGTCAATGGGTTGGGTCTGGGTCACGTCCAGGTAGAACCGGAACCGACCCAGCAAGAAATACTAAGGACCCAGAACCGAACCGGACCTAATCGGGTTTGTAATTTTAGACCCAGAACTGAACTGATCGGTTCTCGGGACAATCAGGTCTGACCTGATGGACCTGATTATAATAATAAATCTACTTCGGGACTGGGTGGAACTGGTTCCGAACCGATAAGAATCGGGACAATATATCAGGAACCAGAACTGACCCATCAGTTCCGATTCCTAGAACCAAAACCGACCCAATCAGTTCCGGTCCGTCGGGTCCAACTCGACCCATTGACAGAACTAGCGTAAAGCCTATGTGAGTTTAGTTTCAAGGTATATCTTTGATAAACATTTATCAGAAAGTGTTCATAAAAATTTAGTCTAGGACAAATATTCAGTTAAAATCCAGAAAAGAAAATCCTTCAATGAAAACTACTTATCTAAAAGATTTTTCTTTGAAACTAATTTCAGCCAAATCCACATGATCACAAACAAGACATTTATTATTCCCTCTTTACCTACTTCAGCACATGAAAAATCCCTAAAATCTATATATATATGCTGCATTATTGCTTAAGATTACCATTGTGTATGTCTTCCCTGAGCCTGTCTGTCCATATGCAAAGATACAAACATTGTAACCATCTAGAATAGATCTGATCAGTGGTTGGGTATCAACAAAAACTTGCTCTGTAAAAAGGGAGAAAGAAACAGCATGAGTACTTTATAAAATATCACAAAATACACATAGCCTTTTGTAGATTTATTTCTCTTTACCCAGGATAAAAAGTCAGGAAACAGTCCACTTCATTGATATAATAGTCTGGCCATATTTTGTGTACCACATGCACAAACATTAGAACCATACAAAAGCAAATTGTTTCTTAATGATATGGAAATAAAATATATAGAAAAAATCTTCAAAGATTTTTGTTTGATTTACTTAAATTTTCCTTCCTTCTACAAGATGCAAAAAAAATGAATGGAGAATTTGATGACTACCTCTTATCTTCTCAATTATTTATGTATTTCTTTGTATATTTGTTTTTTTTTCTTTCTGGTTGATTCTTTAATTTGTAACATGTGGTTTAGCAATTGAAAACAAAACAAAGTTGATACTTCCTAGGGAAATAAAACCTTTTTTTCAATGCCAATTATCTCAAAGGGAACCAAGATATATCGTTTTCTCTTTCCATGAGGCTGTTGAGGTGGAAGAGTATCAAAAACTAATAAGGATGGGATTAGAAATAGGAATATCTGTGGAAAAACATGAGTAACCTTTTAAGTGATAAAATGAGAGGAAAGTGGACCAAGAAAGTCCAGATATGTGAATAGAAGACCACCTATTGAACTAGTAAGAAGTGATCTGATGCAAGTTGATGGTTCCACCACTTAATGTGTTTTGGATAAGGCTTTGTCAAGTTCAGTTAGGTATACTATAAACAGAAACCATAAATATACTTGCCATATGATAATAAATCCTAATTTCAAAAAGAAAACTTACGTTGTGTGGCATTTGCCCCAAATACTTTATTAAATGAGAATATCCTCCTTGCATCTTTTCCCTGCTTAAAAGGATTTATGATCATGATATTCCCATTTTCATCAATGTAATCCACAGTGGATTGCCCATCAGATTGTCCAGGTAAGAAGGGTCTCACTCTACAGTAAACCCTGATGGTTCCTGTGAGAAATTCACATTATACCAGACATGAAAACTCTTATGAAACTTAACAGATCTAAAATATATCAAGGTAGAAAACTTACCTTTTAGATCTTGTACTTGATTGTAGAGTAGACGGTTTTCCTCCAAAACTTTGTGGTAGGAAGAAGAAGTCACTTCAAGGCTTTTAATATGATGCTCTAATACAATGAACGAAAATGATAGAGTTAACCCTATACCTTTAGCCACGGGCATAGAAAAACTAATAAACCTAATTGAGGATTTTCTCCTTAACTAGTACTCTCAAATTACAAAAATTTCCAAGTTCTCACCAAGCCTTTTGAGCTCATCCTCCCAGTTCAAATTAACTTCTTCAACCTCAGCTTTTGTCTCTTGAGAGATTAATTTTAGCTCCTGAAAATGTAGAAGGAATAATAATAATAATGATGTGCAAGAAACCTATATGGATTCAAAATCAGAATTAAATGTCAACAAAACTCAGTACTGAAAGTTTAAATGAAGAATTTGTTAGGTGATTACAAGCAGAAGCAACCAGGATTCTACAACATCCATGTGCAAATAAATGGGTTCTAAAAAATGGTAAATATGTGACTTTCAGATCCATTCATTTAAGAAAATATTGCCCATGACATCTCCTAGGTGGGGGATTAAAAGATGGGATTAGCACCAGCATGTGTGCACATGGCAGCACTATTGCTAGGAGACCCCTGCTCATAATTACCTGAGAAAAACCCTATTTTGCCTCCTCACGTTATGTTTACACCTAGAAATCTTAGGATAAGAGAACAAAAACAGAAAATTAAAGGGATGCATCAACCAAATGGAGTATCTTTCTATGTGAACAACATTCATACCTCAAGTTGTTTCTGTTGAAGATCAAGTCTTTTGGCATGACTGGAATTATGATTATCACCAAGACTGACTTCACGAGGCTTTCCACCACAAATGCAGAACTTTGAGGCACTTGATATTCCATGTGTTCTTTGGGCAAGATATTGTGAAATGGCATCTAGGAAGTCTGCATTTGTTGCAGAACCAGCATTACCTTTCAAGATTTCTTTCAAAAGCAACATTAGCTGTATATGAAGGTAGAAGATGACAAAAGGTTAGTCTCTGAACCAGTAAAATGGAAAGAAATACATTCCCACAAAACAAGTGTTCTTCTATGGCATTACTACCTGATTTCCATGTGAAACAATGAGCCCTCTGAAATCCTTAACTACCTTGCCAATCACAGCATCAATTAGCTGCAAAAGTTTTGAAAATTTAAATAACATTATATCCAATGCATGTTTTCTTTCTTTTTCTTTTCATGAATATACATAGTTTTATCTCAGTCATAATAAAAATAAAACAAAGGAAGAATATAAATTAAAATGAAATAACAACTTTTTTGAAGAAAACAAAAGTCCTTCAACTGAGGGTCTTGGAAATGAAGATATTTCCAGTTATGTGATTCTTATTTGACATGTTGTGGTCTAGTTGATCTACATTTTTTGCACTTGGTATCAGTCATAATAGAAACCAGCATTCACCTAACCGAGTGCTTGGAATTCAGCAATGACTGAGATTTGAGTGGTAGTTACAAATTACAAATTTATAATATGTGAATTCAACCAAACTATAGTTGACTTGGCTGATTTTCATATAGATGGTTGCCAAGCAAGTAGACAAGACTGGTGTAAGGGAACTTGTCAAAAGACTTGTTAATATGTTAAGCAGTTAACTGCCAATAAATTTCAAGTACCAGATTTCTATTTTGCAAAGCACAGAATGCATACTGCTTTCATGCAGACAAAAGGCAATCTTTCTATGCTCTTCAGACAATTGATTTTCAACAGAGAAATGCTTTCCATGAAAATGCTATGGTATTCTTAATGCAATGATGACTTGTGGCAAGTGAAAATTTTCATCCCTCTTACATGTCAAGTAGCAACATGACCAGTTTCATTGGAATTGAATTGAGAGTTTTAACAGAACTGGCTTGCACATGACTCTCTTTACATATCATTTTCCCCCAAGGAGGATGATGGGTCACAATACACAATACCATGGCACCGAAGAGGTGTTCTTAAAAGTTAAAACTGTTCAACATGAATATTTTTGTTTTTCTTGTTTCTAAAAAAGTATGTCACATAAATAAAACAGAAAAAACATGTTCTTGTACATATGTTTTCTCCAAACGAACTGAAAATATTGTTAGTTTGATTTAGTAAAATACCCTTGTGCCTGAATATCTTTTTGTTACATAACATTACACAATACATTTAAAAAAAATACCATTATGTCTGAAATCAACAAAAAGATGCTTTTCAAGAAGGTTAACTTGGGGTTTTATTCAGTTATGTTGCATGGACACTAAGGGTCGTTTCATAATGGCTGAAGTGGCTCAACTGAAAAGCTTACTGCTCTGTCTTTTAGTGAATAAGATTTTAAGGAGGTTAGGTCCTTAATGACTGAAGCTGGAATTGGGTAGTTTACTATAACCTAGAATATTACATTATTTAACTATTTTATCCAACAAAAGATAAAGTAATAAGTCATTTAGTTCAGCAACTTCAGCTGTTATCAAATGGCCCCTAAAATTACTTTCAGACCCTTTTACGAGTGCTGCTTTAAAGCCCTTAGAATTAAACTAGCCCACATCTAAACAGACTTGGGTCCAAATTATAAATAAAACAAAAATGAAAAAGAAAAATAAGAAAGATGAACTAATATCTGGTTGATCCAAATCTCTTTACAATTATTGTATGCTTTTTGAAACATGATCAAAACCACCAAAAAACATGCTTTTGAAACAAGAAGTTCAATAACATATTTCTGGCTTAGTTTCAAAAAATTGAAAAATGATACACAGCCAAGAATGTATTTTATGTAGTTTTATTTTTAGAAGATGTTTTTTCAAACCAACTTTCCAGCCCAGTTTTCTTGAAATAACAACAGTGGAGACTACCCCCTAGGACTTACCAGTTCCACAAATTAATCAAATATGAACAAAAGAAAGCAAACTGATCAAACAGGTAAGCCACTACTCATGGTGGAGAATACCCCTTAAGATTTACAGAGTTCAGAATCTAAGTTCCACAAATTAATCAAGGATGAACAAAAGACAGCAAATATCAATATCGTTACAAAAGGAAAGGATCTTACCTACCATTGCATTTAAGGAAAAATCCTCAATCCCATTCCACTCCATAAGAAAAGCCCGTAGTAACCCAAGGCCAAAGTGATCAAATAGGTAAGTCAGAGCTTTTGTCGTGTTAGATTCTTCATGTGACATCTTTGTAGAAAAAAGGAGAAATTCTTCCAGCTTTTTATTGTGAAACAAATCAGGATCATCCAATGGCTCATCAGCATTTTCACTGGCAATTAAGGAGGATGGTGACCCCTTGGGTAAAGATGTTATCTTCACAGTCCCACCATACCTCCAAACCCCAATGCCACCTGCTTGCTTCCACTCATGGTATCCTTTCAGACAGAGAATGCAGTCAACAACTTTAACAGATGAGCCTCCCTGTACAGAACAATTTTAAATATTCAGAGGAAAAACTAATTAGTTGGATATGCTGAGAACCATACAAGGACTGATTGGGCAAAAAGATGCTGAAAATCACTAAAATAAGAACTTCATACTTAATAAACTTGATAAGATGGTAATCCAAATAAACAAGGTGAAAAAAGAGAGAAAAATACACTTTTTTTTTTTTTTGCTTTGAAGAGAGAAAAACACACTTGATCGTGCATTTGTAAAAAAGCACAGTGATCTGCTACATGGGTCCTCAAATGGATAATCTACTGTCGCTTACGAAAGATAGTTAAGAGTCTATAGTGGCTGTTAATTCTTTTATTGCAACCTGCTTCATGACCTAAGTTGAGAAAAACCTAAAGGCAAAATTTCATAGTGGTTTGTGGTGGAAGTGTAGATCACAGTTTTAAAAACCAGACCGGAAATGGAACCACTTTGACCACCGGTTCTTGGGTCAAACGGTCTGACTGTTTGGTCCAAACCATGGTTTTGGGGTCCAAAACTAAACCTGAAACCATGACCGGTTCCCTGGTCAACCGGTCAGAYCATCCGATCCGGTCTGGATTTCAAAACCATGGTATGGACCTGGTCCATATTCAGCTTATGCGTCCATCCTGAATAAGAAGAGTTATGTAGTTTGGGGGTTTTCTCTTATGTACATCTTTTGGCTTGAGAGAGAACTCGGGAGGTTTTGGGCTTTTTCTTAGGAGAGGTTATGCACAACTCTGTAATCTCCATTATTGTTTCTACTGTGGATTTCTGCTAGTCTACCCTATTTTACTTCATTTTCTTGTAACATTCGAATCTGTGCGGGTTTTGTGCAACAATGGCCGTGCAGACTAGAAACGTTAACCACATATGCCCTTGACTTCATTCACAGTTTCCATTCCCAAACACTCACAGTTTACATACCAAAAGTAACTAAACTAGCAGAATAACAGTTCATATCAATATCGATACTTATCATTCAAGGATAAGCTTGCGGTACAAACTCTTTATTTCAAGCAAATTTCCGACTTGTTCTTCAAGGAATTGGGTTTAGTAAATAAGTTTTGATTGCAACGGGACACTGTTCTTTTCCATGTCACATGCATCTTCCACATAACGAGTAAAAAAACGAGTTAACGCAATTCCTGGTTTTATTCATCCTAGACAAATTGAGGCCAATAAAAAGCCATTTTGTCTTTTGATTCGACTAGTCCTATCATGTCTGTAAGAACCAAAGAATTGTATAAACTCCTAAAGATGAAGGTAGAAAAAGAAAAACCTTTTCCAAATCGGAGGCTTCGAACGTCAAGAGCTTCATATCTCCAACGGCTACTAGGAAATTTCTCATGTTTTCGAAGTATTGAATCGCCGACTGGGCAGCGCCTTCCGTCGATTGAACTGTAACAATTGGGTTTTCTACCACCTGTTGCATGGATTTCCCAATTCAATAAACCCCATTGATGGTGTGTAATTTCATCAACAATTCAAAGCGAAAAGCCGAATACATACGAGAGAACATGGACATATTAGAGCGGTGAAAATCCAAAATACCTTGGACACGGCGCCTGGATTGACCTTGTTGAGGACATTGCATAGAATGAGGCCGTTGCGCAGGGCCAGACAGAACTCCTCTTCGGTGGGTTCCTTTGGTAGAACTCCGGACGCACCTTGATCCATCTGTCGTAGCCATTCTGCCGCCTGATACCTTCTTGAAGCTGTAATCAGACGAAAATTAAATTATGTCTATCACATTTCAACTTTTCCTTTAACCATTAGCCTCTCTCCATTAGTCAATATGAGAGGAGCACTTGTAATCTTTGGGTGATTCACGGTCCTGCTCCGACCTCGACGCTCCTCCTCTGGTGACAGACTGAGAGGGAGAAGAAGGTATGCCACCATATGAAGAGAGCTGGGGGCCGCCTCCCTTCTTGACACGTTACATTAGTCCATACAAATTCCATTGCAACAGTAACAGTGCTGAAGCATGGCCATGCGGAGTCACGTAGAGAGACTATGGGATGGACGAAACCCGTTGATCGCGGCACCCCCTACGATCCCCAATGAAACCAGTCATCACGCCAGAGGGGGATTAGGGGGGCTTAGCTTTATATTTAACTGCTTTTGTGCATTTGCTTTAATTTACATCCAATGGTTGAGATGATCAGTGGGTATGCCTACAAATTAGTAGGGGCTGGCTTTATATATTTAGCTGCTTTGCACTCAATAGTTGAGATAATCAGTCGGCTTGCCTCCAAAATGGGTCAAACACAAATGAGCATTTAGTGGCTTATGCAAAGCAATTCAGCTAAATTAAATCAATCTAAATCAACCTTTGAGGCCTTCCAGAAAAGGTGTAATTCATAGTCTATAAGTAAATTTTTATATGTATAAATACTTCAAATAAAACGTGAAATCAAGACTTCAATATATATATATATATATATATGAGTCCATAATAGGCATAACTAAAATCACTATAAAAGAAGTGATGATCGATCGCTCATTTTGATTAAACTCTAGACAATATTGGTATGAGTTTGCCTCAATCCTAATTCGACTCTCTAACAGTCAATTTGAACTTAAACATAATCTGACCTGGTTTAAAAAATGCATAATTTCTAAATCCAACCCGACCTTATAGGGGCCTAACCCGATACCAACCCGATTCAATTTGTGACATTTTAATTGTATTTTTTAACACATTTTGATACCTAAAATTCATTAATTTAAGTTAAAAATTTGTTTTATAGATTCTAAGGAATCACTTTTTCTCATTTATAGAGTTCCAAGTCAAAAATTACAAGAATACTCTGTATATATACAGGGTATCATGACCCAACAAGGCAGATCAGTCAAAACCCAAACCAAACTTGGATTGAAGAATCAAAACCCTAACCCGACCCCTAAAGCCGAATATGTTTGACCCTAACCGGGTCAAGCCGGGTTTACCATTTAAGCCAACCCATTGACATCCCTAAATATTGGTAATATATTCAGATTTTAGACTTCTAACTGCCTCCTAAATCAAATTTATTCACTAGCCAATTGAAGGAAAATGGTGGAAAAGCCATACCTGAAAAGGGGGATAGAAAAATATTACAAGTATTAGAATTTAATGTGTCATATACTTGATGGAAAACTTACCAAACAAAAGTTATGAGAATAATAAGTTGCAATCTTTTTTTTTAAATAGCATTACAGTTTAAAGAGGTTAGTAGGTACATTCAATTCAAGAAATTACATTAGAACCAATTGGTTAGACAGTTCTAATGGATTCTCCTCTTAAATACTGTTCTTCATTGCTGCCTCTATTAGGTATGGTGGATTAAGTTACCATCCAATTATTTAATAGTGTTGTATATAATTGTTTATCCTATCTAGTGTTAAATTTTTGCTCTCCAAATAGATAAGGCTCATAAATTATACAATGCATAATTTTTTATTTTATATTAATAATTTAATAATATTTTTCAAGAAACAAATCATGAGTATAACAGTAACTAAGCGCCTGATGCACTTGATTTCTTTTCAAGTCGATGACACAATGGTATGCAGTGCTTCCCCCCTTATAAAATATTTCTAACTCTAAGGTTATGTTTGGCTTGAAGGAAAACGTAGGAAAGAAATGAAAATGCAGAAAAAACCAATGCAAGGTTTGTAATGATTTTCCTATCTTTTCTTTCTTTTTCCGACTTTTTCCTTTAAACCAAACACAGCCTAATTAAAGTTAACATTTTATTTTCCAATCCTGATTTAACTCAACCAAAAGTACTTATCTAGACTTAATTTAAAACTGAAATAATTCCTAGCATTTGCCCCTAGATTTAATTTATTAATTGTATATAAAATCCGAAATTGATCTCAGTTAAATCTAAATCTGAATGGTAAGATTGAACTTGCGTTCAAGATTTATATTTAGGTATGTCCAATTCGAATCCCCTCCATATGCGGTCCTACTCTAACCGACTTGGGGACTAGCAAACCCATATAAAAAGTTTCTAATATATCAAAAATTTTCTAGTCAATCGTATAGGTTTTACCTTGTTTACCAACTACTGGCTATTGGCATGACATCTAACCGCCCAAAGCATTAACTAAAGGGAAATTGTCTAAGAATCACCATGAGTTTTCAGCATTTCTCTTAAACTCATCACAACTTTTCAAAATGTCTAAAACTCATCATGTCACTAACTTGATGTTAAACAGACTAACGAGTGTTAATATATTACCATTTTAACCTTTATAGAAAAATATAAAATATATACAAAATAAATTAATGGGTGTTAATATATTACCATTTTAATATTTAGATATAAAAAATGGAAAAAAGTTCAAAAATATACTTTCAAATATAAAATACATAAAAACATAGAAATTACAAAAAATATAAAAAATTATAGAAATTACAAACAAAGTAAAAAATTATTTTCAAATTATAGAAACTGTAGAATTTGAAAAAACAAATTGTAAAAAAACAAAAATTATAGAAAAACACAGAAATTGCAAATAAATAACAAAAAAATACAGGAAAAATTATAGATTGTAGAAAATAGAAAAATGTAAAAAAACAGAAATTATAAAAAAAACACTAAAAATGCAAAAAAAAAACAAGAAAAATGAAAACTAAAAAAGACAATTTTTCCTCTAATTCACCATTCAAGAGTAATTTGGTCATGAAAATTGTTATTTATGCTGACATGGGTACCTCTGTTAAGAAGTATTAATGGTGTATTAAAGGAAAATGAGCTTTGGAAAATAAAAACTTACTGACATGATGAATTTGAGACATTTTGAACAGTTATAAAATTAAAAATATTGAAAACTCATGATAAATTTTAGACAATTTCCCTTAACTGAATTGAGTGACACACCCACAAACGAGTACACAAGAAGAAAGAATTTAAATCCATGAGACTCCCCTCCTGTGACTGTCCTTTGTATTTTTGTGAATATTTACGAGGGGCATTTTAACCCCCGGGGACAGTTCACAAATTACCCCCAGCTTATTCCTTCCACTAAAAGACGGTTAAAAGAATCCCTTCGCATGTGCTATGGCCCCATCTATGTCCCACCAAATTCCAAATTCATTACTGGACGGTATCCAATGAGTTCATGGAAGTTTTATGGTAAACTACTAATAAGTAATAACCCTTACCTCTGGAGCTTTAATTAAAGAATAAACTCTGACCAAACAGAGTACTAATTACTAAATGCACTGCGTATGCCTCTGACCTATTAGGCAAAAGCTCTAAAACAGGGCACCTCGGTAGAGTGATAAAACTCTGGAATTTTGAAAATTGAAACCGACATAAACAAACAATCTGTGAGTGACGGGCATCCATGGAAGCCAAGGTATGGGTTGGGTGCTCCACGGCCTGTTGGACTGCTTGCGGAATCGAGCGTCGTTTGAATTAATCTCACGAGGCAAAGTTCAAAAAATCAATACGTATCTTTTGGTTCTGATTCGAAACCCCACCCTTTTTTAACTCCTCAAAAATTAAAATTAAAAAAAAAAAAAGTTAATTTCGTGTGTATCTAAGTACCGATACGCCTCTGCCGAGAGGTATCGATACTCTGAAACATGTCACGAGGTCTACACCTGACCTGACCAAATTAATGTCGACGCGTATCCTAAGCTGATATTTGGTTTGGTGGAGAAACAAGAGAGAAACAGAAAACAAACACAGCCTAATTGACTCTTTAGCTATAAGGGGCAGAGGTTGACACTATCACTCAGCATCAGCAGTCAACACTGACACTGAGATGCTGTTACCAAAGAATACCAACCGATCTCGAAATCATGAAGATGGCGGGGTTGGTTGCAAAGCAGTTAATATGTAAGATGGGTTGGATGCGTGGTGGAGACCCACTGTCCCAACCCCACACCAGCTTTAGTGTTTAGCGCTCAATGGGGATTGTACCATCATCATGGGTCATCATGAAGCGTCGCACCATATCTGTTTTAATCTCTATCTTTTCCTTTTCCTTTTTTTTTCCTTTACCTGTTTTTAATATTGGACATTGAATTTGAACGTGTCTCTGTCTGTATCGTATGGTTGACGCAAAACATGACACAACCGACACACATTTTTAACTCCTGTGTCGCGCTGTAGGCTGTACTGTAAAATTCTGAGAATTTGGAATTTGAATTTTGAAGCAGGACGTGGAAAGATGTATGTGATAGATGAAAATTAAAGAGTATATTCTTGGGAAATACATACCAGCCTCTTCCGCCTTTCTTTGGGCCAACTCGTCGTCATTGATGACCTCCTCAGCAAACAAACCTTCTTGACAGTTCAATCCCTTCAGTCCTCCTCTTAGGCTCTTAGAAGGAGTGGTGAAAGTCGAATCAGAGTTCGCTTCTTGCGGCATCTTCACTTGACTTCTGTATTCTTATAACTTCACCCGGAGTACTGGATCTCTCCAACTCTGAAATTTATAACTTCACTTCTACACAGTTGGCTAAATCACGAGCATTTGAAGAAGCGAAACAAAATTTTGTCAAAGCACACTCTTCCGACCTGTTACTTGCAAAAAGAAAGAAGACGAAACAGAACAAAATTCAAATGAGTCATACATAAATCCACACCCGCAATTTAAAAAGCACGAGATATCTCGATCGAGAGCAGTAAGAAGCAGTTACATTTTTCCTGTGTAATTCATCTAACCTCTCGCATACTCTTCTTAAAAGAAAGGTCTCGCATACTCTTCAACTTCCTCCAAAATATCCGTTCAGTTGACCGGAAAGCCGCCGGCAATACAACGACTGAAAAAGAATAGACGATCTGAAGTCGAAACCAGATAAAAGTAATGAAGAAAAACAAACTTCTCGTGTGTTGGGAGGCAGAGCATTCGAAAATGCGGAAGCCTATTAAATGAGAGTATGAGAGGGATCAGTTAAGTGTGAAGAGACACATCTGCCCCGCAAAATGAAGAGAAGAAAATACGTTCCTGTAACCTGTACACTACTGTACTGTCCTGTCCCATTTGGTTGGACCAAAAAGTAATTAAGCTATGTTTGGGAGTGCGATAAATCACAAAAGTAATTCCGATGCAATAAACAGTTTGCCTAAATCATCACCAGTCATATAATCAATGGTATGCACTAATCATTTCAATCTAACTGATGGTTTGTTCTTTTAATGGCCCCACAACTACCACCATGACCCACAGGCCAGAAGAAAAGAAATTCCGATCAATCAAACAATATTCCCGATCTCGCAGGGGAAAGCAAGATCTCAATACCAGATGTGTTACTCACACAGGGCGCTTCACACCGATTTCACACATCATATGGTACATCCTACCATGCATTGGGAACATCTTTCATACTTATAAATTATTATTCACGGGAGATATTATCAATGCAGGTGGATGTGCTTATTAGACGCCCCTCTGTGAGGAGCAGATCTGTATTTGATGGCCCAAGATGAAAGCAAAGAAAGAACAAAAGTATTGGTGAATGGTGGTAGAAAAATAAAAAGGCGAAAATATTAAAGTTGAAGGTTTGAAATGGGAAAGAGCGAAAATTGAGGCGAACGTTGTTGAATCAATACCTTTAAAATGATAGCCGAGATGAGCTTTTTGGTGTAGCTTTTACACATTGTCGCCCATTAAAAAGACCACCACATAGAGAATTATATACTCTACCGTTCATCTTTATTAACTTCCATCAATTTATTAGTTTAGTCAAAAGCAGAGGAGGGAAAGCTTTACTTGGAAGCATAAAACAGAAAATAAATATTACTAAGGCTGTGTTTGATTGCAGTGCAATTTTATTTGCACTAGTATAAATGCATGGGAGTACAAATGAAAAAAAAAATGTAAATTCTCGTTTTAACTTTGTTTTGGGTTTTACTTTATTTTGTTTCATTTTTTATTTACTTCATTTGTACTGCAATCAAGCAAAATAAACTAAAATTTGAAACAAAAATAAATGAGAATTTACACTCAAATCATTTTCATTGCCATAGTTTTGCATTACTGCAAATTTATTTGCATTGCAATCAAACACAGACTAAAGAATAAAGAGTATTTTAAAGTAATTATAGATATATTAAAAGCAAAATGGGTACGGATGGAGTGTCCATTTTGCTTGAAATGGAATCCTAGCATGTGAAGGTTATATGGGCTTATGTGAATTGTGGAATATTTTGCTATTTTGGCACAAATGGTTCGTGTCATGTTCATGAGCATTTTCTAATTATAAAAAGGGAAATTTTGTTAAACTACCCTTATGGCTTAGCTAATTGACTAACTCTACCCTTATTGTTTACGTATTATCTTAAGGTATCCTCAGGTTTTCTATCAATTGTCATTGTCGTTAAACAATGATGGAAAAAGCAAAAAGTCAAAATTTTCCTTCATTGTTTCTCATATTTTCAATAATAAAACATTGAATTTACCCTCCAACCCCAAGTGTCGATCCTCATTGGTAATCTAGAGACTAGTAATCAAACAACAACCACAGATACCTCAAGCCACCGAGGAGTCGATCAAGTACAAAGCCATTTTCTTCTCAGACCAGAACTCTACATTTTTTTATCAGAATCTCTCTCTCTCTCTCCAACACAACCACCGTGAATGACTCCCCGATCCTATCATCCCAATTATCAATAGAGAGAGAGAGATTAGGTAGTCGTCCATTTGGTGGAATTTACTATTGACCAACACTATTTATTGTTCTCAACCTCTCAAAGTACCGAACTGCAACGGCAGAAAAAGCCTCCCCATCCTCTAGTGATTTTCTATTGCTTTTTTCTCCATTTTCCGTCGTCCCTTTCGGCAAGAACAAAGGAGTTGCAGTGACACAACTCCCCTCTGATCCCTACTCAATAGTAGTGTAGAACCAACATTTTCCAACCTCATTTCCTCCCTTGATTTTCTCTTTTCCACTCCCTTGCCATTCTCTACCATTTTAACCATCAACCAAACCCCTTGCCCTCTTCAAGCTTTGTTGTTCGAAACTGCAACATCGGTCTAGAAACTCTTATCAAAACTCTAATTTTCTCTCCTTCTCTCTCCATTTAGAACTCTAATTTTGTTCTCAGATAAGAAACCCCTTGCCTCCTTCAAGATCTATTGTTTGAAACCACAATGTCTATCTAGCCAATAAGATGCCAAATGTGGTATTGCCACTGTAAAAGTTTATCGCAAAAGGGAACTGTGCAATGAGTTTAGCATAGTAGGTGGGGAATGCGATGAGATATGAAAAAGGTGTCAAAATGAAAGAATAAAATGCTATGTATTAATTTATTGTCTTGACACACACACACACACACATACATACATACATACATACATATATATATATATATATATATAGATATATGTGTGTGTATGTATGTATATATATATATCTGTGTGTGTGTGTATGTATGTATGTACATGTTCCAACCGATGGATCAAGTGGTCAAGTGGGCCCAAATGAACTAGCCATGTGTTTGTTACAATTGTAGTTTTCCAACCTAGCTTTCTAGGAATTTTGTTACCGAATTTTGTTCTGTTAACATCCCCCCATCAAGTTGGGCATTAAGGGAACGAATACCCAACTTGCCAAGTAGATAATGAAATCGTTCAGCTCCTAAGGCTTTGGTGAACAAGTCAGCCAACTACTCCACTATTGGAAGATGAGAGTTCTTGATGATCTTTGAACATGTTCACGCAGGAAGTGACAATCAATGGCCATATGCTTCGTTCGTTCATGAAAGACTGAATTTGCTGCTATGTGAAGGGCCGCTTGATTATCGTAATAAAGCAATAAAGGTTGAGCGACAGGAATGCTGATATCCGTGAGGAGGCGTTTGAGCCAGAGTAATTCTGTGGTGGTGGATGCCATTACATGATACTCTACCTTGGCGGATGAGCGGGCTACAATGTTCTTTTTCTTTGTCTTCCAAGATACAAGTGAATTATCGAAATAAATCACATACCCCCTGTTGTGGATCGTCAAAGATTGGGAAACTACCCTAGTTGGCATCACAATATGCTCGAACACTAAAGTCATTTGATGAAGGTAAGAGAATGCCTTTGTGTGGAAAATCATAGAGATATCTAAGGATATGTAAGGCTGCAAACATGTGGGCTTTAGTTGGATGCTGCATATGTTGACTGAGGGCGTGAACAGAGTAACAAAGCTCTGGTCGCGTAATRGTTAAGTACACTAGTCGGCTAATGAGACAGCGGAAGCGACTAAGGTCTAGAAGTAAGGGACTTTGTTTGTCAAACCGTAGTTGTTGTTCCATTGGAAATGATGTTGGGTGACAATTAGTCATATTGGCTTCATGCAGTATGTCAAGTAGATACTTCCATTGATGTAAAAAGATCCCAGAGGAAGAGCGGTGAACCTCAATCCCCAAGAAATAAGTGAGCCATCCCAAATCTTTGAGACAGAAGCACTTGTTCAGATATTGCTTTAGATCATTAATTTGATCGAGATTGCTGCCAGTGGTGATCAGATCATCAACGTAAACAAGTACGGCAATGTATGAACCCAAATTGGAGGAAAAGAAAAGTGAATAGTCATTTAATGACTAAGTGAGCTCGTACTGCTTGAGGGCATCTGAAAATTTCTCAAACCATTGTCGAGAGGCTTGCATAGACCATAAAGGGATTTGTTTAGTTTACACACTCGGTCGTCACCTGGATTAAAAAATCCTGGTAAAATATCCATATAGACTTCCTATGGAGATCTCCATTCAGGAAAGCACTATTAACATGAAGTTGGTGAAGGGTCCATCCCCGACTGGCAGCAACTGAAAAAAGGCACTTGACAGTAACTAGTTTGGCCATCGGTGCGTATGTGTCATGGAAGTCCAAGCCCTCAACCTGAGTGTGTCCCTTAGCCACAAGTCTCGCCTTATAACGCTCAAGTATTCCATCAGCTCGATACTTAATTTTGTACACCCATCGTGTACCAATGGCTCATTTTCCTAACAAAAGCTCAACAAGAGTCCATGTGTTATTTTGTTTTAATGTTGCAAGTTCATCTTCCATAGCTTGTCAGCCGCCACCGTGGATCAAGAACTGCTTGTTTGTATGTGTGTGGCTTACTTGGGGTGTCCACGTGATGAAGAAAACTAGTTGAGTGTCTAGAGAACTAACAATCATAATCCCGTAAGTATGCTGCAGTTTTTCATTGATGATGAGGTCGAGTCATATTAGTTATGTCAGAGTTGTTTAGGTTAGGGAAACCAGATCAAACTAGACTGAGTCATTCTGAGTCGGGCTGGGCTGAACGGTTTGCTCACTATGTGGAAGACAATCAATGTTGTTAGAAGTGGGTAATGGTATAACTGGACCTTGATTTGTGGCATGTGTTGACTCATTCAGCATGAATGGGAAATGATCTTCATAGAAGACGACATCTCGTGAGGTGAAGATTTATCGAGAATCCAGATCAAGGATTTTGTAAGCCTTTTGCCCAAATGGGTATCTGACAAATACTCCTTTGATTGCTAGAGCAGTAAATTTATTGCGTGTACAACTATGGTTTTTAGAATAAACCAAATAGCTGAATACGCAAATATGGTCATATGACAGTGGTCGATTGAACAAGAATTCAAAGGGAGTCTTCCCACCAAGTACTTGAGTTGGGAGATAGTTGATTAAATACGCTGTCGTGATCATGCATTCTCCCCAAAAGGAAAGAGGCATCTCTGCCTAAAAATGAAGTGCTCGGGCTATCTCAAGTAAGTGTTTGTGCTTGCGATCGACCACACCATTTTGTTGCGGTGTGTCAATGCAAGAATGTTGATGAAAAATTCCTTGTTGTGACAAAAAATTCTTCATGGAATGTGAAAAGAATTTCAATCCATTATCCGTCCGCATGACTTGTACAAAACATTGAAATTGTGTTTTTACCATATTGCAGAACTGAGAAAAATAATAAAGAACTTGAGTTTTATTGTGCATCAAATACAACCAAGTGYTACGAGAAAAATCATCCACCATGGTGAGAAAGTATCGCGCCACACTATGAGAAGGGGTAGAGTAACCACCCTAAATGTCAACATGGACTAAATGGAGTAGTCCCGATAATCAAGAACTGCTTATAGGGAATGACATGCATGACTACTTTGCAGAAACTAAAGAAAGGGAGTACCGAGAGGCATGACCTAGTCGTTTGTGCCATATGTCAGTAGTGACTTCACTATGAGCAACCAAAGCAGAGGAACATGAAGCATCTTCAACAGTGAAGTGATAGATTCCGTTTAGTGCTTCACCCATTCCAATCACTTTCTTCGACACTGGGTCCTGAATCACATAAGTAGTCAACAAAAAAAAGAACAGTGCATCACAATTGATTAGTTAACTTGTTAATGGAGACCAGATTGCAATAGAAACTAGGTATTTGGAGAACCTCATGAAGAGTGATATTGGGGGTCAGCATAACYGACCCTTGATTTGTAACTTGCAAAACCACTCCATTGGGCAAGTAAACTGGCTTGGATTGAGCCAACAATTTATGAACAATAAGGAATTTTAGATCAGAGACCATATGATCTAAAGCTCCGCTATCCAAGATTCAAGAAGGTTGGTGAGGAGTGTAATCAAGAACCTTACCAAAGGCATTGGCTGTGACATTATCCATTGTTATGAGTGTCATAAGCCGATTGTATTATTCCAAGCGCAATCCTTGAATGAGAGATGCTTCAACATTTTGTGCACTAACTGAAGCAAATACAAATTTTGTTCCTTTGTCGTATGCTTGTGCTTTACCCAACAATTTCAAAACAGCGGTCTCGTGTATGCCCAGGTTCCTTGCAGTGCTCACATTTCGCTTTAAGCTTGGTCTTGATATTGGACCCCGAGCGATTCTTGGAAGAAWTCGCAAAGAGTGCTGCTCCGACATCAAGATCTACATTGATCAATGTATTGATGACAACAAGATGTTTCTCTTCTTGGACAGTCAGAGCGTAT
Source organism: Nelumbo nucifera (assembly GCF_000365185.1). The sequence continues at coordinate 7,396,314 of NW_010729084.1, forward strand.
GCCCTATTGATGATTGGCAAAGGATCCGATCAAAGAATGTTGGATCTAACATTGTTGAAGACATCACTAAGTCCCATGAGAAATTGATGCTTCTTGCATGGCTACAAATTGTTTGGCCACTCCGCAAGTGCACTCAGGTATAGGAAATACTGTTTAGAGTTCGTCTCATAGAGCCTTCAATTTGGTGAAGTAGGTTGCTACTGAAAGATTTCCTTGTTGTAATGTTGCAAGGTTCTTTTTGAGTTGGTAGGTTCTTGGGGCATTCTTCTGTGAGAACCTCTCCTCAAGATCTTTCCATATTTCACTAGCTGTGTCTGCGTAGACAACACTGTCATGGAGTTCTCATGCTAGTGAATTGAAAATCCAAGAAATCACAATTGAATTGCATTTGATCCAAAGCGATTCTTGTGGTGACCCTGTATTGGGATTTGGCAGTGAGCCATCAACAAAACAGTACTTGTTCTTGGCTCTCAAGGCTTTTCTCATCTTACGTTGCCAAGTCGTATAGTTGTCTCCAACAGAGTTCCTGGATTATCTGAAGTATGTAGGAAATAGGGTGAATCATGATTTAATTCTATCGCAAGAAAATTAGATGGAAGAACAAAAACAGAAGCCCAGAAAGGCTCTAATACCATGTAAAAGTTTATCATAAAAGGGAACTGTGTGATGAGTTTAACATAGTAGGAGGAAAATGTGATGAGATATGAAAAAGGTGTCAAAATGATAGAATAAAATGTTGTGTATTAATTTATTGTCTTGAGACACACACACACACACACACACACACATATATATATATACATGCTCTAACCGGCTTGGATCAAGTGGTCAAGTGGGCCCAATGAACTGGCCATGTGTTTGCTACAATTGTAGGTAGCCAGCCTAGTTTTCCAAGAATTTCGCAACCGAATCTTCTTCTGTTAACAGTCATCGGAATAGGTGATGGCATAGGATTTGTTTTCTCAAGAATCTTTTGTATGCATAACTCTATCCAATCTATGCATCTTCTCTGTCAACGCCAACAAGACAGAATCACACCCCTTAATCCTATCAGATCTAGGAACTTTTTATAAAGAAAACTTTTGATCTATTTCTTGAGAAAGAGAAATCCAACTATTATACTTTTTTCTTTTATTATTGCATTATCTCCAGCTACCATGAAATTTCTTCAAATGTTGCTTGATGGTGCACGATCTAGTCGCTCCTAGCTGGATGGTAGTTCAAAAATCGGTCTTCTTATATGGCTGGTCAAACTGCAAGAAAACACGACCAGAGACCCGGGGTGCTTTACTCGGTGTTGGCACTCCGATGCTCAAGTTAGTGAAGAGTGACTACGAGCTTGAAAGCTTTGTAAGTGAGAGAGCTAGAGAGCTAAATCGCGCGTACCTTGTAAGGTTGGAGGTGAAGCCCCTATTTAGGCGAGCTATCGTAGGCCTCATGAAACACATCCGAGATCCCTGGCCCGTGTTACCCAGAGTCTGTTTCGCACCCGAAGATGGACTTCATGTGAATTGATAAGTCTTATCATGTCCGTTCAATTCGGGCGGAATAAGGATAAGGCTCGCAGATGTGTGACGTGATCCTGAAAAGGTCGGAGACAGTTGGCTAGCTTCTAGAAGTGGGCTACGTGGCACTTCAATAGGTTAGGTCATCATTGGTCGAGGTACCCGAGATACCCGAGTTGACCTGGCTGGCTGAGGTGTTGAAAGGCGCTAAGTTGTCGTCCAGTCATCAGGTTGTCCCACGTGTTCRCATGCTAATAGGTCAGGCCAAATTACCCCTCATCACAACTCGTTTTACTGAAGGTTTGATCATTTTGAGATGTGCTCAAGTTTTGTTTTGTTGTTATGTTTGGAAAATAATTAAACTTTTGTTTGATTTGGTATGCTATTTCTACCTTACTAAAATTTGAGATGATTTTGATCTCCAAATCATTTTTTTTTTAAACCACAATCTCCGTATTCATGTATGGCGTTTTCCTTTCATTTAATCTAGTTAAAGCCTCGAAGGATAGAGGTGCTTCGATCCACTTCGACAAATGGGACTCCTAGAGTCAACTTCTATCCAAACAGGGAAGTTGCTTTGGAGCTGCTGCGAGGGTCCTCAATTTCTATCACCACAAAGGAGCTCCATTCAGGTCCCTCCTCTTTGTCTCCCTCTTTCCATCATTCAAGCCACATGTCGACGACCTTAGCATGAGAGTAGGCAACAATGGCAATGGCATGCATGATCCCACAAACCCAGTAGTGATTATGTTAGATAGTGTATGCCCTTAGCTCCAATCAGATTGATGTACTAATGCATTTATTGTAAAAGAATAAAAGTACATAATTGTTTCATGTTATAATTAGTGTATTTCTATGTAATTATCATTAAATTTGACACTTGTGAAACTCGTGTTAGTTTAGAATGTTCTCAGCCATTGGATAGACTTAAGGAAGTTTATCCTACCAAGGCTGACACTAATGTGCTGCCAAGAAGGTTAGGGCAGTCTGTCTCAGCTATCAGGGTTGGAACCGAAGCACATGTAGTGTGTGTTTGTTTGAAACACTGAACTTGGATCAATTTCCAGTTATTTCATAGACCTTGGAGACTGGTGGGAAAAACCGAAAAGTTACACATAACCCCTAAACTCGATTATGGTACTGCACTGGGTATTGGATTGAGCTGTCTTTGATATGCCAATCAATGAGATCCTTTGGGGGTCAAAACCTGGGTATGTTGGGGCACTTTGAGAATTCACTCGAGTGAGTGATCATAGTGACAAGATCAGCCCCTTTGTCGGACAACGTGAATGATTGAATGTACTCTCTCTGGTGGAAACCAAAGCTATCGGCAGTCGATTTCAAACTTGTTTGAGATTTGTTTTGCAAAATATATTTATATGATAATATATATATTATGTTTTAAGAAAAATGTTTGCAAAAGGTTTTAATTCTCGGGACCCATCCGAGCAGAGAGTGCAACACTGCACCTTGTAGCCACGGGAGAGGTCCTTCCCTATCGGGTAGTGTTTGGTCATTATGGGCTGAGATGTTAAGTGAAAGAGACCATTTAGGGTTGTTTACCTGATGGGCTATATCCTACTTAACTCCATTATCCTTGGGCCTTCATAAGATGGATGGACTCAATGATCATTTAATGTAAATGTTAGGCCCATTAAGAGCCCATACTGATGGACTCAAGGGTTCACTGTACTTAACAGTGAATTCGGCCAGGCCTTTTCATAGATGCTGAGCCGAACCCATATGGGCTTATGTAGAGTCATTGTTGGGGTCCCACGCCATACAAAGTGAACCAAATGGGCCAGCAACTACCTAGGGACGTGAGCCACTTGCTTAATGGGCCTAAAGCCCATGATTAATTGGATTAATCAAGTGGTCACATGACTACTAAGCAGTCATGTAATTTGGACGAATATGGGTTTGGATATGGGTCTGGATTAGCCATTAGGATAAGAGGATAAGTCTTATCCACTTAAAGAGTCGAACCTCCTAATTCGATTAGGAGTGGTGATCCTTAAGGCTAAGAAAAGAGGAGATCGATATCTGCTTCATATCACTCTGCTCTCAGATCTTTCTTTCTACTCTTGTCGCCCCAGAAATCCTAGTTCTGAAGGGATAGGAGATCCATCATATGAATGGCTGAACCCTGTAGGAAGGTTGGGAGATATTTCAAATTTTTTTTCTCTCCCATCTAGGAATCGTATTCCCTAATTTAGAAAACTACATTTTCAAGGTTCATTCTTGAACCAAAACCGGACCAGATCTAAAACCAAAAGGGAATAGAGATATACTTGATATGAAGTAACAATAACTCCCAACGTAGGTGTTCACGCCTAAAGAGAAGACCAAAACCCGCCTCCACTAAAGATGACACAACGTAGGGTGAGGCAGGATCAACAAGATGGTTCTTCAGCAAGAATCCAACAAGGGCTAGTGAGCACGACTTTGAATTGTTTTTTCCAGCAAGAAACAATATCAAGAACCTTTCTTGATCAGCTCAAAGGTTGAAATCGAATTGGGTAGGGGCAACAAGAACTAGGAAGAATTTTGCAGGTTGTTAAGTGTGTATAGACTGAGGAATTCGCCCCCTATTTATAGCCTACTTTGGATCAGCCTCCTAATCCAATTAGGAGAGAGTTTCTTGATCCAAATCTGATATTTGGATCTGGACTCTTAAATGATTAAGACGTATCTTATCCTTCAGATAATCTTGATTAGGTTATAAATCAGATTTTGCCCCCTTTTAATTAACTGACTTAAGCCGAGTTTGAAATGGGCTTTAGGCCCATTAAGTCATATAGCTCACTTACCCTTTAATATGCAAGTTAACTTGGCTCTCTTTGTATGGCGTGGGACCCTAGCATTGATCTTCACATCAGCCACCTGGGTTCAACCCAGCCTCTGTTACAACGCTTGGCCGAATTCACTGTATGACACAGTGAACCCATCACCATGGGCTCTCAATGGGCCCAACATTTACACTAAATGGTCCTTGGGTCCAGCCACCTTATAAAGGCCTAAGGAGTGGGTAGATGCAAGATTAGCCCATCAGGTATTACCCTCAATGGTCTTACACTTAATCTTTCAGCCCTTAATGATCAAACACTGCCCAACATGAGATGACCTCTCCCTCGGCTGCAAGGTTCAGTGCTGCACTCTCTACTCACATGGATCTCGGAAATTAAAACATTTTGCAAACAATTTGAAACCATCATATATATATATATATATGTATGTATTTATAAATATATTTTGCAAAACAAATTTCAAACACATTTGAAATCCATTATCGGCAGTTTAGGTTTCCATCAGAGAGAGTGCATTCCCTGATCATTCACTTTGTCCGACAAAGGGGCTGATCCTATCACAATGACCACCCACTCAGGTGAATTCTCGGATTGTCCCAACATGCCCAGGTTTTGACCCCCTCTAAGGATCTCACTGATTGGCATATCAAAGACAACCCAATCTGACACCTAGTGAAGTCTATAATCGAGTCTAGGGGTTACGTGTAACATTTCAGTTTTGTCCATCTATCTCCAAGGTCTAGAGCAATACTGGAATTTGGTCCAGTTTATGGTTTTAAGAGAACCCACACTACATGCACCATAGGTCTCACCATGGCAGTTGAGACAAGCCACCCCAACCAACTTGGCAGCACATCAGTGTCAGCCTTGGCAGGATAAGTCTCCCCAAGTCTATCTAACGGTTGTGAAGATTCTAAAMTAACACGAGTCTCATAAGTGTCCAGTTTAAGAGTATTACACAGAAACATATCAAAATAACATGAATCAATTATGCACTTTATTCATTTACAATAAATGACAATAAGTATATCAATCTTATTGGAGCTAAGGGCATACACTATCTAACAAGTTCGTTCTCCGCTTTGTAATTGATCTTGATCAGTCTTGATTTCTGATTTTTTGTAAGAAAGCATCAGAACAATTTCGTGCTCACCTCCCTTGTTCGATGCATGGTGTTGGATCATAGTTTTTACTAAAAACTGTGTTGCTGAATCGGTTTCAATTCAAGCTGTGCCATATTCAGTGGAAGCTGGTTTTGGTACTCTCTTTGGGTGTGAAGTACCACTTTGGGAGGTATATTTGTGGAATCCGTATCAAGTATACTTCTCCCTTTCTATTGGTTTAAAATTTGGTTCGGTTTTGGTGTAAAAGCGATCCTAGAAAAAACAGTTTTTCTAAAACTGGGAATACAATTCCCAAAAGGGTGAAAAAAATTCTTGAAATTTCTCCCAGCCATCTAACATGGTAGCCATCCATATGATGGATTTCCCCTCCCTTCAAATTCTTACTTGGTTTTTAGAATAGGGATGAAGGGTAATATTGGGTTTTTAAAAAATTTATACGTAACATGTGTATAGATTTTTACGAAACATTAACGGACGCTAACGACAGGGGTAAAGTTAGTCAATTGTTAGAAACAGTAAGGTGGTCTAAGACAATAATTAAATAGTAAGGCTATAGTTTATCAATTAGCTAAATAATAAGGGTAGATTAAGAAATTTGCCCTTATAGAAATATCGTTATTTGTCTCCTCGAATTTTATACTAATTACAAGAGTATCGTTATTTGTAACCTTGAGTTTTTTTCCTAATTACAAGAGTGCCATTGAAAGCAATCATTGCCTTATTTTTTATTTGTACATATGACATTGAGTTTTCGTGTAATTACAAGAATGCCATTAGTTGTGACCGCAATCATTACTTATGTTTTAGTTGTAAATATGACATTGAGTTTTTATATAATTACAAGAGTGCCATCAACATATAATTACAATATTGCCACAAAATTGTTATTACTCTCTTTACTTTTCATTTATTATCTCTCTCTCTAGAGCTTTCAATGGATCGGGTTGGACCTGATGGACCCAAAACAATTGGGTTAATTCAGTTCCGATTCTTGATATATTATCCCGATTCTTATGGGGTCAGAGCCGGTTTTATCCATTCACGAACGGATTCAAACCTGACCCAAGATATATATATATATATATATATATATATATATATTAAATGTATAATATATTAAATAAATTAATATTATATATATAATATTTTCAATAGAGTCCATTGGGTTAGACTCGGTTGACCTAAAAACCGATCAGTATGATTCTGGGTCTAAAGTTACAAACCCTATTGGGTTTGATTCAGTTTCGATTCTACATAGACCCAACCCATTGACAACTCTATCTCTCTCTCCACTCCCACTATAATACTATTTTTAATTTTTCATTTATCTTTATTTTCAAATTTTTATTTATCTTCAACTACCATCTCAATGAACTTTTACAAGATAATAAATGTTTTTAGTATATTTTTTCAATTAATTAGTTAATTAAGTCTTCTAATTATGTTTCATCTAGGCAAGCCTCGATTTTGGGATTAAAGTATTGGATGAACCAATGAACTTTTAATATTATTTACAAGATAATAAGTGATTTTAATATATTTTTAATTAATTAATTAACTAAGTCTTCTAATTATGTTTCATCTAGGCAATCCCTAAATTGGAATTGAAGTATTAGAAACAAACCCAACTTAGAAACTTGTGGGCCTAATGCACACTCAAGCTTGAGGCCAAGCTTGAACAAAAAAACCTAGGCCCAAGACTTGGACTTTGAGTTAGGTGGGCTTATCTAGGTTGGTTGCTTGACTTGGAAATTACTTGGTGCATATCATATGTTAAAATGTCTTAGTACATATCATTTGTTAAGTTACTTAGTTTCACTTAGATGTATTTTTTAAGATTTTATTATTTATTTTAAAATTATTAATTGTAATTATAAAATTATTTATTTTAAAATTTGAGTAATTAATGTAACTTAAGTATTTAATTAGATTAATTAAATTAATAATTAATTAATTTACTGTATTTAATTAATTAAATTAAATTGCACTAAATTAATTTGCTTCATTTACCCAAATAGTTAACTTTAAATATAAATAAATGAATAAAATTACCTATTTAATATGTTCTTGTATTCTTATAATCTTATTAGCCCCTGCAATAGGGGTGTCAATTGGACTGGATTTGGTCTAATCCGAACCAGTCCAATGTGAGTTCATTGTAAATGGACCAGGTCCAATCCAATCCAATGAATGTTTTGGACCAATTTGGACCAGTCCAATTCAATATCTGGACCATCCAATCTGTTCAAATTCATTTTGATTTAAATTGGTTTCAACCCAAACCCGGTCCATTAATACATACATTCTTATCTTATATCAATGGATCAGATATTGGCTTAATCCAATCCAATCCATTATAAATTTATTATGGAAAGACCAGGTCCAATCTAATGTAATAAATATTTTGGACCGGATTAATCCAATCCAATATTTCTTAATCCGTCCAATTCGTYCAAATTGATTTTAAAGTGGACGGAGTCCGATGCAAAACCGGTCCATTGACAACCTTACCTGCAACGCAGGGGCACCCCGCTAATAATAAATAATGGCAGCTGCTTTGCTTTTTTTTTTTTTTTTTTTCTTAGTGGGAATCCTTTGACTTTGGGCAAAGAAAAGGGTGTAATTTTAAACACAACGGTAATTAGCGCGCAATCCATGACTTGCTTTTATTTGATGAGATTTGACCTTTGTATATTGCATTGATAGTTTGATGCAACATGATTATCTGGGTCCCTACTAGTTTCTGCATGCGTGATCATGCCTTTGGTGTTGTCTATGTGCAATCTCATGTATACTTGTCACCCGCACATGACACCAAAGGTGTGTGAGTCGTGTGTGCGTGTTGGGGTGTTTGATTTTTCTAAAGAAGTAGAGAATGAGGTTGAGGTTGGGGATGATCGTTTTCCATTCCGTATAGGTTTTTGCTGCATCACTAAAATCATATTGTTTATGATGAAGTAGTAATAAAAGTTGTTTTCATTTTGAAAATTTGAAAATGATGGAGGTCGATTACTAGGTGTTTAGATTGTTATGGCTAATCTGCAAGAAAACAATGTCACATGGCCTGGGTGGAAATCCCAAGTAAGGAATTCCAATGCTTAAATTAGTAGGTGTTTAGATTTCTGATGTTGTGCAATCTGGCTGTTCTTAGCTGGAAGTGATTTGGCTTCCAGTAGACGATGGACGTGGAGAATCTGCACAAAAAGAATCAGAGAACCCGGGGGTGCTTACCCAGTGAGGTCGCTCCGATGCTTAATTTAGTATGTGGGAGCTGAAAGTAATTAGAGAGCAAGAGAGCTAGTAAGCAGTAATTGTGCGTATATTTGCCCCCAAAGGGTTGGGGTCTTCATATACTGGAGTCCTCGTGGGTTTTTTTGGAGTGGTTCTGGGATTCTCGCCTTGATGTGGCCTGTCACCGAATTAATAGGAGATAACGTCGCTAGCCGATAAGGCATATCGTTGCCGTCTGAATCGGTCGGAAGAGATAAGGCCAGCTATTACGAGGTGTGATCTTGTGAAACGTGGAATCCGGTGACGAGATCTTCGGGGTTATCATGTGGAGGCTGATCAGTATTACCCGAGCTGATGCCCCCTGGGTCCGACCTGTTACGAACGCCGAGGTGCTTGGTAACCGAGGTGATCTTAATGCAATCGTGCCCCGAAGTGAACTTGTCCCGAGGTGGATTCGCTTCCGAGGTGGGTCTGTCCCGAGGTGGTTCGGTTATCCGAGCTTGGTCCGTCGAAGACTTGGGTTCACTTGGGAAGAGGTGTCATTCTCTCAGCTAGGTCGTGTCCATGTGTCCCTCCATTATTAGGTCGGGCCAAATCACCCTACATCAATTGCCCCCCACTCCCCGGGCCAGGGGTCCGGACCTGGTGCGGGGAGTTTATGACGAGCCAAGTGGATTTGGTCTGAGGACCGGGCGGCTAGTCAGATAACTCACGGGTCAGACTCGTTCGGCCACCCGACTCAACCAGGAAAATGCAGGTCGCGTCTGGTTTACGCGCGGACGTCACACGAGTTATAAACCTTGCAGATGTCAAAAAACGCGTTAAACCGAATTTACCCTCGGGGTCACGCAACCGGTTTTCCTAGGAGCCGTAGGATTGCTTTAATCTCGACCATTAGTTCTTGGACATAGCGACTATAAATAGGAGGGTCTGCGACTCATTCCTCACCACAAATTCTCCAATTGAGCTCTCCCGAGGTCGCGTCAAGGTCTCCCAGCTCGGTTTTCTTTCCGCTTCCCACTTCATTCCTTGATCTTGGTGAGTCTCTTAGCTTTTCCTTGTTTCCAATTATGTCGAGCTCTAACATAGATAGGCTTGTAGATAGTGTTAGCGAGGAGGGCGTCGTTGTTCTTGCTGGGGAAGTCAGTCCACAACAGGGTGCCTCCCTTCATCGGTCTGCAGAGGGAACCTATGACCCCGAAGTTGGGCCATCTCGGCTCGGGGAGACCAAAGCCTAGGAAGAGGGCCCGTCCTCCAGGTCAGAGGCCCCGACTTCTTCTTGAGGTCGGAAGGCTGACGACTCTGGGCCTTCTAAATTATCTTCAGATAGGTTGTTGTCCTTGGCATCTCGGTATCGCTTTCCTAACAACTTAACTTTCAGTCTTCCACTAGGTCAGTATCCTTGGGATTACGACCACAGCGAGCTTGCTGTTTTTGAGGAGCAACTCGCGGCAGGGCTGCGCTTCCCTCTTCACCCCTTTCTGATAGAAGTAGTCAAATTCTATAACATTACCATCGACCAGCTTCATCCGAACTCTATTCGGAACATAGTTGGTACCATCTCTTTGTTCCACGCCTACAACCGACCTTTGTCCCTTGACGTCTTTAGCTCGATCTGCGCGATCAAGCACAATTCAGCCTGTCTACGCGGGGATGTACGACAGAGCTATTATATCTCCCCCAGGCCTGGATTTAAAATCTTGTCCGGCTGCCCGAACAAGGTTCTGACCTGGAAAAGATGGTACCTCATCGTCCATAACCCGGAAGGGTGGTCTTTTCCAACCCACTGGAGGGTTGCTACCCAGGACCCTAGGGTGATCTTGGATGCGGAAACCAGGGTAATGATTAACTCTTGGAGGGACCTCGGCCTCAAGATGAAGAGCTTCTTGGCCGAGGAGGCACTGATGTGAGCTGGTTTGAGCCCTCCTGGTAGGTTTCCTTTCAGATTTTTGCTCAAAGCATCCTTTAGGCTTTTTTCGACTAATTGTTTCTTTTTTTTTTTTTGCAGCTACGATGCCATAGGTTGATGCAAGAAGCCTCCTGATGAGCTCCCGGAAGGGGAAAAAGAGAAAGGCGACGAAGAGGCTCCGTCGGGAGGAGACTTCGACGTCTGAAGCACCCGAGGTCCAGGTATCCAAAGCAGTCGAAGTCTAGGTTGCTGAGCCGATCTCCATCGAACCCCTAAGGGAAGAGGCCCAACCTGCGGACCCCGAGGTGGTTGCGATGGAGGGCTGCGAGGAGGAGGTCAATCCTCAAGAACCGGAGGATGGATCTACGCCAGAAGAGCCTGATGCCGAGCCAGAGCTCGCTCTTGCTATCGAGGAGGAGAGTATCACGAACCATGTGCTCGCGGTGTGGAAGAGCTGGGACACTATCTTCCCGAAGGAGGTCACGTGATGGGTTGACATGCTCCTGAAACGACTTCTAGGACTAGCTTCTAGTCACTGCATGGTGGTAAGCCTCCTGCCTTCGGCTCCTTTCTCTCTTCCCTTTTCTTCCTTCTCTCTTTTTTTTCTGTACTGACCTCGATTCGCTTCTGATAGGTTAAGTCCTCCCTTCACGTATTGGCTTTCCAGTCTGCGATCCAGTCGAAGCAGGCTCGGGATGCCAAGGTGGAGGTGCGAAAGCTTCACCGCGACCTGGATTTAGCCTGGGGTGAGGTACATCGGGCAAAGAAAGGAGCTGAATGCCAGAAGCAGCTAATTCTGGATCAGGAGGGGCAGATCTCATCGCTCACCAAGGAGAACATCAAGTACAAGGAGCAGATTTCTGCAATGGCCGCGAAGGAGGAGGAGCTGATCGCGAAGATGACCGAGGAGAGGACGCGGCTTCAGTGAGAGATCGAGAACCTTGAAGCAATGGTCCAAGAGCGAACTCAGATTTTTGAGACCGCCATCGAGGAGGCGCAGTCATAAGAGAGAGCTAAGGTTGTTGAACGCTTCAAGGAGTCCTCGGAATTCCACGCCCTTCAAGTCAAGTACGACTCGAGCTCCTACCGATCTAGGTTCAAGCTATGTAGATATCTAATCCGGCAGAAGTTCCCTGGTCTCCACCTCAACGCTATCACGATGGCGGGCTTAGCTCCCGAAATGGCTACGGCAGCGGACGAGGAACCTAACTCGTCAGAGGAAGAGAGCGATGACGAGGTTGAAGTAGTGGGCCCCTCAGACATGGCTGGCAATCCTCCTGCTTGAGAATTTTTTCTTCTTTTCTGTTTTCCTTTGAGTTATGAATGTACACCCCGAAGCTATTGAGCTCGGGTCAGAAAGAAATCTTTTGTAGTTACAATTACTTTATCAATGAAATACATCCTCTTTTTGTAAAAATATTCTAAGTGTAAGTGGCTTTCGATCTGAGTAGCAAATGCATAGGTTATCCGAGTTGCTAGGCTACCGAGCTGGACGATAAGTAAGGATAACCAACCGTAAGAATTTTCCAAGTGTGGATTATCCCGAACTGCCTACCCAAATTGGCAGGAGTAACTCGCGCTCGTGCTACTCATTTAAATGTTGGTTGTCCCTTAACAGGTCCAACCTGTCATTTTATGCTGAAGTGGGCTAGACATCGTAGGGCTTACACCCGAGCTGTCTATGCCTTCGGCATTTAGAGGTATTTTGCCTATGCCGAAGAGGCGACTAGGACTTATATGCCCATGCCGAGGAGGCGACTGGGTTCTGGGCACACATGTCGAAGAGGTGACTGGGACTTATATAATGACGAATCCGCCTGTTCTGTACCTTAGCCCTTAGGCCTTGGGGGCGACTTATTGTCCACCCTTCTCGACTCTGCCCATGCCGAAGAGGCGACTGGGTCTTATGTGGTGCCGAGGTCTTTTATCAGTTCGACACTTTTAATCCTTAGACTTCTGGGAGTCACTTGCAATCCGCTCTCCAGTTAGGCGATTACAGATAGTACCGCCTCAAGTTGCTAACATTCCACGCCCGGGGCACCTATTTCCCTTCTAGGGTTTCAAGGTCGTACATACCTTCCCCGAGCACTCACTTTACTCGGTAGGGTCCTTCCCAATTCGGTCTGAGCTTACCAACACCAGGCTCAGGCACCATGATTTTACGAAATACCAGGTCTTTGACGTGGAAGTTCCACTTCTTGACTCTGGCATTGTAGTACTGAGCCACTCTCTACTGGTAGGCCGCAGTTCGGATGTATGCGAGGTCCCGTACCTCTTCAACTAGGTCGAGGTTGGTGCGTAACTCGTTATCGTTTGCCTCTTCGTCATATGCCTCCAGTCGTAGCATGGGCACCTTGATCTCGGATGGGATGACTGCCTCTGTGTCGTAGGTGAGGTTGAAAGGGGTTTCACTCGTGGCGGTCTTCACAGTGGTTCGATAGGCCCATAGTACACTAGGTAGCTCGTCTACCCATAGTCCTTTAGCTCGGGCTAGGCGTGCTTTCAATCCACGAAGGATGGCCCTATTCGTAACTTCATCTTGACCGTTCGCCTGGGGGTGTGCCACCGAAGGGAAATTTTGTTGTATCCCCATCTGGCTGCACCAATTCTGAAACTTGATGTCTTCAAATTGTTTGCCGTTATCGGAGATAAGCACTCGAGGTAGTCCAAAGCGGCACACTATGCTTCTCCAGAAGAAGTTTTGGACGCTTCGGGCTGTGATCATTGCCAGCGGTTCAGCCTCCACCCACTTTGTGAAGTAGTCTACTACTACCAATAAGAATCTCCTCTGTCCTGTCGCTGGCGTGAATGGTCCAAGGATGTTGATTCCCCACTATGCGAAGGGCCATGGGCTAGTGAGATACTTCAGGTCAGCAGCAGGCTGATGGTGTACGTTGGCGTGCCTCTAACAGTTGCTGCATCTTTTGACGAGCTCGAGCGCATCCGCCTTCATCGTTGGCTAGTAGTAACCCTGTCATAGCACTTTCTGGGCGAGAGCCCTGCCCCCTAAGTGCCCGCCACACAGACCTTCATGAGTGTTGCAGAGAACGAGCTCAGCTTCTGAGGGTCGTAAGCAGCGCAGGTAGGGGAGCGTGTAGGATCTTCGGTACAACTGTCCATCTATTATGACGTACTTGGCCGCCTGTCTCTCTACCCTTCTAGTTGCATTACGATCTGCAAGAAGGGTCCTGCGAAGCAGGTAGTTCGCGAGTGGATCGATCCAGCTCAGCTCTGCTTGTGCAATAGGAGCAACCTCTTCTGCCCCCCCGAGAATGCTAGGCCGAGGCAGGTTCTCTATGTACACGGTCCTCATGGTGTTGTCGCTTGTGCTGGCTAATCGGGACAAAGCATCAGCCTCAACGTTCTCGGATCTCGAGATCTATCTGATGAAGTACGACTGGAAATTGTGTAGAGCCTCTTTGACTTTGGCTAAGTAGGAAACCATAGTTGGCTCGCGAGCTTTATACTCGCCGGTGACCTGGTTGACCACAAGTTGGGAGTCACTGCAGATGATGATTTGCTTGGCTCTTACTTCGTTTGCTAGGGCAAGCCCGGCTATCAATGCTTCATACTCCACCTCATTGTTGGACACGACGAACTCAAAGCGGAGCGCGTACTCTAGCTTCAGCCCGCTTGGCCCGTATAGAATGATACCATCTCCACTACCTTGCTGATTTGATGAGCCGTCCACATGAAGGATCCAAGGCTCCTCCTCCCAGGTTGGCGCTGCTCTGACCGGGGGAGGTGCCGCACTAGTTGAAGTTTCTCCTCTCTGGATATCTCGTCTCTACGTCCTGCAAAACTTTACTAACATAGTAGATGGGTCGCTGAACCCAATCTACTTCTTTTATCAGTACCGAGCTGACCACCTCATCACTTGCTGAGAGGTACAACTTCAAAATAACTCCCTCCTCGGGTCGGGTTAGAACCAGGATACTGGTCAGATACCTTTTGACCTCATCAAAGACGAGCTGGCACTCTTCAGTCCATTCAAAGTCTTTGCTCCTTTTAATTGCTTTAAAGAAAGGCAGGCAACGATCTGCCGATTTAGACATGAAGCGGCTTAGAGCGGCTATACGGCCGTTCAACCTCTGAACCTCTTTCAATTTACGGGGCGGTCTCATGTCTAAGATGGCCTTGATTCTGTCAGGATTGGCTTCGATACCTCGTCGATTAACGATGTAACCTAGGAATTTACCCGAGGTGACACCGAAGACGCACTTGTTAGGGTTTAACTTCATATTAAACTTGTGCAAAATTTCGAAAACAGAATGTAAGTCTTTTATTAAATCGTTTGAAAATTGAGTTTTGACGACCATGTCGTCTACATAACATTATACTTTTTTGCCGATTAACGACTCAGTCGGTTTACAAGTCTTTGAAATGTTGGCCCGGCATTCTTCAATCCAAAGGGCATGACCTTGTAGTAGTACAAGCCTAGCTCGGTTATGAAGGCCGTTTTTTCCTCATTGGCGGGGTCCATCCTGATCTGGTTATAGCCCAAATAAGCATCCAGGAAGCTCAGCAACTCGTGTCCTGAGGTCGCATCCACCAAACGGTCGATTTTGGGAAGTGGGAAGCAGTCCTTCTCGCAAGCTCAATTCAGGTCGGTATAGTCGACGAACATGCACCACTTACCGTTGGCCTTTTTTACCAGAATGGGGTTAGCCACCCGGCTCGGGTAATGGACCTCCCTAATGAAGTCGGTTGCGAGAAGCTTCCTAACTTCCTCGTCGACTGCTCTCCAACGCTCTGGGGCTAGGTTGCATTTCTTTTGTCTAACGGGGCTAACTACAGGATCAGTATTCAGTCTGTGAGTGATTATTCTAGGGTCAATGCCGGGCATCTCTACCGCGAACCATGCAAATACATTTAAATTTTCAAGTAGGAAGCTTACTAGCTGAGAACGTAGAGGCTCCTCAATCGACGTGCCGATTTGGAGAGTCCTGGTTGGATCCTCAACTGAAATGGGTATAGGAACTGTCTCCTCTATTGGTGAAGCTCGCTCCTCATGGTACTCCGTAGGTTGCTCCAACTCAAGGTCGTCTGCTGCCTTGGCTTTCCCTTTGAAAGCGGCGACGTAGCATTTGCGAGACTCGAGCTGGTTGCCTCGCGCTACCCCTATTCCGAAGTCCGTGGGGAACTTCATGGCTAGGTAATAGGTGGACACCACTGCGCGTAGAGCGTGGGTGATAGGCCGGCCTATTATGGCGTTGTACGGGGAGGGAGTTGCGACCACTAAGAAAGTGTGGTTGAATCTCGCTATGCTAGGCTAAGTACTGACCTCCACAAGTACTGTAACTCTTCCCAGGGGCTTGACTTCCTCTCCGCTGAAGCCTACCAAGGGAGTGTTTGTGGGCTTGATGTCGCTCTCCTGAAGTTGCAACTTGTTGAATGCATCCTTGAAGAGTATGTCTGCCGAGCTGTCGAAGTCGACCAGAATGCACTTCACCTCAAAATCATTAATTCTTATCTTTATGACGAGCGCGTCATCATGGGGATACTGGACTCCGCACACGTCATCTTTGGTGAAGAAAATGGGCTCTTGTAACCTCGACCGCTTCAGAGGATTCTGTTCTATGACATACAGAACAGTAATTTGAATATGGTAGTGTTATAGAATGATCCAATGCTCTCAAAAGTTTCAATTGAGGATTGGACAAATGCCCCATCCTAAAATGCCATATATCAGTGGCAGTAGGCTTATTACAAAAAGGAACAGAAATAGAATTACAAGTAATAGTAGGATTATAGGTAATAGAAGAATTACAAGAAACAGAAGGTAGGACAAGCTTGTAGAGGCCATTGACCTTTTTAGCTAGTCCAATCATCTTCCAACATTGATGATCCTAGAAGATACAAATATTGTGTTGAAAAATGAGACAATAAGGATATGAATCAATAAGCTTGCTAGTAGATATAAGATTGAAAGAAAAATGAGGTATATAAAGAACATTATGAAGTACAAAATTGGAAAAGAATATAACAGTTCCTATGTAAGAAACAGAAACCTTTTGATTATTGGGTAAAATGACATGTGTATTTGTTACAGGTGTATAGGTTGAAAATTTTGATAAGTTATTGGTTATATGATCAGTTGCACCACTATCAAGAATCCAGGGTGTTTGATGAGACTTATTATCATCAGTGGTGCATGAAAGAATGAATTTACCTGATTCATTAGCAATTGAAACAAAAGTTGATATTAACTGATTGACTTGAGGTGTGGAGATAGGTGCTAATGCAGAACTAGGAGCAAAGTTGACTTGCTGAAGTAGACTCGTGAGCTGATTGTATTGATCCTAAGTAATGGGAGAAGTGGCCACATTATTGGCTGAAGTGGGTCCATTATGAACACTAGATGCAGAATTAGGAATTGAAGAATCTGGAACATCTGTGCTTTCATCTGCTACTTCACTGTTATAAGAAACTTGATTGGCATGTGCAACATTTGAACCAAATCTGCCTCTTCCTCCTCTATAGCCAACTGGATATCTATGCTTTTTATAGCAAATTTCAACTGTATGTCCTAGAGTATTACAATAGCTACTGATTGGCTTGGATCCTATATTAGCATAGAACCTTCTTGAATTAGTGGTTCTTGAACCATAGTTAGAAGAGGAAAAAGATCTCTGAGATTGCTGTGAATTTTGTAGAACAAATGGTCTTCGATTGTAATTAGATCCTTGTCATTGAGTAAAGAACACAAAGGTTGGTTCCTCAAGCTTAATCACAAGATTATTAAACTGTCTTTCATGCTGAAGCACTAAAGAAAACAATTTGTTAATGTTGGGCAAAGGATCCATCAAGAAGATTTGTGACCTAACTATTGAGAAATTATCATTGAGGCCTTTCAAGAATCTAATAGAATAATCATTCTGATAAGCTTTCTTAACATCTTTGAGTGCTTGACAAGAACATTGGGGCTCACAAGTGCAAACTGGAATAGGTCTTATAGCATCTTCTTGAGAAAATCTATCATACAAGTCCTTCCAAATATCCACAGTATTGTCTAACCACAAAATACTTTTAGCAATTGATGGTGATAGGGAACGAACTAACTATGAATACACCATAGTGTTGCATCTCTGTCAGGCTAGATAAGTAGGATCATCCTTCGAATGAATTAATATGCTTCCATCAACAAAACCAAGCTTATTCTTTGAAAGTAAAGCCATTCGCATAGATCTAAACCATGAATGAAAGTTAGGCCCTGATAAAGCTGGTGAAATTAACACCAGAGATGGATTCTCATTCGGATGAAGGTAAAACGGATTTGATGGTGTATCTTCAGGCCTTACTGCAATTGCAACTTGTTGTTGCATAACTGGAGGGATCTTATTGTTTGCCATGTTGATTTCAGCAGTAAAACTTGATCAAATCGAATTAACTTTGTGAAATCTATAATCGCAATGTGATGAGGATTAAAGATCTGCAATTATTTCTGAATTCTGAGAAGAAAAACTTTGTAGCTAAGCGTGTTTGGTTGCCATAAAGGGAAAAGAAAATTCTCTGAGAAAAGTTGGTTGCTCTAATACCATAACAGAATTTGGAGAGAGGAATAATTTTCTTGATTGAAATGAAAATGATTACAGAAATGTTTATATACAGCAAATGAAGAAGCAAAAAAAAAACAAACAAATAAACTACCTAGCTGACTAGATAACAGAAAAGGAAAACTAACTAACAAACTTGTAACTAATCTTACCTAACAGTAACTAACTTCAAAACTGTAAAGCACAAGTTTAGTCTCTAATATTCCTTCGATCTTTCTTTTTCTCCGTTCGTCCACCGACCACCAGGCGCCGCCGCCGCCGTAGCAGCAGACTTCCCAGTCTTCCTTCATTCTTCTGTGTTTCTCAATATTTAATACTCTCATTGTCCATTCGTTTCCACATTACAGTTAGGTTTTTTCTTATCAATTATCATGTTGGATTGTTGGTTTTTCCATGTTGATTACCTCCTAATACTAATATACTACACACGGCGATGGATGGAATCGAAGGATGACAAATAAGCATAAAATTCTTTATCTTTCCATTATGCACAATAAGATGAAACAGGGTAATCTGCTGCATTAAAAAACAGGATAATCAATACCTTGAAATTTTTTGTTTCTTAGTTCATTTGCTGGTATATAGAGCAATTTTTGCTTCTGATGTAGTTTTTTGAGGGTTAGATCGACATCTCTTGCCCACCTTTTTAATTATTTGCATCAATAAATCTTTCTTTTTCATTAAAAAAAATCTGCTGTCCGGACCATTCAAGTTTTAATTTGATTCCCCTACATGAACAATTCAATTGTAAATATGGATGTAGGGTTCATGTCCGATGACCAAGTCTTCCATTTATCACAGTCTCTGTAATTAATCCAAGTTTTCTTATTATATTATTTCTAATAAATTTTAACCAACTTCGGTCCTTTTCTCATTCTTCATTAAAACATGTTTTCCTTAACATCAAACAAACAGGAAAAAAAAAGGAAGAAAAGACTTCAATGGTCGAGCTTTTGACTTGTATTCCCTCGAATGCTTCGGATCAAGTGTCTTATTCTATAGAAAATATATAGATGTTGAGAATTCCCCAGAGCTTAGAGAAACTTAAAAAGATGCTATTAGAGTCTTAATTTTTAATAGATTTTAATCCATCCAAGTTGATGATCAATTTAAGGGAGACGGCTAAAGAAATATAATTTCAACATTATGCTTGGTCACGCAAGAAATAGAGTTGCTAACCCTTTTTAGGGTTTAGGGTTGGGTTAGGCCGTTAGGGTTAGATTTATTTGAGTTGTGAACTTTGCATAGCTGGTGCTATAACGTTGCACCCTGTGTATGAATTCTATGGTAGAGTGTACAACATAAAGTTGCTTATGGTGCAATATTTTGTTTATAATTTTTCTAACTTAGATTTTATGTTTATGTCTGGAAGACACCTAATCTCTAGTTCTTTATAATTTTGTTTATTAGTTGAAAACTAAAAATTTTTAAATCACTATTTTCTATCTTGTTTTTTATTTGTCTAACATTTTTTAACCATGAGCTGGTTAATACCAGTAGTGCACAATGGTCCCCCGTCTACTTGTTTGTTTGTGAATCGTGATGCCACTGTTCAGTGTCTGGTTATTTCCCTCTTGCTCTTTCTTTATTTTCCTAAGTCATTTTGAGTCAATTTTGAACAATAGTATATACAGTAATGTAATCATTTTTAATTTGATTTTTTAATGCTATTCAATACCCATTTGTACCATTGGTTGTGGGGTGGGTACATGTCGGGGATTAGGGCGGGGGATGGGGGTTGAATCTTCACCCTATACCGAAGACAGGGTAGGAATGGGTGCAGGGATTTTAGCTATGGGATGGGGTGCCCCGCTCCATTGCAATCCCTAACTGGGGAGCCCAATGAAGCCAAATTAAGTAGAGTTAGATGAAATCGGATTTGATCCTCACAAAATTATGCTCACGTCGTTCATATAACCCTTTTCAAGCATATACGGAAATATTTTTCCTTATGATACAATTATGGAAATGTTACTACTTGCTAATACACGGCTGAAATAGACTGAAAACGGCATAAGCATAACTTTGTGGAATGTGGACTGAATCCGCCCTCGTTTAGACACCGGGGGGATACCCAGATTTTAATCCAATTTCAGATTGTAAAGCGGAAAATGTCTTATTGGTAAAGTGGATTAGAGATACATGCCTGAAGGCACTGAACGCAGAACAATTACTGTAACTCCTAAACAGATTAAAACCCACTAGATTGGTATCTTCATGAACAAGTCTGTCCAATTGGACGTACCCAATTAAAATTCATGAAGAGCAATCTTGATGAAGACAAGTACACAAGTAAAATACAATATTGTAGATGGAGGAATGATCATGTGGATTATAATCATGCAAATAGTTTAAACCGGATATGMTGTGCATTAAACGCCATTCAGAAATGTATTTGGGGGAGAGTTACCCTATGTCGTTTAGCCCATTCAACTAAAAAAGAAAAAAAAAAAAAAACTTTTAGGGGGCGTTGTTTGTTTTAGATTTTGAGAGGGTTGATGAATTGGATTTTGATTCAACTCATGTTTTCTTTTTTTTTTTTAGATTTATGTGGGGATCAGGAAAATTTTCTTTTCATGGGCATCATTTATCCTAATAAGTGATATACATCCCTTCTAGGTGGGTAAATAATTTTTTTACCTTGGGGGAAAGTTGTCAATACTTGAATGGGATAAAAACACCTCTTTTAATAATTGATTTTTATGRCTAAAATGATCATTATTGTCTTATTTATATGGAAAATAGAAGAACATGGATAAATGTACTTACCTGAATAAGTCTTTCCTRAGAAACACTTACAAGTATATTTACCCAGATTAGTAATTTATCTAAAAGCGAACGAGACCTTTCGGGTAAATCGCAAAAGTAATTCCTATGCATTAAACAATTTGCTTAAATCATCATCATTCATAATCAATGGTATGCACTAATCATACAATCTAACTGATGGTTTGTTCTTTTATGTCCCCACAACTACGACTATGACCCGCAGGCCACAAGAAAAAGAAATTCCCATCAAATCAAATATCCCCATCTCGTAGTGGAAAGCAAGAGCCCAATTATTTTAGCCGAATTATGTATATTTCGTGGCTTAGGGTGTTGGATGAAGAATTCTGATGAGGTGATTACCTGCCAACAAAATGCATTCCAACCGTCTATCAATATAATCTTACACTGCACATCTTATATATAACAGACCCTATTTTTATGGTGGGTCTCAATCTCACAAAGAGTTGAGCTCTTCTATCAACAAAACATGTTACAACCCTATCATGTATGAAATATACGGTGTGAGATCATATTGGTAGAAGGTTGGAACATGTTTTATTGATAGGTGATCGGAACTCTTGGATGAAAGCAATGAAATAACAAAAGAAAAATACTAACGTTTTCAGGTTTCAAATGGGAAAGAGCGAAAGTTGAGGCGAACGTTTTAAAATGATAGCCGAGCTGAACTTTTTGGTGTAGGTCCATTAAAAAGACCACGTAGAGAAGGTTCTCTGTCTCCAATTATATACTCTTACCATTCATCTTTATTAACTTCAATTTATTAGATTAGTCAAAACTCAAAAGTATAGGAGGGAAAGCTTTACTTGGAAGCATAAGACAGAAAGCAAATATTCCTAAAGACAGTAAAGAGTGTTTCACTCTCGAGTCTGTTTTCCATTGCTATGACTGTGAAAGTAGGAACCCTTTGACTTTGGGCAAAGAAAAGGGTGTAATTTTAAACACAGCGGTAATTAGTGCGCAACCCATGACTCACGCTTGCTTTTATTTGACGAGATTTCACCTTTGTATATTGGTATTGATACAACATGATTAACTGGGTCCCTACTAGTTTCTACATGCGTGATCATGCCTTTGTGTGCATGTGCACGCATCTATTGTTTGTAGCTACGTGTGCAAGGTGTTGTGTATCTGCAATCTCATTATACTTGTCATCGCACATGACACCTAGAGGTGTAAAATCTGGCTGTGCGGGACCGGTTTACGCAAAGCACAGGTCGTGCTATGCCGATCCGTGGGCTGAACTGGATCATGTTTTCTTTTTGGGCATAGCCCACGATACAAGCTCAGGTGGGCCTATGCCATGCTGTAGGTTATAGGTCGTACCGTGCTGTGGGCCTAGGCCATTTTGGACTAGGTTATGGGCCTTTGTTTTGACATTTTGATTTTTTTTTTTATTTCTTATGTCTTACTATATAAAGTATCAAAGTAATACAAACTTTGAAAAACAAAAATTTAACAAAATATAAAATAGATAATAAATTAGAAAAAAAATAGAAATTAATTTTATTTCATTTGAATTTAAACAATACAATTGGATGAATGAAAAAATGGAAATGGAATAAAATCCAACTGATGACCGGCCCATTTTCCAAGTAAAGGAGATGTGGAAATTCTTAGCAGAAGAGGAGAAACGTTTTTATGGATCTTCCTTTGATTCATTCTCGAGGTTTTATACGGCGACTAACCAGCTTGAGTTGCAGATCCAGCCGGAGTTGGAACTGAGAAGAATCCGGTATACATAGTAATCAAGCATAGGGTTCCAATGTGGTATGTGACAATGCCGAGGTAGTTTAGTAGAAAATGAATAATTAGGGAATGGCTGTGTACGTTGAATGTTGTTGGCTTTAGTAATTGTTTGGGTTACTAGTAGTTGTTATGGGTGTTCCTTTCAACGAAATAGCAACCAACTAACGTTCTAAAATGGCGTCGTTTTGAGGTGAGGTGATGTTCTTGTGTTACTGTGATGAAATTGCTTGATGTTGAAAATTCAAATTTCCTTAGCTAACAAAAATGACTAGAAGAACACTATAACAGGGAGGTGCCTGAGCACTACGGTGGCGCCGATGGGGTCCTGTCAAAGTGTCAATTCCAACTTTAGTTGCTGCTTCAACAACCGCAACTTTAAACCACAACCAAAGGTTCCAGTGCTTCACAACCCGCAACCACCGAACAGCTCACTCAGTGTTTGTGACTTAACGGGCCCACTTGAGTCCACAAGCTCTGAGAATTTCCCTTGATCCACTGAATTCGGATTCAGTGGACTTTTAGGCTCACGGGGCGGGTGAACTCTCCAATAGAAGGCGTGCACGTCGACTCCTTTGTACCAATCTTAATATAACGGACGTTTAATCGGATGCTAAACGACAGAAGACCACCGCCGATTTCTGTACAAACGACAGTGAGAAGACCATCGGCGACGTTCAAAACAGAGGCAACCCAGTTTTGACCACCGGCGCTAAAAGAAAAAAACGACAGTGAGAAGACGGCGCAGAAAGTTTATCGGCGGTCTGAAACCACTGTCATTATTAGAGAAGAATACCCAAATGACCCCGATGAAAAGCAACTTGCGATGAACTTTACGAAGCTGCGATGAATCCATTCTCGAGACATACGCGATAAACCTTACTCTATCGAATGAATTTGCTACCGTCTGTTAATCGGTTACGGATTTGGTTTTGGTTGTTTCTTTGTAAATGTCACATCAGCTCTTTATAATAATTGTCTATATATATCTGAATATTTTAATAAAAAAAAATAATTTTTTCTTTTTCATTTTTGCCTCTGAGTTTTTACATGGTATTAGAGCGACAGGCCCTCTCTCGGAAAATTCCGATTCTTGCAAAAATTTTCGATTCTTATTTATAGTTTTCTTCTACTTCTCGCCTTACCTTTCTTCACTCCGGTCTCCTCCTTGTTTTGTCCTCTTTTGACATCAATGAAGATGGCCTTGAATAGGAGTGGAAACAACATATTCACCGTAGCTAATCAGATTTCTTTTGGTGATCAGAATTCACCTTTTTACCTACATCCTTCTGATAGCCCTGGTATGGTGCTTGTTTCTTGTCTTCTTAATGGAGATAATTACATGACTTGGCAAAGACCAATAACTAATGCTCTCAGCGCCAAGGACAAGATTAGCTTTGTGAATGAAATGATTCAAAAGCTATATCCGACGAATCAGGCAAAATTCCTTGCCTGGTCGAAATGCAACTCCATGGTGGTATCATGGATCTTTAACGCGCTAACCAAATATCTCCATGAGAACGTAGCCTATGTTGAAAACGCTCGAGAAATGTGAAAAGATTTGGAAGAAAGATTCTCACAAGGAAATGCACCAAGGATCTTTCATCTCGAAAGAGAACTCATGCTGCTCAGGCAAGAAAATCCCCCTGTCTCTGTTTATTTTTCAAAACTCAAAAGGATCTGGGATGAGTTATCAGCCTATATTACTAGACCATTGTGTACCTACGGGTTGTGTACTTGCGGAAGCCAGAAAAAGTTTGTTACAGAACATAAAAGAGATAAGGTGTATCAATTTTTGTTGGGTCTGAATGAAAAATTTAACATCAGATCGAGCATCTTGAGCGTGGATCATCTACCGAGCATCAGTAGAGTATATGCACTTGTGTCGCAAGAAGAAAGACATCAGTCTTTGATTGCTCAACATGGTCCAACTGTGGAGGTTGCTGCTTTTCATGTGGCAGGCCCAAAATTCAATCCAAAATGAGGAAAAGAAAAGTCCAAGATTTGATGTCATCATTGCAAGAAACAGGGTCACAACAAGGACCGTTGTTTTGAATTGTTTGGGTATCCACCAAATTGGGGAACTTGATCAAAGGCCATGTCCAATAACAATACTGGCAATCAAGAAAAAGTTGTTGCTGGTACGAACTCAGTCCAAGGAGTCTCTCTGATTTCCAACCTATCCAAGGAACAATATCAATAATTGTTGAGCACCATCAGCAACCTATCTGATCTTTTGAACAAAGATAAACATACTTTCTCAGCCAACTTTGCAGGTAAAATCACTACCTCTTCCTAGCTTTTGGATAGTGGGGCCTCAGATCACATGGTTCCCACTAATTCTGAATTYGCTACTACATCTTTTACTTTGTCATTAACATCAAAACCGGTTCAGTTACCAAATGGAACACTGTTATCGGTTCAGTCACAGAGTGACATAGTGTTGACCATAGATCTGGTATTAAAGGACGTGTTATTCATTCTGGGATTCCAATACAATCTTATATATGTTGGTAAACTTACCAAAGATCTAAATTGTGCTATATTATTCTTTCAGACTTTCTATGCTCTTCAGGACCTGACATCCAAGAAGCTAATTGGTGTGGGTTTGATGCGTGAAGGGCTGTATCACTTCACTCATTTTCCATTATGCTTCTCTTTGCACAATACTCGCGCACATGATCCACGCATATGGAATTCAAGGTTGGAACTTACTTCTTATGAGAAACTAGCTTTGATTCCAGAACTATACATTACTGTGTCAAATGATGATTGTTGTGACATATGCTTTCGAGCAAAACAAACACGTCCATCTTTTCCTATTAGTCATACTAGATCTGATGCCCAATTTACCCTCATACATTGTGACATTTGGGAAGGCTATCGGACACCATCCCTTTCTAGAGCCCATTATTTCTTGACAATTCTAGATGATTGTACTCGAGCTCCATGGGTATATTTGTTACATATAAATCAAATGCTTGTTCTTTTCTTGTAATGTTTTGTGAAATGGTGAAAACACAAATAAATGCCCAAGTTAAGTGTATTCATTCGGATAATGGATTCGAATTTTTCTCTAGACATGTTCAAGATTATTTGAAATCACATGGGATCTTACAACAAACATCATGCATAGACACCCCTCAACAGAATGGGGTCGTTGAGCACAAACACAGGCACTTACTTGAGATAGCAAGGGACTTGCGGTTCCAAGCACACTTGTTAATTGAGTTTTGGGGAGAATGTGTTCTGACCGCAGCCTACATCATCAGTCACTTACCCACTCCAATACTTACTGGAAAACCACCATGTGAACTTCTTTTCAGCAAGCCCCCTTCATATAATCATTTTCGGACATTTGGTTGCCTTTGCTACGCAAGTACATCCAAACGTGGGCGTGATAAATTTGATGCCCGTGCCACCAAATGTATGTTTGTTGGGTATCCTAATGGTCAAAAAGGATACAAATTATATGACTTAACAACCAAGCAGATGTTTGTGTCCAGAGATGTGATTTTCCTTGAACACAAGTTTCCTTTTGCTGATGAAGTATCTTTAGAGCCATCTCCATCATCAACAATACCCCTGTCAATAGTCAATGATATAGTGGCTGGCATGGTTCCTAGTCAAACACCTRGAACTGAACCAGTTTGTGACAGCTCACAGCCCTCCATTAGTGACAATCCAGAATTGCCCAAACACATTGGTGACATGGATTTCATTACTTCGCCAACTTCTAAACCAACTGTTTCTAGCCCTCCAACTTCACATAACCATCGCCCACTTCACACCAARAAACCTCCTTCACACCTGGCTAACTACATTTGTCCAACACTTCAGTCACAAACTAAGGCATGCAGCACACACTACCCAATCTCCAATTTTTTAACCATGGGATCAATACCCTCTGCCCAACCTAAACCTTCTTGTTATGATGAAGCCAACAAGCATGACTATTGGAAACAAGCTATGTTAGCCAAACTAGATGCACTTGAATGCACCCATATCTGGACTTTGACTAACCTACCACCGGGCAAGACTCCCATTGGGTGTCGTTGGGTCTACAAAGTCAAGTACAAATCTGATGGAACTGTTGAGCGTTACAAAGCCCGTTTGGTAGCAAAAGGCTATACTCAAACTGAAGGCATTGATTATACAAAGACATATGCCCCAGTTGCCAAGCTAGTAACAGTACATTGCCTCTTAGTTCTGGTTGCAGCCCGAAATTGGGAACTACATCAGATGGACGTAGACAATGCATTCTTCCATGGCACTCTCCATGAAGAAATCTACATGGTGCCTCCACCAGGACTCCTATCTCCTAAGGATTAGCCAGTATGTCGCTTGAACATATCCATTTATGGCCTCAAGCAAGCCTCGCGCAATTGGTTTGAAACTCTAGCTCATGCCCTCCGCCAACAGGGCTTCAAGCAATCAAATAATATCCTCTTTACTTCAGTCCAATCAGGCAGCGTTCTCGTGGTACTTGCATATGTTGATGACTTGGTGATTGCTAGGAATGACCCAACCCGTATTTCTGCTCTTAAGGACTACCTACGGCAGTGTTTTCCAATCAAGGACCTCGGCATTCTTCGATATTTTCTTGGCATCGAGATCTCTCGATCCTCCTCCGACATCTTTCTCAGTCAAAGGAAATATACCCTTGACATTCTTCAGGATGCAGGTATGCTAGGATGCAAACCTAGTATGTTCCCCATTGCACAACAACTTCATTTGGGACCTGAATCTGGTGAGCCAATTGCTCAACCCAATCARTACAGATGCCTTGTGGGACGTCTCCTCTATCTCACCATTACGAGACCAGAACTCACTTATCCAGTTCACATTCTAAGTCAATTTATGATTGATCCTAGACAACAACATTTGGCCACTGCACTGCACGTCCTCCGATACCTGAAGGCTATACCTAAGCAAGGTATACTTCTCCCGACTGAATGTAATCTCCAATTATGAGCTTATTGTGGCTTGGATTGGGCCGATTGCCCAACCAGTCGGAAATCCACCACCGGCTATCTGGCAACTCTAGGACAATCTCCTTTGTCATGTAAGAGCAAGAAGCAAGCAACAGTGGTCTGCTCTTCTGCTGAAGCAGAGTATTGTGTGATGGCAGCCACTACCAGTGAACTATTATGGCTTAAGCAAATCTTCTCTGATCTTGGTCTTTCTCATCCACAACCAATGCAGTTGTACTGTGACAATAAGGCARCACTCCACACAACTGCTAATCCAATGTTTCATGAGCGCACCAAACACATTGAAATAGATTGCCACTTCATACGAGAACACCTTCAGTCCAAAGCTATAACTACTGCTCATCTACCTACATCAGTTCAGCCTGCAGCTATCTTCACTAAAGCAGTTGGCCGAGATAGATTTGCATCTTTGTCACCCAAGTTGGGCATTTTTAATCCTCATGCTCCAACTTGAAGGGGGGAGTATTAGAGAAGAATACCCAGATGACCCAGATGAAGCAACTTGTGTTGAACTTCACTCCTACGCTGAAGCTGTGATGAACCCACTCTCGAGACATATGCGATAAACCTCACTCCAGTGAATGAGTTTGTTACCATCCGTTAATCGGTTACGGATTCGGTTTTGGTTGTTTCTTTGTAAATGCCACGTCATCTCCTTGTAATAATTGCCTATATAAATCTGAATATTTTAATAAAGAAAGATAACTTTCTCTTCGTCATTTTTGTCTCTGAGTTTTTACAGTTATCAGTGCTAAAACAAGACAACTATCTTGTTTATCGGCGGCCTGAAACCACTGTGGTGAGAAGACCWCTGGCAATTTTCTTGTGCAACGACAATGAGAAGACCATCGGCAACATTCAACCCTATTTTGACCACCAACGCTAAAAGAAGAAAATGATAGTGAGAAGACCAATGCGTTGGCCACCTGTTCAAAACGAGGTTCAAATTGTTATATTTGCCTCTATTTTTATATTTTAAAAGTTTTTTATATACATCAGAAGATAACATTTTCAACCAAGCTGGACATCAACAAATTCAGTCTCTCGGACAATAAGCTGTGCGGCATAATTCTTAGTGGTTTTGCTTACAATGTATATGCGGATAGCTTGGCCGGGAACCCTAATCTTTGTAGTGTTGAATCGGTAAAGCCATTCCCTCGGTGCCCAAAAGTAAAATCCGCCACCGTCTGGTTTCTAGTTGCAATTTCCGCTACCTTGGCTTTGCTACTTGTGTTGGTTATTTTTTGGTTGTATAAGAGCAGGGTGGAGGAAATTGGCGGGAAAACAAAGTCATCAGGGAAGCTGACATCATTCCATTGGCTAAGTTTCAAGGAGGAGGAGGAGGTGTTTTCTTCACTAATAGAGGAAAACTTGATCAAAACGGGAGTATCAGGTAAGGTGTATAGGGCGAGGCTGAAATCCGGACAAGTGGTGGCGGTGAAGAAGCTGTGGGAAGGTAGTAGGAGACCGGAGGCAGACGGAGCGTTCCGGTCGGAGGTGGAGACATTGGGGAGAATCAAGCACAGCAACATCATGAAACTGTTGTTCAGTTGCACGAGCGAGGGAGACAACGTCTCATTTTGAAATATGTACATAAGAAGATAACATGTTCAAATCAGGCACAACAACATCAATGAAGCAGTGAGGACGTCGCCAATGACCAATGGAGAGGAAGAAGTTAATATTTGAGATTAAACCTTGGGTTCCAGATCCGTCGGAGAAGGAGAAGATGCTTACCAATGGTTTTTTGCTTACCACTGGTTGAATGTTTCACCGCCAGAGGTCGGTGAGTCAGTGAGGATGCCATCGGTGCCCCTGGCTCAGGTGACAAAGGGGGGAGAGATTTTGTTATCTTCCCGCCCGGTTGAACTGGTTAACGGGTACTTAACGTAACAATGATGAGGGATTCGAGTTGAGTCTTGAAGGTGCGACGTGCACACCTCCTATTGGAGGGTTCACGTGCCCCGTGAACCCAAGGGTCCACTGAATTCGGACTCGGATCCACTAGGTTACTGAATCCCCTAGCAATGTGGGAGCCCAGGTCCTGTTGTTCGAGTCACATGGGTAACCACCATGCACAACGATCTTGATTAACCACTTGGTGTCCCATAAATGTAGGGACCATATCGTAGCTCGCAAACACGGGGAACCTGCCATGGATGGAGAATTTTGACTCTCATCCCTCCTTGATCCTTCGATAATTAATGCATAGTGGTGTGTAAAGGCTTAATGGGCAACACCAGGCCACTAACCATTTTCACCAGTTTCTTCATCCAAGCCTCAACAGTCACCAGTCACCACGCATTTCGTCTTTCCATTTACCGTGCAGAATCTCAGGCATCCTCTCTCAACATCTCTTTMACTTCCATGTTGTCTTTCCTTGATGGTGGATTTACTCTATCTTGCCCGAATGTAGAGCTCTTATAGAGACGAAGACGGAATGGATTTAGATGTGAGTTTTCCTTGTCATACCATAAAAGGGTATTTTAAGAATTTTTAAAAGTATATCAGTCACGTGATGTCATATGTGAACAAAGCATGGTAGAAAATTAATATGATAAGAGAGGTTTTAGACAGTTGTCAAAAAAACTTAACGGTACTTCAAGACAATATGTAAACAATAAGGCTAGAGTTAGTCAATTTCCTAAACCATAGGGTACTTTAAGAAGTTTGTCCTTTTAAAAATTCTATTCAACCATTGAATATACAAAAAAAAAAATATTTCGACTTCATCCTTTTTCTTCAAGTTACATCTGCATCTCCTTGACCCTGATCATCATCTACTTCTGGTGAAACATCATGTGAAGTGTCATGCCCTCCTTTATCATACAAACTATCCTTAGTACCCAACCATTCTTTCAAGCATATGCACATCTTCACACTTTCATCATTCATACATTTTTTCTTGTCGTCCAACACCCTAGTACTTGCACTAAAATAAAACTCTGATGGAATTATAGACATCAGAGGGGTTAGTAGATCTCATGTTGTATTGGCAAGAATTGAATAATTCTTCCATGTTCACTCCACTAGGCTAAAATATCAAAAATGATTTATTTCTTCCAAGTCAAAGGAATCACCTAAATTAGAAAAAATTGCTTGTAAATAAAAATTAAGTTCAATAAATGAAATTGATAAAGTGGCAGTAAACTTCTACCTTTTACTTATTAGAGACCAAAATTTTTCTTTTCTACTACTAGAACTAGATGTTTCAGAAGTAGAAGTTGCACCTGGATAAGTTGTAGTTTTCCTATGCCCTATCATTTGAGATTCATATAAATTGTAGATTTTAAATAATAAATTATTACTTTCTTCTTTTTTTATTTTCAATTCTAATATTCATGTTTTTACAATATGATTCAAGTAAAACATCTAAACCATCTTTCCTAATCCTATGATCTAATATTGTAGCTATGCAATAAAGAGGAGAAATTTTCTCACAATATTTTTAAACTTATTTTTCATTATTTCAACAATACTTTTAAATCTTGAATTATTTCTATATTTTGCAAAACACTTAATGAAAGGGTTAGAAATCAGGTTTGGCATGGCCAAACCAAGTTTGGTGTCTGGTCAAATTTACAAAAATTATCTAACACAACCTAGGAACCGATTTTCCGATAATTTTGAAATCTGAAATTTTAGGATCGATTTTGCATTGAACCAAACCGAATCTGAAACCCAAATTAAAACTGATCATATTTGATACAAAGACCACAAAACGTAGCTCCCAGAGTGATAGTTCATGCCCAATATCAGTCCCAAAATCGGCCTCCAACTGAATATGGCGTAGTGTGAATGTGAAGCCGATTCAGCAACACCATTTTAGCAAAACTACTCTCTAACTTGCTTGGATCAAATTGGCTTTGTGAACTTGATATGCCCCGATATTTTTCTTGCAAAAACACAGTAGAGGACTGATAGAAATCCACCCCGAACAATGCTATGTCAAACTAGGATTTATGGGATACAAGAGAAAAGATAAAAGAGCAAGAGAGTGGAGAAAATTAGCTAAATTGAACTCTCCCCTCTTTCTCCTTTATATAGAGCACTCTCCTAATCTAATTAGGAGTTGATGCAAATCAAATTTGGATTAGAACTTTACCTTAAATTAATAAGCATTATCCTCTTAAGAGGATAGGTGCTCCATACCCAGATCCATGCCCATTTTCAACTCAAGTCACATGACAATGATCACTTAACTAATCATATTTGTAATGGGCCTTAGGCCCATTTTCTCTAATGGTTCACGTCCCAAGGTGTTGCATGGCTACTTTGATCCTAAATATTGTATGGCATGGGACCCACAAAGTTCTCACACAAGTCCATAAGGGTTCGGCCCTACCTTTGGAAGAGGTTAGGCCGAATTCACTAAGGATAGTGAGCCCCTGGCTTAATTAGCTTGGGCTCAGTTTGGGCCCAACATTTACACCTAAATGTCCCTTGAATTCAACCACCCTATGAAGATCCAAGGATAATGGACTTATATAAGATAAAGCCCATTAGGTAATCAGCCCTGTATTGGTCTCTTACACCTAACCTCTTGACCCATAATCATCAGAACACTGACCTCTTAACCCATTAAGTAATCTTCCTTAACTACAAAATTCAGTTCCACATTCTCTATTTGAATGGATCCCATGATTAAAATTTTTTGCAAACCTTTTTCATAAAATAGTAATATAACATATAGATACATTTTACAAATCAGATTTCAAATATACTTGAAATCCATTGCCGATAGTTTAGGTTTCCATCTCAGAGAGTGTAAAGCCTGATATTCACTTTGTTTGACAAAGAAGTTGATCCTATCACTATAATCACCCACTTAGGTAATTTTCCAAACTGCCCCAACATGCCTAGGTATTTGACCGTTGAAGGATCTCATTGATTGGCACATCAAAGACAAGTCAGTCCAATACCCAATACAATATCATAATCAAGTCTAGGGCTAAGTGTAATTTTCCAGTTTTGCCCATCTATCTTCAAAGTCTAGGCATAACTGGAAATTGGTCCAGATTCAGTGTTTCTTATAAACATACACTGGTTGTACTTGGAGTTTAACCCTAAATGTTGAGACAAACTACTCCACTAGTTCGACAACACACCAGTGTCAGCCTTGTTAGGATAAACTCTCCAAGTTTATCCAATGGTTGAGAACATTCTAAACTAACACAAGTATCATAAGTGTCTAGTTTAAGGAGTAATTCACAGATAACACACTGATAAGAATATGAAACAATAATGTACTTTATTAACTTTCTTATAACTGTTTGTACATCAATTTGATTGGAGCTTAAGGCAAACATTGTCTAACAACATCCACTAATAATAAATAAATGGTTAACAAAATTACAATTGGTTGGATAATAAGTACCCAAAAGTTCATTAATTGTATCATCATAAAAATTTTGTAAAAAAAAACTTATATACAAACTAGCATTTTCCAATTATCTTCAAGTATAATATCATGTGGCATTTTTGCATTACAAAAATCAATAAGAATTTGTTTGTAAGAAATACAATTTTCTAACGTAGAAGAAGTAAATTCCACCTATGTTGAACATCTAATACAAAATATTTATATTTTAAAACATAATTTTGACATAAATATTTAAATTCTTATTTTATTGTTTCAATACTTCTAATGTATAGAATACAATTTCTAATTTTAGAGATATGATAACAAATAATATTTAAAGCATCTCRAACACATAAATTCAAGATGTGACATACAAATCTAATATAAAATAATTTACCATTTAAACATGGTTTTAATTGAGGTTTTAAAATATTTATTGTCGAATTGTTATTACTAACATTATCAAAGTTAATAGAAAAAAGTTTATTTTTAATTCCATAATTATGTAAAGTATTTAAAATACTTGTAACAATTGATGGTCATTCAAGCCTAGTGAAACTTTTTTTTTTGTAAAAACCAATTTTAGAAGTCCAAATATCTGAAGTAATTGCAACTTTAGAAGTAAGATTTGATAAAGTAAAAATTAAATTTTATTTATATGAATAAAAAATTTAACACATCTAATATAATACTATTTATAGAAACTCTTTTAAATTGTGGATTTATAGAATGTTGTAAAAATCTTTCAAGCTTAGTATCTTCAGCTAATAAAAATGGTTGTTCATATTGTATAATATAATTTGCTAATTCTTGCCTCATTTTTTAATTGAGAATATTTAAAATTACCAAGAAAACCCACCCAATTTGTGTTTTTGATGATTGTTTCCCTTCTTCTTCTTCTTCTTCTTCTTCTCACGATTAAGCATATGTTTGCCTAAGTGGCCAATACCACCCTTGCTACTATAACTAGAGGTGTAAATCGAGTCATGCCACTCGCGGCCTGACATGATTTTGGGCAGCTTAGCATGACAAAATGTGGGCACTGTCGTGCCCAACACAATTGTACAAGTTGTGTCGATCTTGGGGTTTCAAGTCCATGGTCCGGCACGACACAACACAATTGTGTGTATCATACTGCTCGCAGCCTGTGTACCGGTACGGSCCACAGGCCTACATTGGGTCGAGCGCATTTCTCCTGAGAAACTAGTCGTTGGGAACCCCAATGACTAGTTTTAGCTTTTTTTTAGGGTGGTTTATAGAAATACCCCCAACATCTAAAAAGAGCTATATGGGGCATTTACCCTCCCAATAACTAAAAAATGACGAGTTTTTAAGGTATTTTGGGCAACTGAATTATTTTCAATTCCTATAAATAACCTTATCTTCCACCATTCTCATCACACCAATTCAGCAATTCTCATTATCTCATATTCTCTAAGTCTCTCATTCTCTTACAAGTTACACCCTCTCACTTTCTCATTCTCATACTTTTTCTTTATTTATTCACCAATTCTTGGTTTTATAGTCTTATTTAAGTTTCAATAAGAAGAATACTTGCTCAAGTATCTCAAATTAGTAATTTGGGAGGCTTGGAGATTTCAACCGTTGAAATTCTAAATTGAAAATAAGGGTAAGTGCAATTAAATGTTTGGATAGTTGATAAAGAGAATCGGGAATAGGGGTGAGAAGTGACCCCAGCTTTCTTGAATAGAAGAGGCAAGGGTTTGGGACTATTCATTTTTTGTCAATGTTTGGATGGTTGATAAAGAGAATTAGATGACACTCGAAGGGCATTTGTGTCATTTCAAATGCCACTTAATGGTTGGTTAATAAGTTGGTTAATGGCAGGTGCTGGATTGACACATTTTGAAAGTCCAGGTACTGAATTGTTTCATTTTA
This sequence comes from Nelumbo nucifera, assembly GCF_000365185.1. The sequence continues at coordinate 7,431,234 of NW_010729084.1, forward strand.
AAGTTCGATGACTAAAGTGGCACTAGGCCCAAAGTACAGGGTACTGTTAGGAATTTTCCCAAAAATATAGACAATAAGTTGACTAGCCCGGTTTAGAAAATATTTAGAGTAGAAGAGGCTAAAGGGAAGGGAAAATGAGTCATTTGCCAAAATGTAGAAATGACTTTAGCTACTGTTGCAAGGGTGGTACTAACCACGTGTACAGAGATTTGCTTTCTAATTCAAAAGAAGAAGGGAAAGAAACATCACAAATACAAATTGAGCATGGGGGTTTTGGTACTTATAAATATTCTCAAGAAAAAAATGAGGCAAGAGTTAGCAAAATATAATGTACATGTTGAACAGTCATTTTTATTACCTGAAGATACTAAATTTTAAAAATTTTTACGTAATTCTATAAATCCACAATTTAAAAAAAAAATTGTAGAAATACTATTAGAACATATGCTTTAAAATTTTTTGTTCATATAACAAAATTTAATTTATTTTTTATCAAATCCTAATTCTAGAGTTGCAATTACTTCTAATATTTGGACCTCTAAATTTAATATAAGTTATTTTTATGTTATCGGTCATTTTATTGATGAAAATTGGCTTTTGCAAAACAGAATTTTAAGTTTCACTAGGCTTGACTGGCCACATAATGGCCTAGTTATTGCTACAACTATTTTAAAGACTTTACAAGCTTACGAAATTGAATATAAACTTTTTTCTATTAGTTTTGATAATGCTTGTAATAATGATTCGGTAATAAATATTTTAAAATCTTAATTAAAAACATGTTTAAATGTTAAATTATTTCATTTTAGATGTGCAAGTCACATTTTAAATTTATGTGTTCGGGATGCTTTAAATATTATTTTTCATCATATTCTAAAATTAGAAATTGTATTCTATATATTAGAAGTTTTGAAACAAGAATTTAAATATATATGTCAAAATTATGTTTTAAAATATAAATATTTTGTATTAGATGTTCAACATAGGTGGAATTTTACCTATTCTATGTTAGAAAGTTGTATTTATTACAAGAAAACTCTTATTGACTTTTATAATGCAAAAATGCCACATGATATTTAGGGGTGATCATGGGCCTGGTCGGGCCTGGCTTTGCACTTATGATATGGGCTATAGCTTAGGCTCGGGCCCGGGCCTGGCCCGACCTCGGGTTCCAGGCCTGAAACATAAGCCYTAGCCTAGGTCTATACGGGCCCGGGCTTAATTTTGGGCCAATGTCACTCATATATAAAATATTACATATCTATATATAAATGACATAACATGCATATAAACTTATTTTATACATTATATAATATAAAATATTATATATCTATATATTAAATGACATAACATGCATATAAACTTATTTTATACATTATATAATATAAAATATTACATATAATATAAATTATACATGTCATGTTATAATATTTATATATAAAATATATAATATAATGTAAAATAACATGTATACATATGTATACATTATACACAAGATGTGTAAGTTTAAATATATGCGGGCCGGGCTTGAAGTATTAAGCCCAAGCCCGGCCCTAAAATTTGTTGGCCTGATGTGGGCTCGGGCCCGAGCCGGGCCTGAACACAAAACCCTAGCCCAAGCCCGGAATTTTTGGGCCAGGCTGAAATGGTCACACCTAATGATATTATACTTGAGGAAGATTTGGAAATGACAATTTATATAAAAGATTTTTTTACAAATTTTTTATGATGCAACTAATGAATTTTCGAGTGTTTATTATCTAGCTAGTTGTATTTTAGTTAATCAATTATTTATGATTTGTGAATATTTTGCATAATATAGAAGAAATTCACAATTTAAAAGTATTGTTGAAATAATGGAAAATAAATTTAAAAATATCAGGAGAACATTTGTCCTCTATATTCTTAGCTAAAATATTAGATCTTAGGATTAGGAAAGATGGTTTAGATGTTTTACTTGAATCATATTGTGAAAATATGAATATTAAAATTGGAAACAAAAAAGAAGAAATTGATAATTTTTTATTTCAAATGTATAGTTTATATGAATCTTAAATGATAGGGAATAGGACTACAACTTGTACAAGTGTAACTTCCACTTCTAAAACAACTAGTTCCAATAGTGAAAAAGAAAAAGTTTGGTTTGTAATAAGTAAGAGGCAGAAGTCTACTTCCACTTCATCAACAAGTTCATTTACTGAACTTAATTTTTATTTACAAGAAAATTTTTTATAACTTAAGTGATTCTTTTGATTGGAGGAAATGAATAATTTTGATATTTTAGTCCGGTGGAGTGGACATGAAAAAATTATCCAGTTTTTATCGCCATGGCACGTGATCTACTAACCCCTCTATTCTCTACAATTTCATTGGAGTCTTGTTTTAGTATAGGTACTAAGGTGTTGTACGACAAGAAAAGCTACATGAATGATGAAAGTTTGAAGATGCGCATATGTTTAAAAGATTGGTTGGATGCTGAGGATAGATTACAAGACAAATGAGGGCATGACATTACACCTGATATTTCACTAGAAACGAATGATCAAGGTCAAGGTGGAGATGCAAGTGGAACTTGAAGAAAAATGATGAAGTCAATGTTTTTTTTATATTCAATAATTGTTATTATATAGCATTTTTTTAAATTATTATTTGTTATTTTTTCAACAATGTAATTTTTTATTTTCAATTTATAATTGTATTACATTGTTTTTATATTTTAATTCATTTTCCATATTTCATTCATCCATTGACCATTGTATTGTTCAAATTCAAATCAAATAAAATTCCTATTTTTCTCAATTTGTTGTTCATTTTGTATTTTGTTAAGTATTTTTTTCATTTCTTTGTTAGATTTTTTATTTTTTCAATTTGTTCTCAAATGAAAGTTAAGTATTTTAGCTTTTATTTAGAAAATAAATAAAAAAACATCAAAATTCCAAAAAATAAATCTAACAGGGTTCAACCTAGGCCCAAGACCCTGAACAACCCAGGCCCACAACATGGCCTACAACCCATTCAACCTAGGCCTATGGCATGACACAACATGGCATAGGCCCGCATAGGTTCAGGCCATGGGTCGTGCTAGGCCAACCCCCCAAAGTATCCCAAGGGGAGGGAAGCATGGCCTGGCTCAACCCTCGAGCCATCATGGCACGACCCGCATTACACCTCTAATTATAAATAAAGTCACTCCTACATTTATGGMAAATGACTCTTTTTCCCTTCCCCTCAATCTCTTTTATGCTAAATAAATTTTAGACCAGGCTAATCAACTTAGTGCCCTTCTTTTTCTTTACCTTAGAAGCAGTACTAGGGAGGGGTGGGAACTCCAACAATATTAATAGCATCCATATCAGTGTTAACACTATCATATTACAATTGGACATCGTYGACATTGAACATATTAGGGTTAGGAAATTGGTTTTGAAAGGAGCTAACCATTATTTTAAAAATTCTAAAAAATAAAAATTAATTTAATTAGAACCTACACGAACTACCGGTTTGGAATCTCAATTTGATTTCAACGATTAAAGTTGTAGCCTCCCAACCTCCCAACCTCCCAAATTGCTAACTTGAGATACAGGAGCAAGACTTCTTCTTGTTGAAACTTGAATAAAGATGAGAATTAGAGAGTAGAGAGAGTATGGGAGTGTGTATAAGCAAGTATATGAGAGTGTGAGAATTGGTGTGATGAGAATGGTAGAGGATAGAGATATTTATAGGAATTGAAAATGATTCAATTGCCCAAAATACCCTGAAAAACTAGCATTTTTTAGTTGTTAGGAAGGATAATTTGGTCATTATAAAGCTAATTATCACTTTACCCAAATACCCGCCAAACTAACTGTTATATAGCTGTTGGGGGCATTATTGTACTCTTATAAAGCTAATTGTCACTTTACCCAAAACACTTTTATGAAAGTACTTTTACAAAAGCACTTTTACGAATGCACTTTTATGAAATCACTTTATAACAAAAGTGCTTTCATAAACATACTTTTATAAAGTGATTTCATAAAAGTGCTTTTACAAAATAGTCACAAATGCTTATTTAAGTGCTTATTAGAAAAAAATACTACTAAATACCCAATATAAAATAAATGCTTATTTTAAAAAATAAGTACTTGAAAAAGTTGGGTTCCAAATGCAAATAAGTGTTTATTTGAATAAGCACTTGTTTAAACACTTATTTTTAATTTAAGCACTCCCAAACATGGCCTAAGACTTGAAAGCACATTAGATGAAAATTATCTGAGGTAGGAACAATCAAGATTAATTTTAATGCTTCTTGTTCAATTGGTGGTATATGTTCGGTAGCTAGTATAGCTAGAAACCACCTAGAAGAAGTGATTCATGTAAAAGTTTATAATCTGGGTGTAGCATCTATCAACTTAACCAAGGCCTGTGCTGCTTTCGAAGCCCATAACCTGATTATAAACTTCAAAGATTATTATAGAGGGAGACTCAAAGCTGGTGATCACACCTGCCTACAAGTGACAGCCCTGTTGACTTGAGCGGTTGAACCGTTGGCTCGTTCAACGGTTTTGGCCGTTTTTTATTTTTTAAAATTTTTGTCTGAATGAACCATTCAAATCAGACAATCAAACCATCAATCCGAAAACCAATGGTTAAAATAATTCTATTTTCGGATTGATTTTTAAAACCCTGTGTTTTAGTGAATTGTGAGGACGTACTACTCCATCCCCCAGCTAAAAAAACATGATTTACCCAAAAGGCCAAAACTGTACGAGTGTAGTTTGTTTCACGTACTGGTGAAAAACTGAAAATGATCCAGACTTGAGCTCAGAGAAACATATTTAAATAAATGGCTTCCCAGTCAGCCCCGGTATAGCCCTTATATGAAAGAGAACCCAAACCCACCAAACGGTATAGACTAGGGCCCATCTGATAAACATGTTAAATAAATGGATTCTAAGTCTGTGGCCCATGAGAAGCACACAGCTTTTAGCTCCTTGGGGCTATAAAACCGGGATGGCTCATCCCCAAAGGGATCAAAACCCATCCCCCAACCTGGTGCGGGCAGGATTTATTCCCAAATCTCCACTACAACCAGCCATAGACCTTATTTATCAATTAGCACCTTGCAGTCTAGCCCAACTCAAATACAGGCTATGTTTTTCCCTGTCACGCCTAATTTCTTAGAGACCAGATCTATCTTGAAAAAAAAAAGATGGATAATCTTTTTCTTAGTATAGTATTAATCACTGCTTGACACCCCATAAGTTAGGGTGGTTACTCCTTCAATTGAACATTACAACATCACATCAACAGTCCTTTTCTTAGAGAGCGGAATTCAAAACCACACCACTGCTTGAACAATTAATCCAGTCCACAAACTGAACTACCCCTCAGTTGGTAGGTGGATAATAGGGATGCTCACAATTCGGTTAATCGAACTGTGGGGTTTTTTTAGGAATTGAATCGGTACTATCGGTTTTTTGAAAACCGGTAATTGAAATCGAACTGAAGCCAATCGGTTAACCGGTTGATCGATTCGGTTAATCATCGATTTGGTTCGTCAGTTTTTTGGTTTTACAATATATTATAAAAATATATATAAATATAAATATATAATAAAAAATTATAAATATATAAAAAAATATTTTATTTTAAATAATATATCATATATTATAAATATATATACATTTATATATATAATGCATATTTATTAATTTACAATATATAAAATATACATAAATATATATAAAATATATAGAAATATATGTATACTGGTCAATTCAATTAACTGTCGGTTTCTGTATTGGTTAACCAAAACCAAATCGGTACCTTCGGTATTTTAAAAACATCGAACCGAAGCTGAATYGACCAGTTCGGTTAACCGATTTTTTGGTTCAATTTAGGTTGATTTGATTTTTTGATTTTTTTGCTCGCCCCTAGTGGATAATCTATGTTTCAGTTTTTTTCCTAATTACAAAATGTAAATATCATCAAAAGTGGGTAATTAATACTAATATTTAACAAAAGTTGTTTTTCATGCAAAACATATCATGAAATATATGAAGCGTGTGTGCTATCGTCTAATCAATTGAACTATGATCAGCATTATAAGTGAGCAAAATATAATTAGGCATAGTCTCTTCTGTCAAGCTTAACTACTTAGGCTTAGAATAGTGGGAAATGGGGTCACTGTAACTTTGGAGGAGAAATTTTGAAGCGCGTCTGAAGACATTGTATTTAGAACGTTATTTGCCCCCACTCAGTTTTACTGATTTTGTTGTCAGGCAAATCCGTTCCTAGGATACAACAGAGCCTTGGAAGAGAATCTGCAACCAACAAAGTTGAAGAATATCCGAAGAAACCTTCTGGTTCAGGCACCTTGAACAGTCACAATGTTTGTTAATTTGAATTGTGCCTCTTGATCACACCCACCCGACCGAATGGTGACTGTTGATCTCATCAACGGTGATCAACGGTCAGCATTGCACCAAAACCAAAGCCGCCATTCACGAGCCACTCGGGTGCGCGCAAAGTGCACCTCTAAAGCGTCTCATTGCGCCACACACACGCACACACACACGTATGCACGCGCGTTGCACGGTATCAAACCCCCATACTCTCCTCTACTATTTCTAAGGAGTATAAATCAGCTCCTATTAAAATACTGAAAACAAAGTTTATAATTTTCCAATGTGAGACAAATTCAAAATTGGATTTTATACGAGAAAAACTAATTTTCTAAACAAGTGTACAGGTGCAATTTGTCATGTAATTAACCGATCAAACCCATTGGATTTAATTTCTTATAAAATTAAAATCCAACAGCCACACCCTCTAGTAACCCTCAGCTATGGTCTTTAGTTGGATATTAAATTTTAGTGTCAATAATTGAGTTCAATCAAATAATCAATATCTAAGCATCCAGAGAATAAGCAACGATGGCTCTCCCCCACCTGATCATCAGATTATGTGATTGTTGAAGTAGTGGTAGAAAAGTCGATTGCAATTTTTATCACTATGGCCGGTATAACTTATCAATCGTCATAAAATATGTTTGATAACCAACCAGTTGACTTCGCGTCAAATAGTGATCAACAACAACCGTCTAGTAGTGGGGATTGAAGATGATTCTGATTGGGCTCACGGTCACTGGTTCTATAGCCAGAAAAGGACTGAAAAATCGGGAGAAAGAAAAAGTAGAAGAATAAGAAATTTGAACTTCCACCTTCCAGATATATTCTTATTTGGAAAGAATATATTCTCGCACTATTGCTTTCATTTTAAGTGGCTGCCAAGAGATACAGTTGATGGGTCTTCTCTTGATACCTATTACCACTTTTTTATGTCATCTGAAGGGTTACAGAATGGGGACAGAAACCCAGGTGCAAGTGGGATTGGATCCCAAATCTTCCTTAGAACTAGTAGAAGACCTTATCAACCAGTTGGTTGGCATCAAAAGTGGAGGTAAGCTGTCAGCATTGTCACTTTCACCCATCATTATTCATTTCAAGGTTTTAAATATCGATACACCCGATATGTCATTAGGAACGTATCAAATAGTATTAGTACTATTTTTTTATTTTTTTTTTWAAATCTAATTTAGGGGGGGCCGTTTAAGGTTTTTCCACCCCTGAATCGATCACTTTATAAGAGTGATACGTAATAATTTTTTGAACTTTGATTAATTCTATTATTTGTGATGACGGCATTCTTTCTCTTTCAGTGAAAACTGTTGGACCGCCATTTTTAAACTCAAGATTGATAGATAGTATGTAGCTTTAAGCCCCCAACCATGCCCCCGCTCCACCCCCCGGTCCCATGAATGTTCTTAGACAAAAGATCCCAGAACAGGATAAAATTTTGTAACACTTAACACTAGCCCATCAACAAACTAGGTGGAGTCTACATCGCATCGCATGGCCCCGCCAGGTGCAGTGGGATGTGTGCATTGGTGACGTCGGATATTATTATTATTATTAGTAATAATAGGACATGTGAAATTTTTGTGATTGTAATTGCATAGTTAATTTGATGTTTTATTTTTTCTTTCAATCATTCTCATGCTCACATTTTATTGAAGCGTCTTGATATTGCTAGGACCTATAGGGTTTTAGCCAATTGCTACTCCAATTGATATAGTTGATTTCTCCTGGTCATGCAAGATGCAATCATTGCAAAGGGTCGTTATTTCAAAAGAAGCATGTCATTAATAATGATGATGATGATAGTAATGGCCGTTAAACCCACTAATCATTTGTGTGGAGAATATAGATAATGACAATATGGACAATATGGGCACTATGTCTTGGAAAGCTGGCCCTGTCCAATAGATGTTTGATCCAGTATTCCAGTCCAGTCCAGGTAAGTTCTATTCTTTCCAAGGTTTTTGTCTTACTGGAACGTCGGTTACTTTGTGTGCCAAATTCATTTGGAATTTCAATTCAAGTGGTATCTATATCTGCAAATCAGGACATGTCCACCTAGCTAGGCTGAATCCTCTAACTCTCATTTGGCATCTCTATCCCAAGCGGCCAAGCCTATATGGACCAATAAAGTTGTTTTTTTGTCCCTCCCAAATCTTTAACTTCCTTTCGGATATTCCAATTGGTGCAATCACGGAGAATTCGGAGCTACAGAGTTATTCATATTGTCCGCTACCACTATACAAAGAAGGAAATTATTATGCACCTAATTTTTCATTCGTCATTTTTAAAGCTGTTTGGTTTGGCCCTCAAAAGTATATATTCACACAATGCTTTTCTTTTTGGGTAAATTGCTGGAATTTTCCCCGAAAGTAAACCCCTTTTATTAGAATCCTCTAAAAAGAGAGATGAAAATATGTAAAATACCCATGTAGTTACCAATGAGACTGGTTTATACATGTTGAGGGACAATTTACACTTCCAAACATGTTATGTCATGTGGCAATTTGAATTTGTTTCATGACACCTTGGTATTACACGTGGTCGGACCCGTCTGAACGCATCTCGAAAGATCAGCTTATGAAACCTGAACAAACTCCGATCTCGCTTAAGAGCACCTCAACAGATTGACCTACTAGCCCAGGGCAGACTTCCGATTAGACAGACTATACTACGCTCCGAAGATACTTGTTCGACTTAGGCAACCCGCAACCTAAGGGAACTCTTCGACTTTAGCATGCCTCCGACCTTCGTGACATGCCTTTTCTTTTCTCTATTTGCTTCGAATAGCCAGCTCGAGATGTGCACAAACACGATGCCTACTTTTCTGCAATAAGCCCATTCACCCTTGCTTCGTAGGGAAATGGATATGGATACTAACGGTGTCGTGCAGGTGCATTCCGGAAGCAACAAACGAATAGCCACTAACAGCCCGAATGTATCGGACACGTCACAATTGAGTCTTAAGGTCTTTATAAGCGTGATCCTTCACCCTTAGAAGGTACACTCACATTTACCCATTCACTCTCTTGCTCTGATTCCTGCGTCATTGCCCTCTACCACCTCAGAGAGCTCGAGAAATCCCCCCAAACCCTCTGACATCATCTTTCTTGCAGACTTGACTTTTAGCTACACTTGTCAAATTCCGAGTTGTCACTAACAGCAGGGATCCTATGTTTTTGACCATCATCACTACAGAAAAATAATACAAATTTTATGAAAACAAAAAAGAGAATTTAAAATTATAAATTTACCTCTGAGCAATTGATATAAAGAACAAWTTTTTGAAAAATAAATCAATTTTAGAACAAAAAGATTAGAAGAATTTAGAGTAATAATTCATAGAGAAAATATGGAAAATAAACACTTTGGTCGGTTAGCACTTTGAACTTTGAATCATTAAATTAACATTTTTTTGAGAAACATCATTGCCATTTGCTAAATACGATTTTTTATCGATTCTATTTATTTGCTGATGTAATGTGTATGATACATCAACATAAAGGAACGATCGTAAAACGCACCGGTGCCAAAAATATACTTATTGTTTTTGGCATAAACAAACACCTAGCACCGAACTTAAATAGGAACGCAATGCCCAACATCAACATAATTTCCGGGTTGGTTATTGATGTAACCGATTTCGGTCATGTATCATTTTTTTGTAATGTATCAATTTTTTCGCTAAGTACCTTGTCATCTCGTATGCTTTCAAGTGGTCTGTGACTTAGAGGTGAGCTACCTTGATGAACTGCTTGGAGGTGAGCTACCTTGATGAGCTGCTTGGAGGTGAGCCACCTTGATGAGCTGCTAGGAGGTGAACTATCTTGATGAGCTGCTTGGAGGTGAGCCATCTTGATGAGCTGCCAGGAAGTGAACCACCTTGATGAGCTACTAGGAGGTGAGCTACCTTGATGAGCTACTTGGAGGTGAACTACCTTGATGAGCTGCTTGGAGGTGAGCCACCTTGATGAGCTGCCTGGAGGTGAGCCACCTTGATGAGCTGTTAGGAGGTGAGCTACCTTGATGAGCCACCTTGATAATGAGCTCCCTAGTGTAGTTCAGCCCGACTGCTACTGGCAAGAGGTGATCTGACTACCAGTAACGACGGGAGCTGAACTGGCTACTCCTTGTTGGCGATGATTTGCTCATCTTTGTAAGCGGCGGGAGCTGCGGGACCTGCGAGAACTAAATCAGAGAACCCGGGGGTGTTTACCCGATGAGGTCACTCCGATGGCTAAGTTAGCGCAGTATAGTAGTAGAGAGAGCTTGAAGATGATAAGAGATTGAGAGAGCTAAAGAGCAGAGGTTACCCATCCCTTTTCGCATCATACCCCTGCCCCTGGGGGGTGAGGTCTTTATATACTGGAGTCCTCATGGGTTAGGTGGAGCAGTTCCTGGATCCCAGCTGTAATGGGACTGGCTTACGTGTTAGGTGGGTGAAAAGCTATCAAACGGTAAAACTATCCCATCCGTCAGAACTGGGGAGTGGGTGAGCTAATATAGCCGTTACAAGTCACAATCCCGTAAAATGTGGGGTACGGTGGTGAGCTCCTCAAGGTTGTCAGGTTGGCGCCTGTGTCAGGCCGCCAGGTCGGTGCCTGGGCCAGGTCGCCAACTTGCGTCAAGGCCAGGCTGCCAACTCGTGCCAGGGCCAGGTTGCCAGCTCGTGCCAGGCCGCGCCAGTGCCAGGTCGCGTCAGTGGGGCACCACCATTTTAGCAAAGGCAAGTTGTTGTCAAAGTGGTCCTGGGTGTCACCTAGTTGTTCTGAGTTGCCAGACTACATGATGGCGAGCTGCCTAGTGGGGAGCTGTCCGTGTGTTGCATGGTGGCGAGCTGCCTAGTGGCGAGTTGCCTGTGAAGTGCTGCATGGTGGCGAGCTGCCTGTGAGTGTTGCATGATGGTGAGCTGCCTAGTGGTGAGCTGCCTGTGAGAGTGCTGCATGGTGGCGAGTTGCCTGTGAGTGCTGTATGATGGCGAGCTGCCTAGTGGCGAGCTGCCTGTGAGTGCTGCATGGTGGCGAGCTGCCTGTGAGTGTTGTATGATGGCGAACTGCCTGTGGCAAGCTCGAGCTGTCTAGCTGTCAAGGGGCTGCACTTAGTTGGCATGAGGTGCCTGGTGTCACAATGTCACTGGAGGGCCAAATCCGCCCTCATCATTTGCACTCCACTCCCGAGCTGAAAGTAACTTAGCGAAGGGAGTAGATTTCTCCTTTTGGCCCGTAAGTCGATGAGCTCGTAAGCACTAATCTAGTTTCTTAGGCCCTGGGAGCTACTTGGAAGCGAGCTACCCGTAAGGTGGTAAGGTCTCTGCCAATTCGGTATTTTAGCCCTTAGGCTTCTGGGAGCGACTTATAGTCCACTCCTAGTCTTCGCCCATGCCGATGAGGCGGCTGGGTCAAAAGTAGTAATAGTGCCCATGCCGTAGAGGTGACTGGGTCTTTTAGTAGTAGTAGTGCCCATGCCGTAGAGGCGACTGGGTCTTTCAACAGTAGTAGTGCACATGCCATAGAGGCGATTGGGTCTTTCAACAATAGTAGTGCCCATGCCGTAGAAGCGACTGGATCTTTTAGCAATATTAGTGCCCATGCCGTGGAGGCGACTATGTCTTTCAACAGTAGTGTGGCCCTTAGGCTTTAGGAGAGACCTGTAGTCCATTCTTGAACTTTTGCCCATGCCTTAGAGGCGACTAGGTCTTTCAGTAGTAGTGTGGCCCTTAGGCTATGGAAGGGACCCGTAGTCCGCTCTTGAACTTTGTTGCTCCTTAGAGACCTGCAAGGAACTAAATGTCGGAGGACTCAGGGTGGCCAACCCGGTGAGGTCGCTCCGATGGCTAAGTCAGTACTCTCATAGTAGACCGCGAGCTAGAAATCATAATCTGAGAGCTAGAGCTTGCTTACTTGTTTCTGAGGTTGGTGCCTTTTCAGTTCGTCAGTTCGCGCCTAGGCCAGGCCTCCAGGTCGACGCCCGTGCCAGGCCGCGCGCAG
>NW_010729084.1:7443768-7477100 GCF_000365185.1 Nelumbo nucifera
GCAGGCCGTGCCGGGCCGCCAAGCTGCCAGGGGGGCACCTTAGAGCTACTTAGTCTGTTAGCTCCCTACAATCTTTGAGTTCATAAAAAACGGAAAATATAAAGCGAGAGCTTCAGTTTCTAAAATGGTGAGGACTTAATTTTCTAGGAAAAGAGGACTTAGCTTTTTTGTAAGATAAGAACTTAGCAGATGTAGGATGAGAACTTGGCTTTTTGTAGCGTGTTCCCCCAGATGGCGCCAATTGATGTAACCGATTCCAGTCACGTATCATTTTTTCGTGATGTATCAATTTTTTGGCTAAGTACCTTGTCATCTCGTCTGCTCTCAAGTGGCCTGTGATTCAGAGGCTGAAGTGGAGCTCCTTGGTGGTGAACTACCTTGAAGAGCTGGTAGGAGGTGAGCTACCTTGATGAACTGCTTGGAGGTGAGCTACCTTGATGAGCTGCTTGGAGGTGAGCCACCTTGATGAGCTGCTTGGAGGCGAGCCACCTTGATGAGCTACTAGGAGGTGAACTACCTTCATGAGCTGCTTGGAGGTGAGCCACCTTGATGAGCTGCCTGGAGGTGAGCCACCTTAATGAGCTGCTTGGAGGTGAGCTACCTTGATGTGCTGCTTGGAGGTGAGCTACCATGATGAGCTGCTTGGAGGTGAGCCACCTTGATGAGCTGCCTGGAGGTGAGCCACCTTGATGAGCTGCTAGGAGGTGAGCTACCTTGATGATCTACCTGGAGGTGAGCCACCTTGATAACAAGCTCCCTAGTGTAGTGCAGCCCGACTGCTACCGGTGAGAGGTGATCAGACTACCAGTAACGATGGGAGCTGAACTAGCTACTCCTTGCTGGCGATGATCTGCTCATCTTTGTAAGCGGCGGTAGCTGGGGGACCTGCGAAAACTAAATCAGAGAACCCGAGGGTGTTTACCTAGTGAGGTCACTCCAATGGTTAAGTTAGCGCAGTATAGTAGTAGAGAGAGCTTAAAGATGATAAGAGAATGAGAGAGCTAGAGAGGGACTGGCTTGCGTTAGGTGGAGCAGTTCCTGGATCCCAGCTGTGATGGGACTGGCTTGTGTGTTAGGTGGGTGAAAAGCTATCAAACGGTAAAACTATCCCTTTCGTCAGAACTGGGGAGTGGGTGAGCTAATATAGCCATTACATGTCACAATCCCGTAAAATGTGGGGTACGGTGGTGAGCTCCTCGAGGTTGTCAAGTTGGCGCCTGTGTCAAGCCGCCAGGTCGGTGCTTGGGCCAGGTCGCCAGCTCGCGTCAAGACCAGGCTGCCAGCTCGTGCCAGGGCCAGGCTGCCCGCTCGTGCCAGGGCCAGGCTGCCAGCTCGTGCCAGGGCCAGGCTGCTAGCTCGTGCCAAGGCTAGGCTGCCAGCTTGTGCTAGGGCCAAGCTACCAGCTCGTGCCAGGGCTAGGCTGCCAGATCGTGCCAGGGCCAGGCTGCCAGATCGTGCCAAGCCGCGCCAGTGGGACACCACCATTTTAGCGAAGGCAAGTTGTTGTCAAAGTGGTCCCGGGTGTCACCTAGTTGTTCTGAGTTGCCAGACTACATGATGGCGAGATGCCTAGTGGCGAGCTTCCCGTGTGTTGCATGGTGGCGAGCTGCTTGTGAGTGTTGCATGATGGCGAGGTGCCTAGTGGCGAGTTGCCTGTGAGTGTTGCATGGTGGCGAGCTGCCTGTGAGTGATGTATGATGGCTAGGTGCCTAGTTGCGAGCTGCCTGTGAGTGCTGCATAATGGCGAGCTGCCTGTGAGTGCTACCTGGTGGCGAGCTGCCTGTGAGTGCTACCTGGTGGCGAGCTGCCTGTGAGTGCTACCTGGTGGCGAGCTGCTTGTGAGTATTGTATGATGGCGAGCTGCCTGTGAGTGTTGTATGATGGCGAGCTGCCTATGGCGAACTCGAACTGTCTAACTGTCAAGGGGCTGCACTTAGTTGGCATGAGGTRCTTGGTGTTACAATGTCACTGGAGGACTAAATCCACCCTCATCAATTATCCAAAAATTGATTTGGCTTCTTGGCCGCATCTAATTAAGGCAGTATTTGCTAGCAAAAAAGAAATAAAAGGCAAACTAAGGCACCATCTTTCAATTATTCTTTCCAGGAAAATTCTTAAACTTCCTTTAACGTTCTTTGTAGTTACTAAAACATCCTCCCATCTTTATAAAAGGACATAAACCAGGCAACCGTCACTTATTCCACTCTTAGTTGCTGCCGGCACATGATTACACATGATGACATGACATGAAAACTCTAATTATTTAGCTTGGCTTCAAATGAAATTGGATCAAAATGCCTACTCTAGTTTATTTTTAATATATGTAAATGTCGATCAAATGATCCATCTTTTCAAATCTTATAGAAAACCAAATGTGTATGGTAGGCCAGTAGGCTCATCACCTACTTTCTAGTTTGGAAGATGAATGAAGCACCAAATATCTCCTATGGTCAAGCTATCAATCTCGTGCCTTTAAATGCTTGAATGGAATTAAAATTTGTTTTAAAACTCCAAAAGAACTTGCAGTACAAAATCGTGATGTGTGCAGTGTTATTTGTCGGTGGACTACAGCTCGTCACCAAATGCCTCGATACCCACAACTTAAGAAATGGGATTCAGTAGGTGCAAAGTCAGTTCAAACAATCATTATAGCCTTACATTAGAAATATCTTCCCATGAAATAAAGCATAAAAGTACAGTGTTCGAACAGGCTTTACACTCATCGAAGCCGATCTCACAACTTAATCAATTATATAATTTGAAAAGTTTTTTTTTATTTACCCTCAAATTTTATTCTAGGGGTAAAATAATACAAGRAATAACATAGCCCGCCTTACCCCAAAACCCAACTAAAGAGCACACTTCCTTTCTCAACCCAGCCCACAAGCATTAAAAGCCAAACATAAACAAGAGTGCAATACAATAATCAATATATAAGACATGAATCTTCATATATTCTTCCCTCAAAAAATTTCTAAAGTCTCGAGGAGTATCTTGAATTGAGAAACTATGGAATCTCTTTTCTCTAATCCTCATGTTCGCCAAGAAGTCTGCACCTCTATTTACTTTTCTAAGAGTATGAGAGAATTTAATTCTCATGAAATTGCACATATCTTTGATATTCCTTAATAAATAGGTAATATTTCAAGGATAAGAGGTCTTCTGAAGAAAAATCTCAATATCACTCTCTACCTCAATCTCAGTAATGCCACTATTATAGTATATAGATAACCCGTCATAGAGAGCTAAGAATTCAGCCATTATAGAAGTTCCATTTCCATAAAAATTATAAAAGTCAAAAAAAAAAAAAAAGCCAGTCCAGATGAGCCGGAGACAAAATTATACACACCCAGCTAAACTACCTATCACAATTGAACACGCCAGTGCTAATCATGGGCCATTCAACTATGATAAGTAGTTCAGCCGGGTGTGTATTTTTTGTCTCCAGCTAATCCGCTCCCCACGGTTGCTATATATCCCTCCCTCACGATGCCTCCACCGCACTCTCACCTTGATTTCCACAACAAGCACCATTAACATTAAATTTAAAGTGGAATTCCTTGAAGCAAGCTAATTTTCAAAAGCCATTTATTAATTCTCTTGACAAGGGTAGAAGAGGTAGCCCCTTTACCTTCAAATAAATTGCTTTAGTACACCCATAACTTATTAGMCAAAGCTCCAGTAACAAAAACATGATTAATACTCTCTACTCTTGGCTAACCACAACAACAGCATTTTGATGCAGGATGGATACCACGTTTACTAATCACACCATGMATCAATTTCCAAATGAATAAATAGAGATATCYTTGTGGGGAGACCAGATTTCTAAACCTGTTTATGCCAATCAACAATAGGATCATGGTCTCTAATCACATTCCAAGCTGAAGTAAGAGAAAATTCACCTAAGGAATTGCATGTCCAAATAAGTATGCCATCTTCATCATGCAAAAAAGCTTCACAACTTTAATCATATCAATTATATTTTGGGGAATATTTTCATGAAGGACAAAATTCCAACTACCATCCACATTTAATATGTGGTTCAAGGGAATATCTTGGACCTCATTGTCTTCCAATTCATAGACGAGAGGGCCCAAATCTAACCAATTATCATACCAAAGAGAAATATTTCCTTTCCCAACTAGCTATTGACAATGCTGTAATGATATGTCTTTGAGACTCATCATGTCATTCCAAAATTTTGATTCATTTCTAGTCTTAACAAGCAGCACCAAAGAATTGGATTTGACATATTTTGAATACATAAATTCTGCCCATAAGATATTTCTTTGTATGAGTCTAAACCATGCCTCAAGTCTGAAAACCCTTGATATATCATTAAGTGTTCTAATACTAAGACCTCCCTCGTGAATAGGCTTATAGATTTTTGCCACCCAACCCAATGAGTTCTACTACCAAAAGTAGAAGCCCCCCAAAAAATACTTGCAAAAATCTGGTGTATCCTTAATCACTGATTTAGGAGAAATTACACTAAGAATGTAGATTGGCATTGACTATAGAACATGTTTGATTAGCACTAATCTACCACCTTCAATTCTTTTTTGAATTTTCCCCATAATAGAATCAAAATCACTATATTTCAATCTTCTTATTCCAATAGGAGCACCTAAATGAGTGAAAGGTAAATGCTTTTGATTAAACCCAGTAACATTCTTAATCATGTTAATTGTAGCTGAGGATGCACTATAAAACAAGATTTTTCTCTACTTACTAGTTGGCCAGAAACTTTTTCATATACATCAAAACATGCCATCAAGTTTTTAAGATCTCTTTTTTCTCCTCTAGCAAAAATAATAGTGTCATATGCATAAAGGTTATGAATAACTTTCATACATCCTCGAGGCAATGCGAAATAAGGAACATAACCATTGCTGAAAATTGCATTGAAACCCCATTTGAAAAGTTAATGGGGTGTTCGTGCTCATCAATGTGTATGTTTTTCTTTTCAATTTTTTTTAATATTTGAAAATTGGCCACCATTATGAATGGAGATGGCGCCAATGCATTTCAATGACAGTAAACAGATTCATTTGGGTATCCCATAATCCCAAAGGCTTGTTCATTTCCTCTTAACTCTCATCTCTTAAGAGGAATCTTTAACTTTAAGAGAAAAATGATTATTCATTTCCTCTTATTTCTTATCTCTTAGAGTGCAATCATACAACTTTTTGTTTTCCAATGATACAAAAAGAAAAAAAAAAACAAACAAACAAAAATTCTCATATATGGGGTCAAAATGGATATTTGATAATTTTCAAAATTCAAAACAACATTCTCTACATTCAAAGTTCAAAGGAAAGAAAAGTTCACCAATACCAATATACCTCTTAATGTAATTATTGCACTTTCAGATGTCAGACTTTAGAACAAATAAACAGGCCRCAGTCCCCATTTAGATGATTAGTACTTGTTGGAAAGGAAATAGAAAATTTGTATTTGAAATTTTGAATTGAATTTAGATTGATCTGAATTAGGGTTAAGATTGATCCAAATCCAACAAACATGATATCATGGGGCTAAATTAGAGTTAAGATTGGGGTTCAACAATTCAGATTGGTCTCAATGGAATCTGGACCTATTCTTCACAGAGCGCTTCTCAGACTAACCTCATATCATATCCTAGTCGCACACTGGGAACATATCTCTTACTTGTATTTATTATTCATGGAAGATATTTCCAATACACGATGGGATGTGGTTATAAGATCAGTGTGAGGAGTGCTATATGAGTAGCAAATCTCAATTCATCTCAACCATACCTAATCTGGCCCTATTTCACATCGGTAGGAATTCCACCAACATCAGTCCAACAACATGGCATGGACAACTTTTATTATTATTGGAACAACAGGCGCTTCCATTTACTATTTAGTAACAGTGCACATGATTCCTGAATCCTGAGTGAATAAATAACAAAGTCCATATGATGTGGCCTATTAAATTAGGAAAAGTTTATATGCTCATGGAAAGTCATGATAAAGACATCGCTTGAACCAATCAAAACCTTTTTGTGAATTTTTATAAATACTATTTTATAATTGATTGCTTTAAATTTATAAGTGTGTCTTTTTGGTATCAAAGTCAAACCCGTCAAATTATCAAATCGTAAATAAATAAATATATATATATATGCTATGAACTCTAAATTCTACAATAAGATTCCAATATGAATCCTGTCTTGTGAGGAGAAAGAATAGTTGTAGAAAAAATCTTGTGAATGATAAGAGTAATATAATAATGTAAAAAGAAATCTTGTGAATGATAAGAATAATATAATAATGATATAAATATGTCAAGGAGCTAGTTCATCTCTAAGTACTTAATTAAGTTAGAGTGAGAAGCTAAAAAGCTCTTTTTCTTGCTTGTGTTGTTCATTTGCCATGCATCACCATGGTTTTTGGTTAAGATCATCTCTCCCTTGTCTAGAAAAAAAAWATATATGAAAGAATATGTAGTGCTCCAACCTATTTAAATGGTTAGATAATCTATACTATATATAAAAGTGTGAATGTAGTGTGAAACTGTTTTTGCACTGAAATTACCCTCTATTTCTGTGTTTGAAAGAGGGTATAAAAGTCATTTTATTAGAGCTTTAATGCCAGTTTTAATGGCTACTAAAATACTCATATTTATGTATTTAATCCATCTCTAATTGTAAGAGTTGAAAATGTAACTTCAATTATTACTTTCCACCTCATTTAATCCCCTCTCATTTAAGTCTTATATTTAAGGTATTAAATTCAATTTTCTCTTATTAAATCCTATATTTTTAAGATATTTTTTTACTAAAAAATGCTATTAATTAGATCTATGTCAATATTTTTTACAACATAAACCCATATATTTTAAAACTGACTCAAAAACAAAACCATTCTTTATCCAAATAGTGGCTAAGAAATTCAACATCCAAATCTAATTGATCAACCTATGAAGTCATAATTAGTTAATAAAATTTTTAAAATAGAAATAAATATAGAAAATTTTAACAATTACAGAAAAATTAAACACATTTATATAAAAAATAAAAAATAAATATAATAAATAATAATTACTTTTATTGATAATAAAAATGAAATAAATAATTTAGAATCAACAAAAAATGAAATATAAAAATTAATAATAAATAGTTCAACTTTTGGGTTAAACATGTTAACCTTTAATGTCATAAAAAATTATAACAATTAATAAAATATAAAAATTAAAAAAATAGATAAATTTTGCAAAAAAAAACATTAGGCACATGTATAATATCATATATTTATCATTTCAAACAAAAAATAAGTGTAACATATCAGAATTATTTTTATACACAAAAATACAAAAAAAAATATAGAAAAAAAATGAATACATCTATAATTTTATATTTACACTACTATTAAAAATATAAATAAGATTATAGAAAATATTTGGGTGCACCTCTAACAAAAGTCATTTTATTAGAGCTTTAATGCCAACTTTAATGGCTACCAAAATGCTCATATTTGTGTATTTAATCAATCTCTAATTGTAAGGGTTGAAAATGTAATTTCAACTATTACTTTTCACCTCATTTATTTATCATTTCAAACAAAAAATAAGTGTAACATATCAGAATTATTTTTACACACAAAAATGCAAAAAAAAATATAGAAAAAAAATGAACACATCTATAATTTTATATTTACACTACTATTAAAAATATAAATAAGATTATAGAAAATATTTGGGTGCACCTCTAATAAAAGTCATTTTATTAGAGCTTTAATGCCAACTTTGATGGCTACCAAAATGCTCATATTTGTGTATTTAATCAATCTCTAATTGTAAGGGTTGAAAATGTAATTTCAACTATTACTTTTCACCTCATTTAATCCCCTCTCATTAAGTCTTATACTTAAGGTATTAAATCCAATTTTCTATTATTAAATCCTACATTTTTAAGTTATTTTTCACTAATAAATGCTACTAATTAGATCTATGTCAATATTTTTTAACAACATAAACCATATATTTTAAATAGACTTGAAAACAAAACCATTCTTTATCCAAGTGGTGGCTAAGAAATTCAACATCCGAATCAAATTGATCAACCTATGAAGTTATAATTAGGAAATAAAATTTTTATAATAGAAATAAATATAGAAAATTACAAAAATTATAGAAAAATTAAGCACATTTATGTAATCAAACTAAAAAATAAGTGTAATAGATAATAATTATTTTTATTGATAAAAATGAAATATAAAAATTAATAATAAATAGTTCAACTTTTGGGTTAAATGTATTAACCCTTAATATCATAAATATATATTAAAAATTAATAAAATATAAAAAAAATAAAAATACATAAATTTTTCAAAAAAAGAAAAAGCATTTAGGCACATTTATAATATCATATATTTATCATATTAAACAAAATGTAAATGTGACCTATCGGAATTATTTTTATACATAAAAATACAAAAAATTATAGAAAAAAATTAAACACATTTATAATTCTATATTTACACTACTATTAAAAATATGAATAAGATTATGGAACTTTCTTTGGACTAAAATACTCAATTTTGATTTTATTCTCTATTTAATTGTAAGTTGAACTACTACTTTTCACCTCATTTAATTTCCTCTATTTAAATTTTATATTTTTTTATAAATGAACAAAAGAAAAAAGATACGCCAAAAAGATAAAACACTTCAAAACAAATAGTTTATCCAAGTAGGTAGGCATGTCAATGATACTTGAAATTTCACAACTCGATCTAATGATCACATATTTGGATGTGGTGTTTATATAATCAAATTTAAATTTTCAATCAGCATCTGATTAATAATAAAAAATATAAAATATATAAAAAAATACATCTTTATAGAAAATTTTGGATATATTATTACTATAATTATCATCATTTAGAATTGTCAGCACACTATACTATATATAAAAGTGCGGATGCAAAGTAAAAGTTTTTTGGATTAAAATTACCTTCTATTTTTCTTGTTTGAGAAAGGGTATAAAAGTCATTACATTGCAACTTTAGTGTCAACTTTAATGATTACTAAAATGACCATATTTGTGCATTTAGTCCATCTCTTTCTATAAGGGTTGAAAATGTAAGTTCAATTATTACTTTCCACCTCATTTAATCCCCTCTCATTCATTTTCTCTTAGTAAATTTTATATTTAAGTTATTCTTCACTAATAAATGCTATTAATTAGATCTATGTCAATATTTTTAACAATATAAACCCATATGTTTTAAAACTAACTCAAAAATAAAACCATTATTTATCCAAGTGATGGCTAAACAATTCAATCATCTGAATCAATTTGATCAACCTACAAAGTCATAGTTGGGTAATAAAATTTTTAAAATAGAAATAAATATAGAAAATTACAAAAATATAAAAATATTAGACACATTCATGATATCATTATTAATAAAGTTTAAAAAAAATGTGATAAACAAAAATTATTTTTGTTGATGATGAAAATAAAATACATAATTTAGAAATGACTAAAAATGAAATTATTTATTGTTTGGCAAAGATTAATAGTTCAACTTTTAGGTCAAATGTGTTAGCATTTAATGTTATAAATAAATAATAAAAATTAACAAAATATAAAAATACACCAAAAAGAAAAAATATATATATATATATATAATTTGCAAAAAGAAAAATATTCAGGCACATGTACAATATCATATAATTATCATATTAAACAAAAAGTAAGTGTGACATGTCAAAGTTATTATTTACACAAAAATACAAAAAAAAAATTATAGAAAAAATTGAACACATCTATAATTATATATTTACACTACTATTAAAAATATGAATAAGATTGTAGAACTTTCTTTTGACTAAAATACTCAATTTTAAATTTAGTCCATATTTAATTATGATGTTTAAATTGTGTATTGAACTACTACATTTCACCTCATTCAATTCCCTCTATTTAAAATTTATGTATTTTTTATAAATGAACAAAAAGAAAGAGGATGCACCAAAAAGATAAAATATTACAAAAAGAAGAATTGCCACGTGCAAAGCATGTGCATGCTTGCTAGTATGATAGAAATGGACCAACAAATCTAGAATAGGTAATTATGAATATCTATCTCCTTGAGTCATGTTTTTGCCTACCTGGCGGTGGTGGCCTAGTGGGAGTTGAATGGATTTTTTTCTCCCTAGGTGATGTGTATGACAAAGGCAGTGTAGTTATACAATATGACATGRCAATATGGTTATTTGTTATAGACTATGTAAGGGTAAATTGTGAAGGCTAGGTAGAAATTAAAGTGCAAATCTTGCTTTTCATTGATAATTAGAAATATAAATCCATTGATGCTAAATATATTTAATATTTTTTTAGATATGGATAATTAAAACACAAAACAAAATACCTAAACAATATGAAGATTTATTTTGTAGTAAAAGAATATCGATAGAAATGGCAATTTGACCCATGCCTGTGGGGCCCCGCCCGCCCCACCCCGCTCTAATCAAGGCGGGAACGGTATTTGCCCACCCCATCCTGACTATTTTATATAACATAATATATATAATTATTAATATATGCTAATATATATTATACTATATTATATTACATAATATAAAATAGTTCTAGGTAGGTTTCAAAAGAATAAAAATAAATTAATTAATGTATACAAGTAAGAATGGTTGGGGCAAAGTCGAAGATCCCCATTCCCCATGGGGACGGGGAAGGGGTTAGTATTTTTAGCCCTGCTGGGGTTCAGGGGAGAGACAAGGTAGGGAATTTGAATTCATGTCAGATACGAGGTAGGCAAAACCCGACCCCACTCCGCTCTATTGTCATTCCTAAATATTGRGATAGGCTACACTCTACACGTTATTCTGTTTTTATGTAGAATGTCGAAGTAATTAGACTCATGTATAAATCAAAACCTCAACACACTTTAATCTTATTAGCTTAAAAGCCTCTTCTTGAAGGATAACTTTATAAAAGTCCTCCCCAAGAAAATCAACAACATTGGAAGCATCCTTATCCATCCTTTTTATTTGTAGCCATATACCTCCAGATACTTATGCATGCACCAACTATAACAATTGCTGGTCCAATAATTACAACAACATCAATTGCACCTAAAGCCAACACTCAAATAGCACCAAACAACACCTATACTTGTTCCAACAACAGTTGCAAGTTCTCCATTTTCCACAACAAAATAACTTTTTGATAAGCAACTTAGTTTATAATGTTATAAATTAATAAATTGGAAAATAGAACAAAAATCTATTTAGCCTTTCAAAATATGCTTGAAATTCCTCATAATACAATCAATATATGGCAAAAATTACATGTAAAATCAAATTAAACATGAGCATATCGATCCATATGTCATCTTTTTTAACATTTATTGTAAATAATGATCAGAAAAACATATTTTTAATTTTTATGCATATAAATATACCTTTGAAACTTACCTACACGACTAAATCCATGTCTTCAACTGTTGTATGGTTCAATTGAGAGCTAAAATTCTTCATATACCAGCAGTTAGTGTTTTGGAAAATAAAAAAATTTATTAGAGAAAGAAAAACATTTATAGCTTCTAGGAGTAGTAGGGATGTTTTAGATCCATGAAAAGACTAGGTACGTTAGGTAGGTAAATACCTGTAAGTTTTCTTAATGATTTCCATAAATTGATAAACATACTTGTAAGTTTTTTCAATGTCTTTATTGAGATATGCCTTGTTGAATATGGGAATCCTTGTTTGATAGTGAACTAGGTATAGTTTGAGAGGCAATCCAAAGCCAAAATAATGGTGCTCCCAGGCATCATAGATGTACTCACATCCACATTGAAGGACATCCTTTTGGCAATGAACAAATAGGATGAGAGTCAAGACCAACCTGTTTAGTAGTTTGGATCTGGTAGGCACAACGTTGTAAGCACATTCAATAAGCACTTGAAAATTTTTTTGACACTTGTTCCTTAATATACCCTCACTCCACACTTGAAAAAAATTAAAACCCCCTTTTGTTATGTCCTTAATATACCCTTATCAAGTGCTCATTTAACGTGCTTACTTATGTTGTGCCTACTAGATCCGGTCCCCCTGTTTAGAGCTTGCAACACCTATAAAATTAAAAAAGTAGAAAAGGAAAAATGAAACCAGAAAAAAGGGAGGAAACAAAAGACTAATGTCAATAGCTAGTTTTGTTATGAAATAATTAAAAATTAAAGATTTCTTCAATCATATTTATAGTGAAATAATGGAAACTAAATCTAAATAAAGGAAACCTAATCTATATAATGGAAGCATAATTGATTAAAATTCTATCCTAATAAGAAAGAAAGACAAACGTACATAAAGAAAGACAGAAAAGGGGTTGGAAGGAGAGAAGGGAGGGTTGTTAAAATATAAGTTGAGAGTGTAAGGAATGGTATTTTGAGGAGAGATAGGCAATCAAAGAGAAGCCCCCATTGGGTAAAGGGAAAAAAGAGAGGCCATCTGACGTGCCCAATTTTGTTTTAATATAATAATAATAATAATAATAATCTAATAGATTAACATAGATATCTACACATTGAATATACTCATGAGTCATTTATAAAACTTTTATTTTTCAATAAAAAAGCAAATATATCAAGGAGGAATTTTTCTAATGGTTTAACTTGGTCACTAGGGTCAATGTCTTATTTAAACTATTTGCAAAATTATCAGGTGGGTTTATTTCAGCTAGAATTACACAATTTCACCCAAAGTTTCTCATATAATATTAAATCATAAAAAATCAATACTAATTATAAAAATAAACACTGTGAATTTAATAAAATATGATTAAAGTCCAAAGAAATTTTCTAAAAACTTGGTCCATTAATGAATTGATTGGATGCACCATCTTTCACCAACCACAATAAAAACTAAGACTACTTTGGGCGTTGTATATACTATATATTGATTAGAAGAGTAGATGAATTATATATCTTACTCTTCTTCTTTAGCTACTGAGTGGAAGAATGGAAAGCAAAAAGAGGAAAGAACCCATACATGTCATGAAATGAAAAGGATAATACACCCCCTCCTCTTCGATTGGGTAATAACTAATAATTACAATCCCATTAGCGAGAGAAGAAAACAAAAGTATAATAAGGAGCTCAAATCATTTGGGCGATGGAAATCATTGACAAAATAACAATAATAAACAATATATAATGACAACAACTATATTGGCTTTGGAAGGGAATGTAAAGAAGTTGCCTATCTATGCCAAAAGGTTACCTTTTTATTTGGTTTATTTATGTAATTTATTACTGGGATTTGGCATAGTTGTTTTGATGATCTGTCCATGAGACTATGACACTCCATTGCCCTGTCATTGACACTTTGGATGACCCCTATGTCACCTAACTCTACTTACAACAATAATCACATTGATTTGTCACTATCCCACTTTTTGTCACTCCATCCAATCCACTTTTATTGGGTCCTCCTCCCTTTCCTCCTTTGAAGTGGTTCATAGTGCTAAATCATAAATTGACTATATTAAATAGCTAGTTGTATGACATGAACACCTTTTACCATGTAAAGTAGATACATATTCACTCATTCACGTCCTCATTCCCATGAAATATAGACGTTTAGGTCATTTGAATAAACTAGAGATATTTTCACATGGTAATGTAGTTAGGGATAAAATGAGATCCACATTAGTGGGGTTGGGGTTATGGCCTAGGTGCCCGGGAGAGGGGGTTTGATGTTACATAAAATGGAAAATGCAAATCGAATTGTAAAACGTCTATGTGATTCTAAATTAGAAGTACCATTTGGTATTTTTGTTTTGAAAACCATTTGGGTGAAAATTTTTAAAAAGTATGATTTCTAAAATAGAAGTATCATTCTCTGTTTGGCAAAAGCACATCCATTTGTGCTTCCGACGATGGTTTCCAGTGGTTTTATGGTTTGAGATTGGGGACGATAGTTCTAGCAATGACAAATAGAGATAGGGTTGAGAGTTTTATCGCAGGATGGTCACATGTGAACTGCCGTTCACACAAAACATAATCACTATTTTGTCAAGAGAACGAAGTATGAATAGCCAACTTTGTGCTTTAGGTGTTTTTCATACTTCCAAAAATACTGAAAGCAAAAGTATAAAGTATATGAAACAAATGCTATATTGTGTTTTCTATACTTCCATTTCATGCTTTAGGTGTTTTTCATACTTTTAAAAACATTGAAAGCAAAAGCATAAAGCATATGAAACAAACACTATATCGTGTTTTTTGTACTTTCATACTTTCAAAAGTATGAAAATAGTGTATTAAAGTCTATCCAAATAAGGCTTAAATCTCAAATCAAACTCCAAGTAATTTTTGCATTGTCCCTATGGTTGCATTTGGTTTTAGTGCAATTTTATTTGCATTAGTGCAAATGAAAAGAATGCAATTTCTGGTTTAATTTTGTTTGGATTTTACTATGTTCTGCTTCAATTCTTATTTTATTTCATTTTTACTACAACCAAGCAAAATAAAGTAAATTTTGAAATAAAAAAAAAATCAGAATTTGCACTACCAAAATTTTTCATTAGTACAAATAAATTTGCATTGAAACCAAATGCAACCATAACAACATATTGGACTATAATACCTATTATTACATTGACAGTATATCACTATGACACCAAAACATTATGATCTACTATATATTCACCCTTTATAATAAAAGAAATAAATGAAAAGATGTAAGGCTAAATAGGATAAGAGTCCATTCGTTTGCTCTAACTTCTAATATCTGAAAGTGCAATAATTATATTAAGAGGTATATAGATATTGGTGAACTTTTCTTTCCTCTGAACTCTAAATGCAAAGAATGTTATTTTTGAATTTTGATTTCTGAAAATGGTCAAATATCCATTTTAACCCCATATATGAGAATTTTTGTTTGTGTTTTGGGGGTATCATTGGAAAAAAAGTTGTAAGATTTCCTTTTAAGAGATAAGAGGAAATAAACACCCATTTTCCTCTTAAAGTTGTAAGATTCCTCTTAAGGGGGTGTTCTTTTTTTGGATTTTGAGAGGGGGGAAAGTTGGTCAATGAAATTTTGGTTCCCATTGACCAAGAATCCCATGTTCTTTTTTCAAATTTATGTGGGGACCAGAGAGTTTATTTTCCTATGCGAGTAAGTGATACCCATCTCCTAGGTGGGTAAATAAATTTCTCACTTAGGGGGAAGTTGCCAACACTTGAATGGGACAAAAATGCCCCTTTTAATAATGAATTTTTATGGCTAAAATGGTCATTACCTTATTTACATGAGAAATTAAAGAACATGGGTAAATGCACTTACCCGTGTAAGTGTTTCCCAGGAAAAATTTACCCAGGTAATTGCATTTACCAGGGTAAGTAACTTATCGAAAATCAAACAGGGCCTAAGAAATAAGAGTTAGAGGAAACAAACAGGGCCTAAGAAATAAGAGTTAAGAGGAAACAAACAGGGCCTAAGAGATAAGAGATAAGAGTTAAGAGGAAACGAACAGGCCCTAAGTGTTTGGTACCTAGTCAAATTCAAAAAAGAAAAAGAAAAAGAAAAGGGATGGTCATGGAAAGACATTTGGCCATAAACACGAAACCACCCTATATAAGCTTCTCCAGTTGAGTTCACATCCTATGAATCCACGGGAAGCATGAACCCACCAATAAAAATTGGACACGTTGGAATTTCGAGTTGTTGGTAATGTTAATGGTTGAACCACCCACAAAAGGACAAAAAAACCCAAAAAAGGATTTCTTTCAAGGGATTTCATTCAAATTCCCTCCCATTTCGAGTCCTCTCCTCCAAGCCCTAACCTAGAGAAGCATCCCACCGGCTACTCACCACACTGGCATCCGTGAACGTGGAACGGCAGCAAGAATTCCGGTAGGTACTCTCCACTCTCTAGCATCTCACCAACAAGTACCATATTACCCTGTTTTTGGTTGGAATGGCTGTTTGAGTAGATTAAACACCCTATTACCATGTTTTCCATTGGAATGGGTAGTAGACTAGAGGGTACCTATCGGAAATTTTTCCGCCATTCCATGTTCACAAACGCTAGTGTGCGATGAGTGACCGGTGGGATGCTTATCTGGGTTAGGGCTCAGAGGAGAGGAGGACTTGAAATGGGAGGGAGTTCGAATGAAATCCCTTGAAAGAAATCCCTTTTGTTTTTTTTTCCTTAAAAAAGGTGTCAAAACTTATACCTTTCCAATTGGGTTTAATAATGGCACAATAAATAAAGCAACTTTGAAGCGAAGATTTTTGTAGATGGATCATGGACCCCTTTTGAAAGAAAGCAGACTTAGGTTTTGCCATCTACACTAATGAAAACACCTTTGTTTATGCAATAGGAGAATCATGCATGGAAACTTCACCAATGGATGCAGAGTGCTAGGCAACCCAAAAAGGAGTGGCGAAGYTTCAAGATTTCAAATTCACTTCTATTGTCATCTTCTCAGACTCAACACAGGTGGTGAACCTTTTGTAGCACAATTATATACCAGCATATTGAAGCATACAAAGACTGATCAATGGCATTAGACTAGGCCTTTCTGCTTTTAATAGCATGCTAGATGAACTGAAAACAAGATGGCTCATTCATTAGCAATCAGAGCACACAACATTTAGGAAAATTTCTCTTTTTCCAAGCTCTGACATATCTTAGCCCATTTTCATTTTCTATTTGTACTCTTCTATGGTTGTGCTTTAATGAATTTTAGTTTACTTAAAAAAAGAAAAATAATGGCACAAGGAACCAAACATAGGAAAATTTCTAGGCCTTTATGCTTTTAATAGCATGCTAAATGAACTGAAAACAAGATAGCTCATTCATTAGCAATCAAAGCACGCAACATGTAGGAAAATTTCTCTTTTTTCAAGCTTTGACATATTCTGTACTCTTCTATGGTTGTGCTTTAATGAATTTTAGTTTGCTTAAAAAAAGAAGCAAACATATATATATATATATATATGTATGTATGTATGTATGTATGTATGTATGTATGTATGTATGTATATGTATCAATGCCTTTGTAGTGAAAAAAATCATTCTTTTTGGGGAAAATCTTACAACGTGTGACGAGCTGTTTTTTATGCCAACGTATGATGAGCTTGATCAAGATTATTCAAGAAAGGAGAATGAGTGAATTAGAAATAAAAGAAACAAGGGGCCAATTAATGATAATACATATGTTTTAGTACTACTAGGACCATGGTTTTTGAACCGTTGTTGACCTGGATGGTCGGACTATTTGGCCCGGGCAGCTGGTTCCGTTTTACCCCAAACCCAGTCCCTGGCCAAAAACCGTTAAATTGGTCAATGACTTGTTGACCCGAGCGGTCGAACCATCGAACCATTTGACTCATTCAATAATTTTTGGCTGTTTTTTATTTTAATTATTTTTTATTTTTTAAAGTTTCTTGTCAGAACGGGCCATCTATTCGGACTGGATGATCAAACCATCGACCCAGAAACCGGTGGCCATAACGGTTTTGGTTCTGGGTTGTTTTTTAAAACAATGACTAGGACAACCAAAGGAATAATGATAGTGGGTTGAAGACTCACGGCGGTAGATGGTGTCTAGTGTGGACTATGGAGGATGACCCTAGAGAATGACGTTCGGAATTGTTGTTTATCTGAGATCAGAGCTTCAGATTGCCAAGCACCCATCGCAAGGATTTCATGATCTCCTTGCTTTTATCAATAACTAGCACAACCCAATAACTTTCCAGCCATGGCAACAACAGCAGGAGAGGGAGAGAGAGATAATAATGCCGGCCAGGATCAACAACAAACAATAGGAGCAAGTGCAAGTCTTGAGGGTGAGAGATGGGTAGGTTATTGTTAATTTTAAATGTAAAAAAGAAAAAAAGAATGAAGAGATAAGTGGTAATTTCTCTCTATATATCTTTGTTAGTTTGAACAAAAAGAATTAGAAAGAATACTAAGAGACTATCAGCTGTGGGCTTCTCCATTTATAGATCTTATAGTAAGTAGTAATGTACAAGAATCCTAGTAAGCATAGGATAGTTTACAGGAAGAGTTGTAGATAAGTCAGAAGTCTAGGATAGGTTACAAGAGGAGTTGTAGGTTGTAGATGGAGATGAAGACTATCAAGATAAGCTGTACATGGAGAAGCTCATCATGATCCAGATCTGATAGAGTTAGTCCTGGATACGTTAAGTGCTCCCCGCAAGGTGAACGTGGTAACATGAAGCTTGGACCAAAGTACTTCAAATCGAGTAGTGGAGAGAGGTTTTGTGAAGATGTTAGCAATTTGATCAACGGAGGATATGCATCTGATGAGTAGCAGCTTTCAAAGTGAAAGATCTCGAAGAAAGTGAAAATCAACCTCCATGTGCTTTGTCCAAGAGTGAAAAATAGGATTCGTTGTTGTGCCAATATTATCACACCAAAGAACCGGAGGGGGAGATGCATAACCAAGGTCTTAGAGGAGAGATTGGATCCAGAGAAGTTCTGTAACAGTATTGGCAAGAGAATGGAATTCAGATTTAGTTATGGAGCGAGCAACTATTAGTTGCTTTTTGGAACTCCAAGTGATTAGGTTGGAGCCTAAATAAATAGCATACCCGCTAATGGACTAGCGATCATCTGGGCAACTGGCCCAGTTGGCATCAATGTAACTAGTGAGCTGAAAAGAGGAAGTCGAAGAGAATAAGAGGCCATGATCAATAGTGGACTTAAGGTAATGAAGAATCTATTTTATAGCCAATCAGTGTTCATTTGTTGGAGAATTCAAGAACTAACAAACCTTATTCACAACGAAGGAAATGTAAGGTCATGTGATGTTGACATATTGGAGAGCCCCAACAACACTTTAGTATTCAGACAGATCGGTTAACAGAATGCTAGAGTGATGAGATAGTCGAGAAGAAGCTACCATCGGAGAGGGGACCGGCTTTGCCCCGTCAAGTTTAGTATGACATAAAAGATCCAATATGTATTGTTCCTAAGATAGAACCAAGTTGTTGGTAGAAGGATGAACTTCAATGCCCATGAAATTATGTAGAAGACCCAATTCTTTGAGAGGGAAAATATTGGAAAGAGAAGAGAGAAAGCGATCAATAGCAGCGGAGGAGGTACCCATTAGAAGTATGTCATCCACGTAGATGAGCATGTAGAGGGTTACACCATAATGAAAAAAAATAAAGAGAGATGGATTTGTAGTAGAGTTTCGAAAACCCATACTAAGGAAGACGGAGCTCAATCGAGAATACCAGGCCCAGGGAGCCAGGTGCAAGCTGTAGAGAGCCTTATGAAGATGACAAACATGATGAGGACGAGATGGATCTTCAAATCCCTTGGGCTACTATACATAAATATTTTCAGCAATTGACCCATGAGGAAAAGCATTACTGATGTGAGAAACTGCCAAGGCAAGAATGGTGTGCATCGTGGCCAATTTGATGACCGGGCTGAAGGTGTCGAAGAATACCAACCCAAGTATTTGATGAAACCTCTATGCAACTAGTCGGGCTTTATAGCAATTGAGAGAGCCATCTGCCTTTTTTATTTTATGTACCCACTTCGTGCCAACAATGTTTATGGAGGGATCATAGGGTACTATTTCCCAGGTGCCATTAGTAAGAAGAGCATTGAAATCACACTGCATCGCCTCATGCCAATGAACTAATTTTGTTGCCTCTGAAAAGGAACGAGGTTCATGTTCATCAATAGTGAAGAGAGAAAGGAGAGCAGAAGTGTGTATCTTGTCACAACATGAGATCTCGATGGAAGAATGTTGTCCATAGATCGGGTTTGCAGGGAGTGCATACGAACAACCAGAGGTGGAATCGCTGGAGTGTGATCAAGAAGCTCCTGGATGTTGTGATACCATGCCAGAGGTGAAGGCAAATGATCAGCCCGGGATGAAAATGGTGCAACAATGGAGTCTCTTGGTGACGGTGATGACTTACATGGTGAGGTAACTGAAAGAAGAGGAGATGATGGTGCATTATTAGATGACGTGGCGAGAGCTAAAGACGTAGCAGTGGGCTGTATTGGAATTGAAACATATATGCCTGTAGATGGTCGAGTATCAATTGATGAAGATGCAAGAAGGCAAGGAAATAATACTTCATCAAAAACATGTCGAGCAATAAAGATACGACTAGTGGGAACATGAAGACATTTATAACCCTTGTGCATGTTGTTGTAGCCAATAAGCAAACACCTCAAAGAGCAAAACATAAGCTTGTTTCTATTGTAAGGACGAAGCAACGGGTAACATGCGCACCCGAAGCAATGGAGCATAGAGTAGTTAGGTGCTCTGTGAAACAATTTCTTAATGGGTGAAAGACCACAGAGAGAAGGAGTTGGCAGTCGATTAATTAGATATATGGTGGTTTCAACGACATTAGTCTAGAAGGAAAAGGGGAGATGCGAGGTGGCCGGTAGAGACAAAGTTGATTCAATAACATGTTTGTGCTTCCGTTCAATGGACCCGTTTTGCTCTTGTGTGTGAGGACACACCAGTCGATGAGTAATACCTTGCAAATCCAAGTAGTAGGAAAGATTTGGGTATTCTCTTCCCCAATCAGATTGGAAGCAACGTGTTTTGGTATTAAAGAGGACTTCAACATGCCTCTTAAATTTGAGAAAAACATCAAACACTTCCAATTTACGAGTCATAGGATAAATCTAAGAAATTTTGGAAAAATCATCCATAAATAAAACATAATAAAAATGACCATTATTTGATTTAATTTGGGTTGGACTCCATAAATCTGAATAAACTAAATGCAATGGACCCTTTGACCGAAAAGAAGATGACTGTAAGGACAACCTATGACTCTTACCCATTTGACATGACTCACACACTAACTGACTAGGCTGATTATTAGTATAGGGGAGACCATATTGAGAAAGAACCTACCATACAGTGCGAAGCGCTACATGTCGAAGCCATAAGTGCCAACCATTAATTGATGTCCGTTCATTGACAAGAGCTTCTGGTGCGGAAGAGATTGAAGCAAAAGATGAAAAACAATACATGCCATCTCTATCGACCCCTCGTAGAACTATTCTCCTTGAATAATCCTTTACAAAACAACAATTACGATGGAATTCAAAAAATAAGTCATTGTCACGTGTAAATCGACTCACTAATAATAAATTCTTGCAAATA
Source organism: Nelumbo nucifera (assembly GCF_000365185.1). Next base: position 7,464,948 of record NW_010729084.1, read on the forward strand.
GATGGAACGTGATAGATATCATTCAATGTAAAAGCATGTTGATTAAATTGAAGAGATGATGAACCAATGTGATATATACACAAACCTTGCCCGTTGCCAACTTTGACTTGATCTGATCCCACATACTCAGATTGATTTTGCAACTTATCCAACTCTGGAGTCATATGGTGAGTGTTACCCAAATTTGGGTACCATGATGGATCGAATGAAGAAACACTACCATTATGTGAGTTAATAGATTGTAGTTGGGAAGTATGAACTCCTCCACAAAAAGCTATTGGTTCATTAAGAGAGTCATTTTGGAAACCAAACACATATCTTGCACAACGGCATTGAAGGAAAATATGTCCTATCTTGTTGATTAGGAAAATTGTTCTATTGAAAGGATTGTTGATAAGTGAACTGAGGATTGCCATGTCCACGACCACGACCACGACCACGACCATGGCCATTAAACATGGAAAGGAACTGCTGTTGTTGCTGCCTATTTTATTGATTGTTGTTATTCCCTTTGCCTTTCACTCCAGTAAGGTTTGCATTAGGAGAATTAGAAAACCAAATCTAACCTTTGAGTCAAGATTTGTGATTGAGTAATGAGTCAAGTGCCTCTGAGATACTGAGATCAGTTGCATTTGGTCGGTTGGTGAGAGCCGTCACCATCGATTCATACTCGCTTTCCAAACCAACAAGGATATAAAGAACAAGTTCTGACTTCAGGACTGGTTTGGAGATAGTGCAAAGGCTATCAACGATTGATTTTGCACATTGAACATAGGCTAAAATGGAGAGTGAGCCCTTCTTGAGGTTTTGTATCTGTCTTCTCAGCTAGAGCACCCTCGAGCATGAATGGCTTGAGTAGCTTTAAGCCAAAGCACTCCACACTTTGGTTGAGGTTGTTAGACCCACAACCTGACCCTTCACACCTTTAATAAGAGATGAGATCAGACAGTTGAGAACGAGCTGATCAAGATCCATCCACTTCTTGAATTCTGGGTTCCGAATGGTTCCTGTTCCTGTGGGATTAGGAATTTGGAGGAGGTTTCTACTTACCTTCAACAAGCTCGACCAGATGATGATGACGAAGGATAGGTAAGAATTGAGCTCTCTACAACAAATAGTTTTCCACATTTAGCTTGATCGACAGATAGTGAGTCACGTTCTGTATGGAAGGAACGGAACCAACAATGGTGGATGAGTTGAGTTATCCTTGTGTACTAGAAGACATGCGTGACATGCTATTGTGACCTGTTTTGGTTGACATAGCTCTGATACCAAGTTTGAACAGAAAGAATTAGAAAGAATACTAAGAGACAAAATAAATATGAATCGGCTGATAAACTATCAACCATGGGCTTCTCCATTTATAGATCTTACAGTAAGTAGTAATGTACAAGAATCGTAGTAAGAATATGATAGTTTACAAGAAGAGTTATAGATAAGTCAGAAGTCTAGGATAGGTTACAAGATGAGTTATAGATAGAGATGAAGACTATCAAGATAAGCTGTACATGGAGAAGCTCATCACGATCCAAATATAGTAGAGTTAGTCTTGGATACGTTAAGTGCTCTATCACTGTTTGTATAATTGTATCTATTTTGGGGCAACTTTCTCTCCATAATAAGAACATTGGGACTAAAAAAGAAAGGGATAATTAATTGTGAAAGAGGAATTACGACAATGAGTAACAAAGAACTGAATGGGATGATGTATCATGAACGTAATGCTCCCACAGTTTGATGGATCCAACTCAGTTATTAGCCAATGCAGATTGACTTAGGATATGAGAAACTCTATCCGGCCCAAGTAGAATGGAGGGCCATCATCGAAGGCCTAAAACAAGCCAACAGTTTTAGGCTCAATTTGGAAAGAATATAAATATAAATATGTACACTACAAATGTATATAAAATACAAGGTTTTGCACTTTATATATTTAGGCTGTGTTTGGTTTTGTACAATTTTATTTGTACTGGTACAAATGTATGAGAGTGTAAATGAAAAGAATGCAAATTTTGGTTTATTTTTGTTTTGGGTTTTGTTTTTTCTGCTCCATGTCTTATTCTGCTTCATTTGTAATTCAATCAAACAAAATAAGGTAAAATTTGAAAAGAAAATAAATCAGAATTTGAATCCAAATCATTTGCACTACCATAATTTTGCATCAGTGCAAACAAATTTGCAATACAATCAAACACAGCCTTATATTTGTATTCCTTTCAAGCTGAGCTATTTGGAAAGAGTATGAATATAAATATATACAGAATAATATAAAATACAAGGTTTTGCACTCTACATGTTTAAATTTGTACTCTTACCAAACTGAGCCTAAGTTCATGGAAGTTGACCAGATAACAAACTTTTAAGGACACCACTATTAATCTGTTGAACTTTTTATATATGTACTGATCATATATCTAGATATGTAAACTCTGTTGTTATAAAGCGTGTAAATATAATTGTACTCTCCACTCTCTTGCCCAAAAGAAAAAATACCTCCCAAAGTTTTTTCCAAGGGATAATATGTTTTCGATTGTGGGAACTTACAGCTAGTTAGCCCATGTAAATGGTCGGGCCCTTAGGTCCTCTCTCTTGTTTTTCTTGAGATCACATCTCCACCCTGCAACACCTTACAGCACATCCCTGCCGTATATTGGAAACATGTCCCGATGATAACATCATCGATTTTGATATATTATCATCGGGAGATATTTCCAATGCATGGCGGGATGTGCTGTGGGGGCAGAGATGTGAACTTGTTTTTCTTGACCCGAGTGCCTCTGTTGTGTTGCTGGAGGGATAATAGTAGCTCACTCTATTTTGTTTCCTTGTGGTCTGGTCTGAGAACGCCTTGAAAGCATGGACATCCAGCCGCATATAAGGAAAGACTTTGACCCATATTAGGAAGAAAGACATGATATCAGAAATACTTTGACCGATCAAATGTTCAAAACCCCATGAATTTGGTTTAAAACACACCTGATCGATTTCCACTTTTATGAAGCGCTGGTTTATTGATGCCTTCCAAGTTTGATGCCTTAATAGTGGGTATACTAGGGATAAGAAACATGAGTTATTTCAAGTGGATTCCAACTGACACTGAATCTGAGCCCCACAATCAAATTGTCGTGTAGGATATATTTTTGAGGCATAGAAGGTGTAACAAATTAAAACAAATTTGTATACTTGGAAAGAATAAAGGTGTGAAGGAAATGGGTTCATACTTCATAATCATCGTTGCTAGAGTAAAGTTTGGATGATCTCCCCAAGAGAAAGAGACAGAGCGGACAGCGGTGGTTGTATAGTCTCAATTCAAATCGATAATGGCCTGGATCTGGATTTCAGTAATTCGGGCAAGCCCGAAGCCCGAAAACAGAGAGGCAGCGTAGCCGTAGCGTACTGGAACATCCCACTGCCCACTGTCCACATTAACGAAGTAGTAGTCTACTGGTCTTGCTCGTTTATGGGACCCACACCGATTCGGTGCTTAGTTGGTGCTTCGTCAGAATGCTTGCTTGTCAGTGCAACGTGAATTTGCTGAGTCCGGATCTGGTGATTCTGTTGTCAACACAGGGTCCCACCACACGGTCCCATCAGCCATTGCAGCCATAAAGACCAGATCCGAACTCGAATGTGCTGCGCTCACGTTACCCGAAGTGGGCGTTCACTGTAAATTTCACCATTTGCAAGGGCCGTCACGGTAAACTCAAAACTTCGATGCGGGAGGCGTTTCTCGTGTATAAAAATCAGTCTGTCTCTTGAGTCTTTTATTGGTCCTGAAACCTCTTTCTCCCAAAAGTGAGAAAGGCCTCAAAGCGCGTCTTTGAAGGTCTCTCTGACTGGAATTTCTCCCAAACTCGATTGAACTGGTATGTCCAGAAATCTGCATTTGGTTATTTCTCTTCACTCTTCGTCAATTCGTCTTCAATCAATTTGCTCTGGATTTGCAGACTTGTTGATTTGCTCCAATTTAATTTGCAGCGATTTCGAATCGCATTTTCTTTTTTAGAAAATCTTACAAGCTTTAGCATTTGTGCGACTACTCTCTTCGTTGGATCTGCATAGTTCTGCACTTGTTTTATTTTGATGTGCGTATTTGCTTTGATTTTGCGACAAGTTTGAGTTTTATTGGATTTAGCATCTCGGAGTTCATAATCTCCCTTTGAACGTGAATGAGTTTGTACTGCGGTCGCTGAAAAGTTTACAGTTTTCGGTACTCACGTTGCTACATTATGAGCGACGTTAATTGATGGCGAGACAATTATCTATAGTGTCCTACATCAATTAGAGATATGACGAAGCAATTGCTCGCTTCCTCCTTCTGCTCGACGTTCTTTTTGTCTTTGTCTTTTTCTTTTTCTCGGTTTGACAAGAAGATCTTGCGAATCTGATATAGCTACTTCTTGTGTCTCCTTGCWTTTACTTCCCATGTACGAGTGATTTGAATTGCAGGAACTTCTTATAATTTCGCATTGCATATATATCTGTTCGTTTATTCTTAATCTGGAGTTATCATGGAGCATCATAAATCAGTAAATTCTCTGAAGCAGAATAAATTTTTGGCAAAATATTTGTTCTTCAGAACTATGAGAACTTCATGATTGCTGATTTAACGTCATTTTTAGTTGGAATAAAAATCATTGCTGTTCAATATGTCTATGTAATCATTATGAATGAAAACAACTGGTTTTTATTGCCTTCTTTTATTTTTCTTCTCCCCCTCCCTTTTTAAGGCTTGCCGCTTTTGACCACTTGATTATTGCACTCTGGTGCTATTCTGCGTAAGCTTAAGTCTTTTTTTTTTTTTCCTCTCACCATACATTTTTTTTGTTATGGGCAGGTACTAGATAAACAAATATATCGTGCAAATTTCATTAAATATTTAACTGCTTAGAGCCATCATAAATCACGCTGTGCGTATCCTTTAGTTTATGACCCTGACATTTTTTATTTCTTTCATGTATTCTAGGTCATTCCTTATGGATTCTAAATCAGTTGTCGAATTATTAGAAACCTCATCTGAGGTCCATTTTTCTGGATTCCATTTGGATGGGTTGGAACCAAGAAATTCAGAGGTGGGGCAACCAACAACCTCAGAATCTGAAAGTGTGTACAAGCAGCCTTTTGTAATTGGTAAGTGCTTGTTTAGCTTTCTCCACATTTCTGTAAAATGCAGCTGCCTCGATGGTGGCGAGTATGCTTTGTGGGATACCAACTTCTGCTAATTGAAAAACAAAAGGATCAGAAAAAAAAGAAAGTATTAATCAAAAAATAAGGATATTAATTTCACATTGTTGCCCCATGGATAGAGGTTGAAGAGTTCACTTTTGCTCCTATGCTTTTACGGGTGTAGGACCATCAACTGGTGGAGAACATTGGTAATGTTGCCCATGTTATCATGTGTAGTTTAAGGTTCTCTCAATCATGGGTGATGTACCCTTGTTCTCTGCTATAGGAGCCATTTGCTCCAGGGATGTGGCAGAGTAAGTTTCTTTGACATTGCATACGATACATGGAATCATTCCATCTGCCAACTATGCTGGTATGTGCAATCTCTATCATTTGGACTTGTCTATCTAAATGACCTATCTAGTGATGTATGTGTACAAGTTGTAAATTTATTACTCAAAAATTATAATCATTATAAGTTACTTTTTTTTTTGTTTAAAAATAAGAATGTTAAGATAAGAAGTCACTGAAGAATTTACGTGTTATGTATTAGTGATTTAAAAGGCACGCTTAGGTGCATAGGCGTGGCTCATTTTAGGGTATGTGTCTTGCCTAGGTCCCATTCCGAGTATTTTCAAAAGGTGCTCGCTTGGTGTGCCTAGGCGTGTCCCTACTTCAGCCCAGGTGTGCATCTTTTGAAAATCTGTGCATTTTTTCTTTCTTTTTTTTTGTGTTTAGCAGCTGGGCTGGGGGTTCCGCTCCTGGACCCTAGACCAAACCCCTTGAGGCAAGTCCAAACAAATCCATATTAGGGTCTTAACTTCTCAATACCGGAGCGGAGAGAACCCCATATTTGCTAATGTTGCTCATTCATTCATCATAATAAAAGATATTTTTAAAAGAAAGTTAAAGTTATAAAACCTTTCTTTTTTATAGGGATTAAGAATTTAAGACCCTAATATGGATTTGTTTGGGCTTGGTACAAAGGTGACTCCTAGAATCAAGAATTCATAATGTTTAACATCATATTAGCTAGGCAAAATTCCCGATTAGTACCCTATACTTTGGGCCTAGCGCCAATTTGGTCCATGAACTTTAAAACGCGACAATTCAGTGCCCAAACTTTTAAAATGTGCCAATCCAGTACCTGCTGTTAACCAACCGTTTAATCAGCTGTTAAGTGGCATTTGAAAAGACAAATGGCCCTTCAAGTGTCATCTAATTTTCTTCATCAAACATCCAAACATTGACAAAAAATGAACAGTTCCAAATCCTTGCCTCTTCTACTCAAGCAAGTTGGGTTCACGTCAGTGGGCAAAAGTTTGGATGGTTGATAAAAAATGAACACTTGAAAGGCATTTGTGTCTTTTCAAATGCCACTTAATGGCTGGTTAACAACAGGTACTGGATTGGCACATTTTGAAAGTTTGGGTACTGAATTGTCGCGTTTTAAAGTTCGGGGACCAAAGTGGCACTAGGCCCAAAGTATAGGGTACTAATCGGGAATTTTTCCTATTAGCTATTTGAAGTAATGCAATTGGGAAAGAAAATAAAGAATTTAAGAGTTTTCATTCTTGAATATGTTCTATATGTTATGCTTGATTTTATTTTTAAATTTTCATTTTAATTATGGTTTACATGTTATGTTTATGCATTTTAATTTGAGATAATAGGTTTTTTAAAGTATTTATTTTAAAATTTAAGTTTTATTTTTAATTAATAATTTGTTTAATATTTGGATAATTTGCATTTTTTTGATTTTTTTGATTTTTTTTTTTTTTACATTTTTGTGCCTTTCTTCAAAAAGGCCCGTGCCTTGCCTTGCACCTTGTGCCTCGGGCGCAAAATGGTCCTTGTGCTTTTTTTGCACCTTTCGTTTTAAAACACTGATGTGTGTAATGATTCATGTAACTAGTAACCATTTATAGGTCATATTATTCTTGTTGTAGAATAATAAAACATATTATTAGTTGAAATTAGAACAAATAAAAAATAGATTGATGTGGAAAAATGTGCAATTCTTTATCTATGGATCTGATGTGATTCATACTAGTATCATTCTTTTTCATTTCGAGTGACCCATTTGTTGCACATGGACTATACCTAGAATAATTGACTACATTTTTTTGCACTGTATAAGGTTTTTCTTGTTGACAATTGTGTCAATGGTTTATCCCGGTGTCAGTTTATGACATGCAATTGAAATAATACACTTTTCTTCTTCCTAAACTTTTTATCTGTTATAAATGATTGAAATTTTGGTAGAACATAGGTCCTAGGAGTGTAACCATATATATTTTAAATGCTCTTAACTATGTCTATACTATTATATTTCCACTATACTCCCTAAAACCAAAAAACTTCTCTATTTCTAATAACTGCTATCCTGAACTGGAATTGTGAACTTGGGTCAATGCAATGAGCCAATGAGCTATTCTAATGTTAAATAACACTTATTAATCCCAAATCTTGATTTTCCTTGCTCTTTCTAAAATGATGCAGATCAAAATGCATTGATCCTTGAAATTGTTCATTTTCATTGTTTATTCCACACTGTTTCAAATTCTTTTCAATATGTTGTTTGTGAATGTTACTCCGTGTATTTCTTTTCTATTTATTTATGACACATTGTCTTTGTTTGAAGACATTTCAAGATATTATTCTACAAAAACGTTTTTGGCAGGAGTTGCTGGTGGTGCAGCATCAGGGAAGACCAGTGTCTGTGACATGATTATTGAGCAGCTTCATGACCAGCGTGTTGTCCTTGTAAATCAGGTATCCTTTGCTTTTGAAAGAACAATAAGCAAAAGATATTAACATGACCAGCGTGTTGCCCTCGTAAATCAGGTATCCTTTGCTTCTGCACTTAGGTAGTGTAGTAAAACTGTTGAAATGAGTGCTGAAAGCAGAATGAAGAAAATATTCCAAATTTAAATTGGCCATTCAGCATTTCGGTAACTTGCAACTTAGGTGTATGCAGAATGATGAAGCTCAGGCATTGGGTTGATTATTTTTCCCCTAAAAGTTTTATCATATACCAATAATATTCCTAGATTTGAGTTGATTTTAAGTTTGGAATCTTTTGGAATTTCACTTGCAGCGCCTATTTCAGAAGTTATCAAATACCACCTTATTCTTATGTAATGCTTAATTTAGCCCACTCATCTCTGGATAGGTTCATGTTTACATGTACCTTCAAAATATGGAAACATTTTGGCGAAGGTTTGTTTTTTGGTTGGTATTTTATTGGAAATCCGTAGGTAGATCCAGTTTATTATCTGTTACCTTTGCCACTTAGATACGCTACATGGACCTGTGCCTTATTTTTTTCCTTTTCCCCTAAAGTATAATGGTGTTGTATGTGGGTTAATAATGTCAGTGGAAAAGATTATTTTGTCATAATCTTGTTATCATTTTCCTTCCGTAGATGTCATACATGCTATCAAAATACAACCATCAAAATACAACTTGGTGATTTTGGCAAGTTGGTGGTCCAAGCCCTAGAAATATTGGCTCACCCTGTGTGGTATTTGTTTTTTTCCACCCCCCTTCTATTGTATTTTAGATATGATGATTTGCCATGCCTTGAGAGGAAAATTAATGTTATTAGTAAAGAGCACTTCTATTTTTTTTTTTTTCAAGTTATGTTCATGCTGATTTGCATATAAAACTAAGGGGCTAACCTAAAATTTGTTATTTTTTCCTTTGTAAAATTTTATTGCCTAGGGACTCGGTTAGGCTAGGCAAGTGGGCGCCTAGGTGACTAGGGGTTAGGCTAGGCAATGCCTAAGTGGGCACCTTGACACAGATGGCTTAGATGTTAATGGATACCCACCTTTGATTTCTAGAGAAGATTTTTCAGCTACCTGTCTGTTAGTCTGACTTCAGATTTTTTTTAATAACTCTAAAGAAGCAAGTATTGGAAGCAGTAATACCCATAAGGCATCTCATCACTGTTCACCGGTAACTATTAAGAAGCAAGTATTGGAAGCAGTAATACCCATAAGGTAGGAGTGTCAATGGTCTGGTTTTGGGTTGGACTCTGCTGGATGGATCAATAAGACCAATTCAGACTTCATGGTCCAGAGTATTTATTGGATTGGGTCTGGGCCATCCTGTAATGGATTTATATTAGATTGGGTTAGATTGAGCCAATACCTGGTCCATTGATAAATGTTAAGAATACAGGTGTCAATGAACCAGGTTTGAATTGAAACCAATATAAATTACAATAAATTTGAACAGATTAAATGGTCTAGACATTGAATTGGACCTCTCCAAAATGGTCTAAATATTCATCGAACTGGATTGGATCAGGTCTATTTGTAATGGACTCACATTGGACTAAACCCTGGTGATAGATGTTGATCCAATCAGTTGAGTGTTAGATATAAGCGAAGGTCTAACCAAATGCATTAAAAGGGTGGTAGTTTTGGATTTTGGTCATTATGGTTACTGGAGTGCGATTTATTTCTTGTTTTACTGGTCCCAAGTCTTTATTATGTTACAATTACTTAGACTAGAATCTTGACTTTCAACAAAAATTTTAAATCCAAAAAGGTTTCATTTCTAGTTGCAACTGGTAAAGCATGGATATCTGGTCTTTCCAACTAGTTCTCCGTTCCTTCGTAATTTGCATCGAGTAAGAGCTTGGTTCTTTCTTTGTTAGTTCTTCCATGCACAGATGGATTTGTATAAAGGGGGCTATACATTCAATGTTAACTTGTAATTGTAGTTGGCCCTTAAGTTTAGTTCCACTTTCACTCGTGAAAAATGTTTTTTTTTTTTTTTTTTTTATTATGACCTTGCAATTTAGATTCTGTTTGCTTTTTATTATTTTTTTACATTTATAATATTAAGTTATCATATGCATCAGCTGTGGTATGCTAGAGTCTACAGATGCCCTTGTTTTATTATTTTTTTACTGAAATATTCTAGTCTTGTTTTCTGGTCATGACCTCCTTGATTTCTTCTATATCAATTTTATAAGCTTTGATTCTCTAATTGTGCTACATCTTTACATGCATGGTGCTGTAGGATTCGTTCTATCATAATTTGACTGAAGAGGAACTTGAACGAGTTCATGAGTACAATTTTGATCATCCTGGTAAGGATATTTCTTTCTCTTATGTCAGGGAAACAACTGGTTGCAAAGAAATATTTCCATTTGTCATCTGAAAAAATCAGTTTTCTGTTCTCCCACTCCTTTTTCCTGGTTCTTAATTATTTCTTCCTTTAAAGAGTATGATTTTCTATCAATTAATCTTCAGACCATACATTATCTGAAAATGGTCCATTTGAAAGTTTCTTATTGATCTTAAAAGTGGTCTATTTAAAGATGTTTGAAGTGCTCATAATTTAACATTGGATATGACATTAAACAGAATGAAATGACGAAACAGGATTCATGTAACTGACCTCATATAATTGGGATAAGGCTTGGATGATGATGGAGTAAAAATAAAATTCATTAAAATAAAAGAAAGTACTAGAAAGGCGATAAGAAACCACCCAAGAGGAGAGAAACAAGAAACAAGTACATGAACAACCCAACCACCTAACAATCAATCCAAATCCCTAACAAACACCTGAAGTCAAAAACCGAAGTTTCATCTAAAAACGTACTCCCATTATCACAGATTGGCAACAAAACAAAACATCAAAAAAAAAAAAAAAACAAAACAAAACATCAACCTCTCTCCCCCTTTTCCCTAAGCTGCATACCCAAACTTGTGATGAAAAAATTCCATAAACTTTCCCAAGATTGCCTACTCCACCCTGGCTCACTTCCTAACAACAATCACCACAAAAAAACTGGGTGATGCAAAAAACATATTTAATCATTCTATCCTTTTCTGCTGATTTGAATCCCATGCGACATAACAATGCTACTATCTATTATGTTTTTTTTTGGTCATCTTGCTACTATCTATTATTTTACCAAACAAATCCTCCCCATTTGAATAACTTATCATTACTCATTTAATTCCCATATTCATTGCCTGTCAATGATAAATCAATTCCTGTGTTTTGCATTTCTGTGCTCACCAACTCAGATATTTTAGTAGTTGTGTCCTTCAACCCACTTTTCTTATGAACCTTCTTAGCTTCTTATGAACCCCAAATAGACCAGACCCCCTTTTAGCTGGGCATAGATCTCTGAAACATGGACACTTCTTTGGTTCTCCTCCCTCTTGAGATGTCTTGACTTCAAACAGTCCTGGTGACTTGCAAAGCTAGATATCAGGGTGTCAACAAGAGAGGCAGTATTCTTTGGAAGCTTGTTACTTTTACTGTTTGTTGGATCTTGTGGAAAGAGTGCACCAGCAGGGTATTTGGAAATGCTGAGCATCAATTGGAGGCCATTTGGAAAAGCTTGTTACTTTTACAGTCCATTGTGGGGTAGGCAAGATGCTATAGGTAGTCAAAAATTTTGCATGGCCATACTTTAGTCTATGATTTCTTCTTCTTTTTTTTTTTTTTAGAGAGAGAAAGGGTAAAGTATTTCATTAAAGCAAACTGAAAAGGATACAGCCCCGCCCAATGAGGTAGTGGGCAAGACAGAAAAACACTTTGTACATCCCAAAAAAAGCCACAATATGAACATCATACAAAAAGATTACTGTGCTCAAGAAAAGAGCTGTAAGGACAATTCTTGAACAATTTGTGAGTCTCCACCCAGGAGTATAACCTTCCCCACGTGCTCTTTAAGACTTCCTCCTCTGACCTAAAATTGTCTTCAAAAGGCCTCCTATTTCTTTCTGACCACACTTCAATTGCTGGCAAGGTTTAAAATGTCGATGTTGATGGAAATGTCGCTTACCAAAATATAGGACATATGTCGAAAATGTTGGAAATGTCGAGGGGAAATATTGTAAAAATTAGAGACATTGTGGAAATATTATGAAATATGTGGAAGTATGCAATGACATTTTGTAAAATGATAAAAGAAGCATTAATACATATTTCTAGACTATTATCTTATTC